>JBBBDQ010000167.1:3462500-3817500 GCA_037127315.1 Ascarosepion bandense
TGGTATTTGATAGCATCTCTAACAATATCGACAAGGCCATTTCTTCTCATCCATCTGCCCATGTATTTGTGTTTGGTGACTTTAACGCCCACCACACCAAGTGGCTGAAAAACTCAGTCACCGACCTTGCTGGTGTCCACGCCATGAATTTTTCAATCACCCAATCTCTTACGCAAGTGGTGGAATTCCCCACGCATTTCTCCAATAACCCTAACGGAAGGGACTCACTACTAGACCTCTGCTTCACTTCCATCCCAGACTCTTGCACTGCAAGGCAGCTCTGCCCTCTTGGAAACTCTGACCACGCCGTAGTTTCCGTCAAGATCTCATACAACTCCCACTCTAAAAAAGAAACCCTGACCAGCAGAATATCCTACTGCTACCAAAGAGCAGACTGGGATTCGTTCCGAGACTTCCTGTGTGACGTCTCTTGGAACAACGTTTTTAGTCTTCCCGTCGAAGACTGTGTATCCGAGGTCTCCTCTTGGATTAAGGCTAGCATCGATGCTTTCATCCCTGCCAGGAAATTTCAGATTAAATCCCATTCGTTTCCCTGGTTCTCGCCCGCTTGCTCGTCTGCCATTGCCAACCGGAATCACCTCTTCCGGCTCTATCGAAGCTACGCGTCGGACCAAAACAGGCGACTTTTCGTCTCAGCTCGTAATAAGCGTAAAAAGATACTTAACAAAGCTAAGATGTTGTTTGCTGCCAGAATGAAGCAACGCATAGCATCCTGTAAGTTCGGCGCCAAAGACTACTGGCGACTCTGTAAAAGCGTGCTTAACAAGAGTAAGACCTCAATAGCCCACCTAATCAATAAATTTTAGGTCCTCACCTCCTCAGCAGACAAGGCTGAATGCTTTGCTCCCAGATTCTGGATCAATTCGAGACTGGATTTGTCTGAAGTTTTTCTACACCGGACTTCCCACCTAGAACTGAGGCTGAACTGAATGACGTCTGCATTACACTCTCGCTGGTCTCTAACATAATCTCAAAACTTGATCCTCACAAAGCGAGCAGAGGGGACGGAATCCCATAGTTTTGAAGAAATGTGCCTCTGAACTCTCCTCTGCCCTCTCTAAGCTCTATAACTTCTGCCTATCTGCTTCCTGCTTTCCTGCCTATTGGAAGTCTCCCTCTGTATGTCCTATATTTAAAAATACTGGAGAACCCTCGGACCCTGCAAATTACCGCCCTATCAGCCTTCTTCCGATCTTTGGCAAAGTGTTCGAAGCCATTATCAACGCCGAGGTGGTTCAGCATCCCATAGCCCACAGGCTCCTCTCGGACAAACAGTATGGTTTCCGCTTCACCAGATCTACTGCTGATATGCTAACGACCATCACCGAGTATATATACCAGGCTCTTGACAAGAATGGCGAAGCCCGAACCGTTGCCTTGGATATCTCCAAAGCGTCCGACAGAGTTTAGCATGCTGACCTTCTACGCAAACTGCGGAGCTATGGTATAACTGGACATTTGTTTAACCTAATCCTGTCATTCCTCTCTAACCGCACATTGAAGGTGGTATTAAACGGACATGCCTCCCAAAGCTACCATACGACCAACGCGGGTGTCCCTCAAGGCTCTATCCTAGGTCCTACGCTCTTTCTGATCTACATTAATGATCTCCCCGATGCCATAAGATCCAAAGTAGGCATGTACACCGCTGACAACACAGTTTACTCTCGCCTCGATCAAAAATCTGGTGTGGGCGACAAAGCGAACCTCGCTGTCGAGCTTGAAAAGGACCTCCAATCCGTAGTGGGCTGGGGTAAGAAATGGCTCGTAAAGTTTAATGCTTCCAAAACAAAGCTGCTATCAATTAACCATCATAGACAATCGCACCTACCTCCCATTAGCATGGAACAGGTTTGCCTCCGAGAAAGTAAAACACTACGCCTTCTTGGTCTCACACACCCAACGGACCTCAAGTGGAATGTCTATATCGAATCCATTGCTAAATCCGCCGCTATGAAAGTCGGTTGTCTGTGCAGGGCCCGGAAGTTTTTCCCGACTGAATCTATCCTGCACATATATAAATCTACCATCCCCACCGTGTATTGAATACTGCTGCCACATCTGGTTGGGTGCCCCCACTATTCTCCTCAGGGTTCCTGACAAAATACAACGGAGAATCTGTAATGTGATCAATATCGACTTGGCAGACCGGCTGCAGTCACTCTCTCACCGGCGTGACGTGGATTCCCTGTGCATCTTCTACAAATACTTTCACAGCTTCTGCTCCGATGAACTTAGATCACTGATGTCCCCTAGGTACGAATTTGCACGAGTCACTAGATTAGCAACTAGGTCCCACCCTTTTACAGTGAAACCGATAAAATGTCACCGCAATTTCTACTCCAACAACTTCTTTTCTCGCACTTCCCGCCTGTGGAATTCCCCTCCACATACTTGCTTCCCCGACAGCTACAATCTCCATGAGTTTAAATGTAAGGTCAATAGACACCTCCTAACACACTAACTCGCGTCCATTTTCTCAAACACTCTTCCCATCTACCCAACCCTCACCCTCGGTATCCTTACCCGTCTATCACCCTCCTTCTGACATTTCCTATATCTAACCACTCTTTTGCATCACTTTCCCCTATGTAACCTCCTGCAAAATAGTGGCATTGGAATGCTTGGCTGGTGGTAAAATGATTAAATTTTTTTTTTTTACAGGTTGCTATATATATATATATATATATATATATATATATATATATATATATATATATATGAAGGTGATCAGTCCGGAAAGGTTAAAATACTAGCCGATGTCCAAAACATCGATCTTAGATGGAATAAAAGAAAACTGGCATATTAATAATTACAAATTATCAGATTATTTTCTAAATTCGATACTACATGCACACAGACACACGCATACACAGACAATATCAGGGCTATAGCGTATGCAAGGGCAAGAAGTGGCTTGTCAACTTCAATTCCTCTAAGACCAAGCTGTTGTCTGTCAACCATTACAGGCAACCTCTTCTGCCTCCCATAAGCATGGACCAGATGATTCTCCCGGAGAGTAATACACTACGCCTCCTCGGACTTACCCTGTCCTCAGACCTCAAATGGAAGCACTATATTGAATCCATAGCAAAATCTACTGCTAAGAAGATTGGGTCACTATGTCGATCCAGGATGTTTTTTCCACCTGAATCCATCCTGCATATATACAAGTCAACCATCCGTCCGTGCATGGAGTACTGCTGCCATTTATGGTCAGGTGCCCCTGCCGTTCTCCTCAGTGTTCTTGACAAGCTCCAAAGGAGAGTCTGTAATGTGATAGGTACTGAACTGGCGACTCGACTGTAGCCACTTTCCCATCGTCGAAATGTGGCCTCCCTCTGTCTCTTCTATAAATACTTTCATGGCTTCTGCTCGGATGAGCTTAAGTCACTGATGCCTCCTCAACAGGTGTTTACCCGTGCAACCAGACTGGCAACTGGGTCCCACCCATTCACAGTCAGGTTAGCCAAACGCAGACGACAATTCTACTCCTGCAGCTTCCTCTCTCGCACTTCCCGCCTGTGGAACTCACTCCCGTATTCTTGCTTTCCTGACGGCTACGACCTCCAGAAATTTAAAAGCAAAGTTAATACTCACCTACTAACCACTGAACTCTAGCTCTCTCCCCTCTCCTGTATAATCTTCACTTTCTCTCCGCCCATGTATCTGTCATTGCACCTGCTTTCTCAGCTTTCTATTGTTCCTTTCTAACTAGCTTGTACTCCTCACTCTTTTCTAATTAATCTTTCTACATTTATGTAACCCCCTGCACATCAGTGGCGTTTCTGCCTTGCTCGGGGTGAAATGATTAATATATATATATATATATATATATATAGTATTTTTCAAATGGGAGTGACCTCAAAGATATGCATCGATAAACCAAAATATTCAAATTTGTGTATGAACATGCTCATTTATCTAAATTTTGTGATAATATAGCCAGTGACTGAAAAATTAAATCAGTGATTCTACTAAAAATATGTGGATAATAAAAGTTACCAGCCATGACCTCTCCCTATACGGGTGGAAGTGCTGCTGTTGGTTACTCGGGAGCTTTTGAGTGAATCTTTTTGTTTTCTCTCATCTGGTTAAAATGTGATTGTGCTTTAGGCTTAAAAGTAACTCTGTAAATAGACGAAGCGACTACTATTGTTAACCCTTCAACTGTTCTGTTTCATTGCGAAGAACATCTTTTATGGATGTGCGTTGTAGTGTAGTGGATATCGGCTCGGAACGGGGAACCGAGTTCGAATTCCAGTTGAATTCATTGCATTCACTTACGCGCAAATACCCTTGGGAAAGGTATGAATCCGTCTCTTCCCTCCAGTTATGGGTTAAATAACAATACGGATTGGGTTCTATAGCCTTGACTGGCGACCAGACTACCGCAGAAAGTAATGGCAACCTACTGCGGGATAATCTTCTGTCCAGTCAGTCATGTCTCACTCGAGACATGATCGCCCAAGCGTGTTTCACGAATGGCACTTGACTGACTGACTAACTGACTAACTTACTGACTATTGTTTAATATGCGTCTTTTCTAATTTGTTAGATGAAACTAGACCAGTCTCCATCGAAAATAAGCAGGATTTTCATCAGATAAATGCAATTGTAGAATCTACATGGAAATGGAGATTAAAATAATCCTTGTAATTGCCCATAGTTGTAGCTTTCGTAGCCTCATAGTAGGCCATTTCTATATGAAATGCTCCTATCGAAATAGAATACCATTTTGAAATTGGAAGCAACATCTTTTTTTCGAATTTCCGCAATCGTTGCTGAGTTGACCTACGAGTACAGTAAATTGAATCGTTGAAACGAGTGCAAATTCCCGGTGATATAGTTTTTTTCCACACAAATGGAACTGGAAAAATCCTGAATCGATAGCTCACAACATTCCTCTGCTGGTGCTGATAGCCCCATTGCCCTATGAAAAGCCTCGAAGAATGCAGCATGCTACCCCAACAAACTACAAAGACATTATTTCGCTAACAGTATTTTTGCTGCTTATAATACGCAATTTTTTTCTTATAATATATCCCTGCAAAACCAATCTGCGTCCTACTGAAGGGTTGGTGACAGGAATTAACTTCTCTTCTAATTATAATATGCTTTGTAGTTACTATAATTTTGGTACTTCTCAGTCTGTGAGAATTTGTCATGATGAGTCATATTTTCATGTTGAATTGTTATTCATTGGGTAAAATTTAGAATAGTGGAGAGAGCCATGAAGGACAAGGAAACACCTTTTTCCTATTTCTTCTTTCAAATGTTTGTTGGAGGAGGGAGCCATCTAATACATTGGAGCGTCTTATAAGCAGCGAAATATGGTAATTATTTTAGACAAAAGTTTGACCAATACAAGGCTCGAGTGCCACTCAAAGTAGAAATTATACAAAATGGTTATGATGAATGATGTGCGCAATAACAATAAAAGAGGAGGTGGTAGAAAATGAAGATAATTTGGACTTTGTCATGTGCCCTTCCCTACCTTTACGCCAAGTATGCACGCATTCAAATAACCATCACTTGAATGAAGAACCTGCTTTCGTTACGGAACAATCCAGAGTGCTAATCAATCCTCAGGTAGCTCACTACCAACACCACTGAGATGTGGCGAAAGTGCGAGTCTTGACGGCGGGGGGGGGGGTGTTCGCTTACAAGTCATCGGGCTAAAAGTAAACGATTCTCAACAGCATCTGCTGATATTCCCGGTTATACATTTGCTATAGAGACCGTGCGATTTGCCACTGCTGTCCTCGCAAAAGGTCGATCTTGACGAACGTCTGTACTACCTGACCGTCTAGAATCTGGTCTACGTATGTAAGAATGTTCATTCGATCCGGTACGTCACGTTTAACATCCGTAGGAATTCTCCGAAGTGACCATTCCGCTTTTTGAAAGCCTTCACTCTGACCATTTTCAAAAGAGTCTAGCTGAACAAAAGTGGCATGTTTGCATTTCAGTGGCTTGAAAACCTGCTTGCATCAACCTGTTTTAAAACAGTGAATTTTATTGCTGCATACATTAATCCCAAAGCAGTTAACAGAAATTGAGTATTACTTCGACACAGGATTGTATAATTGAATATTTTATCCATTAAAAAAAGGAAGATAGATATTTATGTGATCACACACACACACAAATGCACACACACACACACACACACACACACACACGCACACACACATACATATAGACAGTATAAATAAAAGAAAAAAGGGAAATTTTTCTTTCTTTTTTCCTTTATTTATACTGTCTTTATAGATATATTTTCTTATGTCTGAATTTTACACTACCCACACACACATACACACACATATATATATATATATATATATATATATATATTAGAGAGAGAGAGAGAGAGAGAGAGAGAGAGAGAGACAAACAGACAGACAGACAGACAAAATGAAAGAAGACAACTATTGATAAATAAACAATGACATTGAAAAACTGTGGTTTATGCCGCTGCACACACGTCCAAATGTATCTTACAGATTTTACAAGTAATAGTCAGCCTACTATATACAAGCAAAAATACGCTAACCACACTACTTTCTGCATTTTCGTTTAATTTTCAAGTTGACTAATTGTATTTTCTTTTGTCTCTCGAGAATTGCGTTTGTTCCTAACGTACGTTTTAACAATATTTGCTTTCAGAAAATGTCCTACCTTGTCTTGAAGTGAAATGAAAAAATTCTTTTTATTTACTTACAGTTGGTGAATTTCTCTATTGGTCATCGATTTAGTTTTGACCAGGAAGAACGTTGCTTAAGTGATCAAGAATCTGTAATGGGGCTTTCAGAGTTCGAAGTCAATAAACCCAAATAACTTTAGTGGAATGTCTTGTTTTTGTTTTTCTCTTTCTGATTAGACTACTTTATCGTCTTGCCGCTTCGACTGGTCAGTCCGTTCAATTCCATTTGATATTATCTTTCTTTTGTTTGCCGGTTGCATTGTCTTATTTCTTAGAACTTGCTTTCGCTATGTTCGTTCACTTTTCTTTTTTTCATTTTTCAGGGCGTTTTATCAAACTAAATTCTGCAAAAATCTTTTGATGAGGAAAGAAAACGTTCATTTCAATTTTCTTTTTTAGCTAAGGTCATATTTCGAAAGTGATTATTTTTCAAAAGGAAAGAAAAATTTAAGAGAAAAACCATAATAAGAAAATGACAAAAGGTTAATTATTTATATTTAATCATTGAAAAACGTCAAACATTCACGAAGAATAGAGTCTGAAATATGCTTGTTAGCAATAGGTTACAAAATAAACGTATTCCCCACCACCACATCTTTTTATTTGTGTGTGGCCTTACTCACATGCGCATATTAGTTTGTGTGTCCTTAAAATAGTCAGTCAGTTAAGTGCCATACGTGATACAGGTTTAAATGATCATGTCTTGAAAAAGACATGACTGACTAGACAGAAGATTTTCCCAGCAGTAGATTGCCATTTTTTCTGCAGTAGTCTGATTACCAACAAAACCTATAGAACCCAATCTGTCCTACTATTTAAACCATAGCTGGAGCTTTCCCAGTTGTATTTGCACAGAAGGGAATGCAACTGGGATTCGAACTCGACTCTCTGATTTCTCGTTCAGAGCAGATATCCACTGCACCACAACGCACATCCGTCCCCAAAACAACGTGTCTAAACATCCTATCATTCTTTATATAAATAACTAAAAAAGTTTCTCGCCGTGAAATACTGGTAAACGAACAGGTCTACTTAGTTATTACTACAGTATACTGAATTCAATCCTCAGTAGGTATTTTATAATTAAATCTGGTGCTATCCTGAGCCAAGTTAAGTAAAGTCATAAATAAAAAAACGTCTAATAATTCGGGAAGAAAGGGCTAATCATGAATTCTAAGACAGAATGTATAATAATTGGTAATAAGAAAAGTCCAAGTTGTGAACCAATGATTGGAAACATCAGATTCAAACAAGTACAGAAATATTATCTTGAAAATGCTTTAAAAGATGAGTAGCAAAGAAATATGAAAGCACATAAAAATAGCGAACGATTTCTTCCAGAAACTTAACAATGTATTAAGAAAATTTCGTTAAAAACAATGTATTGCCATGTAATACCAATTCTTGTAAATGTTGGAAATTTTCACCGCAGATAAAGAGGAAACTTCAAACAATAGAGAAGGTTCTACAGAAGTATACTGAGAATACCATGGACAGATCATGTGAACCACAAAGAAGTTTTAAGGATAACTTGAAGAAAAATAATACTTGTACTTAAAATCAAAAGGAGATAGGTAACATTTCTGGGATGCATGATGAGAAAAGGCGCTTGGAGAATTTGACACTCGTAGGACATAATGGAGGCAAGAGAACAGAAGGAAATATCGGGTAACCTACTTTACAATCTTGTGTAAATTGATAGCAGACAGGGACTTTGGGTGACAGTATGGGAATAAACATTGCTTAGAGCTACAAAGTAGTGGATGTTGTGCTGAGATCCGATCGTTCACATCTTGAAAGGAAACAGTTTTCGACCTAGGCTATATTGGTGTACAGTTGTTAGCTCGAAAAAGGCTTCGAAAAAACAATAATCAGTGGTGGATAAGTCCAGTGAATAGGCAGGGTGGATCCGAACCCTAATGTCTAACTGCATTAGTTTTTGTCAGCTATTTTTTGTTTTCTCTCTCTCTCTCTCTCTCTCTCTCTATCTATCTATCTATCTATCTATCTCTCTCTCTATATATATATATAATTCGCATAGCTCATTCAGTAATGGATTGGAGCACTCTAGCTATTGGGCGTGTATAATGATAATATACACTCTAAAAAGTCTGCCTTCTTCTACCGAGTGCCCATAGCCCAAAAGTAGAATCGCCGACTGACGCCAATTCGGTCGGGTTTCAATCCTGGCTTAAAAGCAATCGGAGTCTAACCATACTGATGACCTGTGATACAGCGAAACAGATCTGTCTGCGGATGACTATATATATATATATATATATATATATATATATATAATTTGTTTGAATATTATTTTTGATCGATACTCATATTTGCGTAGATATTCTGTTTTTAATTAAACAGTATTATATATTTATATCTATATTATATATTTAGATTTAAATATATAATACTCTTTAACTAAAAATATAGTATCTACTTAAATATGAGTATCGATCAAAAATAATGTTCAAACAAATCATTTCAAACTGTCGGTTGTTTATAACCAAGTTTCGTTAATATATATATATATATATATATATATATATATATATTCTGCAGCCGGATAGTTTCCTTTGTGTTGATCACTGCTGTCCAAAGTATTTCCAGTCTTTCGTAGCAATCAAACCTTGAGTAGGTTACAAGCGGCTATAATAAATTATTTCATTTCACAATCACAAGATGGCTAGGTGAAATGAAAATTTTGTTTTGGGAAGATTGAGAGTAAGTTTGTCGACCTAAAGAAAACAATATTTTCAATTGTCATACATGAAGTAATTTTTCTTTACAATCTAGATTTGTGTTCCTGTAACTTCAGTCTTTTTCAAAGTTAAAATCGCAGTTGGAACCCTTGTTGGTAAAATTAAGGAGAACCCAGATTTTGGGGTCGAGATTCCAAACACTTAATAACAATACTTCTTTTAAATGAGACATAAAACGATTATTTTCCGAAGAAAAAGTAGAAGCAGAACGTCAATTGAAACAACATATATAGATTCTTTTCAAAAATACACAATAGCAATAAAAAGTTCAATTTTCCTTGCAGTGAACTTTGTTTTATAAATAAATTAAGTGCTCTTAGTGTTCGGTGTGAAATGTCTGAACAGACTTACTTAATGACGGTCAGCCTAATATGTTTGTGCGACAAAACATATGATATTTTGTAGATAAAGGCTTAGTAAATAGTTGCTAGTTAAACTCTTCTATTGTGTGTGCGGACAAGGCCTTAGTCGGCGACTGCTGGTTGTCTCCATTGTGTTCTGTTGCGTGGGTGCGCGTATGCACGTTTAGAACAAACTGGTCTCCGAGAAGAGTACACTTCTATTTTTTCCGTAGGAGATTCAAAATCTATTTTCACATAGTGTTTTGAACTCTTTGAATATAAGGTTTTCATTGGTTAGAAAATAATTTCACACTGGTTCGTGAAAGACCTTCTCTCGAGTTTGCAGAGGTGGTGAAAGAAGTTATTATTATTTTATAAATGGCCCAAGAATAACACATGGTAATTCTACAACTACGTCCGCAAGTATTCTGGCGGTATTTGTCCTTGTAATCAAACAAAACTTCTGATAAGATTTATTTGGCTGAAAAAATATATATAGGATTTAATTCTTATACGTTTCTGCAGCCGATGACGATTTGGAAAACGATTTTATAGACTGTTTCAAAAATGAAAGTGGCGATGAGATAAATCTATTCCCTCCCAAGGAGATTTTTTATGATAGTTTATTTTACATTAATGGCGGAAAGATTTCTAGCCATATCTCATATATATATATATATATATATATATATATATAGAGAGAGAGAGAGAGAGAGAGAGAAATTACGGCTTTAAAGCAATTTTCAAAGCTATCGCAAATAGTAATTTCTGAAAAAATAGCCACGGTTAAAAATAATCATACCTCTTCTCATATTTCTTTTTTTAGGACTACGATTTACTTATTTATTTTGAATTTTAAAAATGGCTTTTAATCACATATAAAATATATATAGCCTATATTATATGGGTTAACGCTATCACTTAAAAAATAATAACCTTTCACGAACCTTTGTTACATCTTGTATTATAATGTCTTGTGTCAGCTATCGATCTTAAGCGTTTGTCAAAAAGAAGTCCCTTTATAGATTAAGCAAAGGCGTACGACAAGTACGCCACAAAGATTTGTTATATCTGCTCAGTAATCTTGACATATTTTGATAGGATGTTAGAATAATTAAGAACATATTCTGGCATAGGGATAGGAAATGAGTTCAGTACATACACAAAAACAGAAACGGCTGTAAGATAAGGATAATTTATTCAATCTGCACAGCGAGGAAATTCTGAAAGAATTAGAAGTCCTACCAGGATACATTGTTAGTTGCCACAATCTTAACAACATAAGATATGCAGATTTCACAGTATTGATAGCAGAAAGAAAAAAGAAACTACAAAAGCTCCTACGGAAGGTAACAAAGAAAAGTGAGAAGAAAGGGTTAAATATAAACTACAAGAATACAAAATGCATTGTCATCAACAAAAGAATGAGCCCAAAATGCAAATTATAAATCAGGGATACTAAAATCAAACAAGTACAAAAATTTAAATTTCTTTGAAGTTTTGTAACAGAGGACGGAAAGTGCGACACTGAGATCCGAAGGCGCATTTGGATGGCCAAAGATGCATTTCAAATGCTAAGCAAATTATTAAGAGAGAGAAAAACTTCGTTAGAAACGAAGAAAGACGTACTGAACTGTTACATAGTATCTGTACTCCTATATGACAGTGAATACCGGACACATGCCTCAAAGATGAAGAAGAGACTTGTAACATCAGAAATGTGGTCCTACAGAAAGATGCTGAGGATACCAGAGACCCAACATGTGAGCAACAACGAACTTTTAAAAAACACAAAAGTAACTTATACCTGACATCAGGAAGAAGTAGTTGAAGTTTCTGGGACACGTAATAAGGAAGGAGGGCTTGGAAAATCTGATACTCACGGGACAGATTGAGGGAAAGCGACAGAGAAAAGCAGCGCGTAATATACTTCATGGGCTTGAGTAAATTAATGGTAGAACAGGATTTCTACGGCTATATCGTGTTGAATACACCGGTTCCCGTCCGATCACCGAAGTTAAGCAACATCGAGCCTGGTTAGTACTTAAATGGGAAGACCATTTGGGAATACCAGGTGCTGTAAACGTAAGGACCAAGAATGGTCCACCGGTCCTCTAGGTTTGGGGGATGGGTGCAGGGCTAACAACCCTGTCCCGTAAAAAACAGTTTGTTACAGAAACAGCAAAATGTTGCTGCTGATGCACCATCTGGGTGTGAGGGATAAATGATGATGATGATGATGATAACATGATTTAGGAGAAATAACAAAAAGACACAACTTAGTTAAAGCTACAAGGGACAGGAAGGTATGAAGGGCCATAATCACCTAACTTTCATCATTTTGCACAATGCTGCGAGTACACCCCCCCCCCACACACTCTAATATTGGTAAGTGTAACAGTTTGCGGGAAAAATGGTTTTCAACAATGGATTCAGTACGTAGCATTCAAAAGAGAACGCTAGAAATCATTCGCTCGGTAACATTCAGGTTTGAGCGGAAATATAATATTTTACATATCTAATAATTACTTTTTTTATATGTTTTCAATCGTACACCTTCATTTCTGATTTATAAGTCATTTTTATCTTTTTAATTTGATCTTTTGTTGATTTATGGTTTTGTTTTTATGTACATAAGTATAGAAACCGTAATAAAGCGTCCAGAGTGTATGCATGTTTGTGTCCCATTGTACCAGTTATCTATTTTTGCTCGTGTATTCCATATTGGCCAATACACGATATTAATCAAAGGCATATAAGCACGTCTTGTTGTGTTTGTCGTTTGGTGAATAACCGTGTGTATTGTACAATAAACAATGAGAATTATTTTATAAGTAAAGAGAAATAAGTGAAAAGTCTTAGACACGCACGGGGGAAAAAAAACAGCAGAAAGTAATTAGGTTTCAGGAAACGTCTGCGTCTTATTTGGTGAAGCAATTAGTCATGCGCCGTTTGGATTGCCAATGTCTTTTGTTGTTCGTCTGTTTCAAGCGAATGTCTTTTTTCTGTGACAGAAGGAAGACATTATCGATCCAAACTCTTTATTGACGCAGAGAAAAAAAAAGTACGACTGGGTGGACCGAAAATAACGGCTATTCAAAAGCCACCCGGACATCTCACTATTGCAGTGAAGAAAAACCTAAACCTTCATAAATATGCATACACACAAGAACGCACACATACACGTATTCGTATCCTAGTATCCGTATGCATAGACTGATATCCCCCAATCAATCAATCAATCAATCAATCAATCAATCAAAAAATGAATCGATAAATATCTATCTATCTATCTATCTATCTATCTATCTTTCTCTCTCTCTCTCTATATATATATATATATATATATATATATATATATATGGGGTGATTCAAAAGTAGGTAGAATAGGTTTGTGCATCGGTTATATTATTAAAATGGTGTTCATTATATTATATTATTCAAGAGCACTCCGTGAGTATCTTGATGAAACATTTTCTGAGAAATAGATTGGCCGAAGAAGTCCAATTGATTAGCCAGCACGTTCACCTGACTTGACCTTAATGGATTTCTTATTTTGGAGAGTACTAGAGGACAAAGTTTATAGTCGAAAACCAAGAAGTGTTAGTGATTTGAAAAAAAAGGGATGCATTTCAAGAAATTAATACACAAAGAGCCTTGTGCAAAAATACTAAAAATAGTATGAAATACATCATTTTTAAAAAAATGGGGTGGCCTAATAATTATGGCCGGTAGTGTATATATATATATATATATATATATATAGGGTGCTTCAAAAGTAGGTGGACAGTAGGTGGAATAGGTTTGTGCATCGGTTATATTATTAAAATAGTGTTCATTATATTATATTATTCAAGAACAATTGGTGAGTATCAATTTCCTGAAAAATGGATTGACCAAAGAGTTCCAATTGATTGACCAGTACGTTTACCAGACTTGTCCATAATGGAGTTCTTCTTTTGGGGAGTACTCATGGACAAAGTTTATAGTTGAAAATATGCACTTAATGGCATTATTCAGCCTTGTGTGATCAGCAACCCCACCCCCACTAGCTCGAGCAGATCGAAAACATGTCAGATCTAACGATAGCATCTCTTGCAAAAAGGGACGTAGGTTCGTATCTTTCTGGAGGGAGCATATTTTCTTCAATAAGAGTTCTTGAACAGTCCGGCCGGTAGGAGAAAATAAATGCACTGTTTAAAATAGAATGCTCACGCACAGGTTGAGAGATATAATGCTAAAAACAGAAAATTCGCATTGTATTATCAATAGACTTTCTGTTGTTTTTTTGTGGTATATACAGGGTGGTAAAAAGTCTGAACCCACAGTCAATTTACTATAGAATGTTTTTATTTTTAACAGAATTTTTATCATTTAAATATCATATTCAACCAAGAACATTACAAGCGCTAAAAGGTAACATCACAAGAAATTGAAACAATCAAAGTGAACAACTTTAGGATTTGTCTATATTTCTGAGATGAGGTAGTATTTACAGTATTTACTTTGTTGCCATTTGTCCGACGTTTGGCTGTTGTACGCTCCGGCCTTCTTCAGGTCCTAGGAATGTCTAACCGAACCCTTTATTACAATCCTTATGATATACTCCAGTGATAATAATAAAGGGTGCGTTTCGAAATTCCTAGCACCTGAAGAAGGCAGGAGCGTACAACAGCCGAAACGTCGTACAAATGGCAACAAAGATGAAGACAATAGTCCGAATTATGTAAATACTGTGAACAACTCTATTCTCAGAAATGTGCAATGACCATGTTTCACTCGAGTAAAAAACGTGTCATATATATATATGTGTGTGTGTGTATGTATGTATAGCTATGTATATATATATATACATGTGTGTGTGTGTTTGTTTGTATATATATATATATATATAAATAGAAATAAGGGTTGTACACACACACACACACATATATATATATATATATATATATATAATGCCCATTTTTAAATGCCTAATAATATCTTGTTTTATTGTTTCAAAATGGTTAAAGCTTTTATGGATGGTTACTTGTCTCTAGTATCAGGTTACCAAATACAGGGTGCGATGGTCGAATTGTCGTCTAAATGACGCAAAAATGAAAATAACACTGACATCAGAATTTAAAAGGTATATTTACCAAAATTACACTAAAAATACCTTGAAATACAAAAGAGTAAATTTATTCAATAAAATCGTCATTGGCTTCACTCTCTCCAAGACATTTGATGTTGAACTCCATGTTGAGTCTAAGGTTTTGTTGGAAAATGGAATCATAACGTCACCATAACTAGCAATCACGCCAAATAACATGATGTTGATTGGATATACCATCCAACTATTTACCCAAACACCCTGAAATGTCCGTATTGGAGCTTTCGGTGTAAATGCCAAGCAGTACAGCAAGCCGTTTCCAAATTACTGGCGGTGTGAATTGCGTCATATGATTCTTTTTCTCAATATAAAATAGCAACAATTTACTCATTGCATCCTGTATATGTCGGGCAGCCTTGGTAGTATCTGACCGTCTCTACAGATAACTATTCAAACATAATGAGAAAATAAAGACAGCTAGAGGTTTTCCCTTTCCAAAAGGAGAACATGTAACCAAAGTATAGTAAAATATTACATGCCTTTATTTCGACCCTGAACTGGGGGAAAAATAGTGAACGTTGCAAAAGCTGTCTTTAGTCACAAGTCAGATAAATCATGTTGCAAAAGACTCTCTCTACTCAAGTCGAAAACACACTTCTCTCCGGTGTTGAACAAAGCATCTGTGCCGCTGTTAAGACAGGGCTGGTTGTTAATAGTGGCGTAATCGGCCAAACGTTGTACATGCTAATTGTGGAAGAGGTAAGGGAGTTTCCCCAAATGCTTAAAGCTCAAAAGTGGAAGACCCGGCAGTTGTTGATCGTGATGTATCATAAAGTAAACTTCTATAAGCAAGATGACATAGGTACGTATTTAAAACAAAGTATCTTATAGTGTCCCACTATCATTCACACTTTCACGAGATCACATCACGTTGTCAAACAGTGATTGGTTTATCATTATCCGATCATGTTGTTTGCACGTGTTAATCCAGTTTTCCCGCGCACTCAAACACTATTTAAGCAGTGCATCCATGTGTTGCAAGTCAGTCAGGCCTCCGACTGTGGCTAGCAGTCGTGGGGACATATGTTATAATCTTTCCCAACTCACACATCCCAACCCGATTGCAGATAGCGCAGAATCATCTCTCACACATACATGTGCGTGTATATACGTATGTATATACGCACACATATACGATTTCATTAGAACCCAACGGCAGAAGGCAGTTGCGGGAACATGTGACAACCTTCAATATACAGAACCTTCTATCAAGGATTCTTCCTTTCAGAACAAAACTTTATTTCAATCAACCTTCTCCAAGAAACATTCATTCACTAATTGACTTTCTCTCAAAATTACAGTCTATGGGAGAAAACTCTTTCTCCTTCTATACACTTGTTCACAGTTATATGCATGCTTTCTCAAACTATTGTATGATTATTAATACATGTTTATTTTGGTTACAATTGGTGTTGTTATTTTCATTCTGGAGTCTTGTCTAAATTTTAATCGCAAATTTAAATATCTAGTGGGCTAACCATCAGCACACCACAAGCTCACTTGAAGTTCCCTATGAATAAGAACAGACATACTTTTGTTACAAACCTAATGTAACAAACTTACACACTGACGCACTCTATAATATTATATAAACAAGCACCGAAGCTTACACTCATTTATGTGTGTTTGAATGTGTGATGCAAGTTTACGAACTGACAAATGAATTCGCGCGCAAACATATACACGCATACACGCTCAATCCGTACGTTCATGCGCACGCTCTTCAGCGTGAATGAAAGAACAAGCGACAGAGAACGTGAGAGAACTCTGGCTTATATAATTCTTGTATAAAGAAATATAAACACCCACACGAAATTACAACGATTAAAGCAATGAAAAACAGATAATTAGAACTAATCAGTTACTTTTAAAATTAGAGGGTAAACATTCGTGCTGTTTTCTTATTGGTAATGGGTTGAATTACAGGCCACAAATAATTACAGGCCACAAATAATGATTAAATGTACAGCGGAGAAGGGGGAAAATTATGATTGAAAATAGGTAAGAGAAAAAGAAATACCAAAATGAATGTCATAAAAAGTAGTACCAACTGCAGAATAAATATATTTATGCATACCACTACAGACTATGAAAAATGTATTCTCTCTCTTTCCCTCACTCTCTCTCCCCCTCACTCTCTCTCTCTATATATATATATATATATATATATATATATATATATATATATATATATATATATACCTGGTTTGAAGATCGCGTGGATGCGTGAAACGGATAGTCACTATGTAATGTTGATTCGTATCTCAACACTATCTATCTATCCAGGTGAAGAAGAACCAAGATTTTACGGTTTTCGGTCCCCTGGTATTTATTTTTGCCTGATGATGAGATTCTATCTCGAAACATAGAAATATCCGTGTTGCAATGTACATTTAATTCATAATTATATGATTATCTATCTATCTATCTATCTATCTATTGCAGACTGCAATATGTTTTTTCATAAATGGCTTCATTTTTCTTCTAACAAATTCTTACCAGCTCCCCTGTGCTTGTGGAAGAAAAGCATTCTCATAGCTTGATAGGTCCACCAACATTAGTTTCCGCCACATGTAGCGTTTTGCATTAAGGTCTAAAATTTCAATTTTGGTTTCATCTGATCAGATCTTCTTTCTCTTTGCGTTTCTGCGATTCTCATATGGCTTGTGGCAAACTCCAAATGGGAATTTATTATAACTTTCTTTTAACAATGGCTTTCTTTCAGCCACTATTTCATGAAGACCTGATTTGTGGCGTGTATGACTAATAGCTGTGCTCTGGACAGGTTTCTCCCATCTGGACTGTAAATCTTGGCAGCTCCATCAGAGCTATTATGGACTCTTGGTTGCTTCTCGGATGAATGCTTTCCTTGCTTATCCTATCAGTTTAAGTGAAAGGTTTTGTCCTGGTATGTTTTTGGTTCTACGATACTCTTTCCATTTTCGGATGATGAATTTAATAATGATCCGCGCGATATTAAAAAATGGGGCATTATTTTATAACCCAACCCTGTTTTATACTTTTCCATAATTTATCCCTGACCTTTCTGATGATCTCCTTGGTACTGTTTGTTCGGTAATATTCTCTCACAAACTTCAGAAGCCTTTGTATAAAAGATGCTTTTAACCGGACAGTGAATGATTGTAAGTTTTTCACTTTCTTTCCTTTACTTAAAAGAAATTGTCATAATCTGGTTAACTCTATTTACTAATTACATGATTTCTAAAAGTTATTGGTTGCACTGGCTTTACTTATGAGTTTCACAGTAAAGTGAGGTCATTACATATGAACTCAACACTTTTCAGATTTTTATATGTAAATAATTTCTAAAACCATAATAAAATACAATTTAATTCGTGGTTGTAACGTGACAAAATCGGAAACATTTCAAGTGGGTAATAATTTATGCAAGTCCCTATATGTTACGCCAAACTTCCAGTTGGGTGAAGCTGCTTGCCAAGAAAATTAAGTTTAATAGATTTTAACTGTATTCGGACACCTGCTTTTAGCTCTAGTCGGAAAATGCATAATTATGTATATTATATCAGCCACGATGCAGGTAAACTCCCTATTTCATTTCATGCTTCTCATCTGTAATACATTTTTAATTAAAATAGAGATAAAATATGTTCCAAAAACCATTAACAGCCATTAACCTTTTTTTAAAAAAAACATTAACCTCTTTCAAACGCCATTAACCCATTTATAACCATTAAAAGCTCGAATGCATTTAAAAGCGTTAAATCTAATTTTCGAATTCCCTTTGCATCTTCACAAATTGAGGCTTCTGAGCATGAAAGCAACGACGCAGTTTTAAGGAAAATGGCACCAAAACTGACGCAGAATTAGAAAGAAAGAATTTCAATTTCTATGGCACATAATGAGAAAAGAGGGCTTTGAAAATTTGACACTCAGAGGACCTATTGAAGGTATCTGATAGCAGCGAATAATCTACCTAACGAGCCTTCATAAATTGTTGACAAAACAGGGACTGTGAGGGATAGTAAAAACACAAACTAAGAGCGACAAAATAGTTGTGGAAAGTCATGATCACCAACGGCACTGAGAAAAAAAAGATACCTCCTCACTCGGGAAAAATGTAACAAAAAAATCTTTTGAAATGTGGGGGACATACTCGCAATAGGGATGTGTTTGTAAAGAAACGGATCCTCAGGAACTATGCTTCCATGCTTATTTTTAAAGATTTCCAGACGGGAACTGCCAAAAATAATCAACATTTTACTGACTCTAACAGAAATTTGTTACGCCACGAGTTTAGAAATAAATAGCGACAAGGATTTTATTGTCAAATTGTTTCATTTCAGGGCATGGGAATTTGAACGGGTCAACAATATCCATCTATTGAAGAGTAACAGACATTTTTTGTGAGACCATTTACAAGGATAGGTTAACAGGCCATTAAAGTGAACAGCATCAAAAACTTCATATCCATGCAGAATTATCTAAGCGCGATTCAAAGAAACTATGAAAAAGATTAAGGCATTAAAACAATGAGAACAAATGCGACACAGAAACATTTATTAATATATGTTATCCACGTGGCTGGACAATATCATCAAAGATGAAGGAAAGATTTGAAGCAACCGAAATGTGGTTCCACAGAGTGAAGCTGAGGACACCATGGATAGATCATGTATGCAACATAAATGTTTTATAGTGGATGGACATGAAAAGGAAACTGATAGTTAACATTAGGAAAAGACAGCTGACGTTTTTTAGAGATGTAACGTAGAATGTGCGTTGTAGTGCAGTGGATAACGGCTCGGAACGAGAAATCTGAAGCCGATTTCGAATTCCAGTTGAATTCCTTGCATTCACTTACGCACAAAAAGCCTTGGGAAAGGTATTAATCCGTCTTTTCCTTCCAGTTATGGGTTAAATAACAGGACAGATTGGGTTCTATAGCCTTGGCTGGCAACCAATCTACCACAGAAAGCAATGGCAACCTACTGCGGGATAATCTTCTGCCCAGTCAATCATGTCTATTTTGAGACATGATCGCCCAAGCGTGTTTCACGTATGGCACTTAACCGACTGAATGTGGAAGGAGGGCTTGGAGAATCTGATGCTCACGGGACGAATAGAGGGGAAGAGAGACAAGGGAAAGCAACGCATGATACACATGATGGGCTTGAGTAGATGGATGGAGGAGCGGGGATTGAGTGGGATAATAGGAGAACGAGTATTAAGAGCCACAAGGGATAGAGAGATCTGAAAGGCCATGATTGTCTACATCCTGACGTGAGACGGCACATAGAAGCAGAAGATCTACAAACTTTTTTACGGTAGATGTGTAAATGGCTGTTGGTTGGCTGTTTTTTGTTTAGAAGCTTATCAATCTCTATGGGTTATCTAAAGACGAAATCGAACTATTTTGTACGTAATTTTCTTTTTGACATAATAAATAATTTTAGTGATAAAATGCTTACTAATTGACCCATAGATGAGGAGAAAAGATGTGGATTCATACCTTTCCCAAAGGTATTTGCGCGTAAGTGAATAAAACGAACCCAACTGGAATTAGAACTCGGTTCTTCGATTAACAACCTCGAGCCATTTTCCATTGCATCACCGGTGCATCCAAGCTTACAGTACCTGGCATTCTCTAGTGGTCACCCATCCAAGTATTGACCAGGATCGACGTTGCTTAACTTTGCTGATCATACAGGAATGTTGGAATAGAAAATGACCGTTCTCAGATATTAACGCGTGCTCGAAACGCTACCAATTTTCAGTGAAGTGGTGACATACTGCACGAAACATGAGCCTTAATAATAAAGTTTCTATGTCTGGCAATGTTTCCTGGTTGACGAAAATCCCAACGAATGTTTTTATAGTTATTAAAAAAAATGTCTTTAGGAGGTACGTTTTTTGATTTTTATACTGTGTTATGTTTTTGTTGATTGGATTAATTTTTTCCATTTTTGTCTTAAAACGAGAAAATTAAGTGTTTTTTTTTTTTTAGATATCCTGTACACTGACGGCATAAATTTGTATGATAGCCATATGTAAAGTTAATGGTAGGTGGCACTATCGTACTTTGACGTCATGAAATTATCGAGACATGTCAGTTATGTTCCGATATCTGATGAATCAAAGGATAGAGAACGTGATAGGATAATCTTGAAATTCTGACATTTGACACCCCCACCCAGTTCTATGGGGAATCGTGCTTACCTCGAACATCAGATGGAAGTCTTTTCTGCCCAACGTGGACAAGCCCAATGGCCGACCAGGATTCCATTAATAATTTTAACTGGAAGTGTCTGGCTAGAATTTTTTGCTGTACCAGACAAGCAACAATGAACCAAATAAAATCCACACTCAATGCAGGGGTGTACTAGACATATATTCAGTGGGTCACAGAAGACCTATCTAGGTGCCTGTTAATATCACGATACTGAATATACCGCCTTAACTAGGGTCATAACATCGCTAACTGATCTTTGTAGGAATGGTAATTTTTAGCAAGATCCGATAAGACGATTCAAGTTGTTTTTGGGGGGCTGTTGGTATGATCCTGATTAGGACACTGACTGGAGACAAACCTGGTGGTGATTCTGTAAAGATGTGGTGTGTGTTCACGTGGCATGAGTTCAGTCTCCTGGTCCCCGACCCACTACTACATTGCACTACTTCGTAATCGTTTTCCCAGTTTTCATGGGCTTCATGTACTCTAACAACGAAGGTTTTTTCCAACAAGAACTTTGCCCGACACCAGCCAAATCGATAATTTATGGGACATGGTAATATAAGCCGTTTCTGTATAAGGAAACATTCGACATTCATTGACCGAGCAGCCAGTACTGCTGTCGGTTCAAATATTAAAAAATCTTTCTGTTAACACAATTTTTCAGGAAAATAGGTTTCTCAAATCCGGTAGCTGTTATCGCTTTTTCCAGTTTTGTTGAGGTTTCTTAAACTTTTCTTTGAAGTAGTGTGGAACGTCAACATCTTGATTATGCCATTATATATCTTCCAGTCACATGTGATATCCATTCTAGTTATTGTTGCTACTGAAATTCCTGGTGTGATTTGTTTTCTGCATGATTTTCACCATGATCCACAGGCTTCACTCGCTCAAAGATATTTGAACCATTGATCTCGGAAAGCAACTGTATACAGCTGACCGTTAAGATATTTCTGAACGAGTTTAGCGCTATGACATCCACATGAAAGCCTTTGATCTGATGAGGCTATTTAAGAACATGACTCGACTTTTTAGGCTAATGTTTTGGTTTCGTAGCAATTTGCGTTATTGGGCGAAACTACCTCTAGACCAGCCTATTCTATGTTCAGTTGCTTATCTATCTAAACTTATTTATAAATGGAACTTTGTCTCTCTCTCTGTGTGTGTGTGTGTGTGTGTGTGTGTGTGTGTGTGTGTGTGTGTGTGTGTGTCCGTTACCTATAGACTCCGAAACGGCTGAACTGATTTTCTTGAAAATTTACACAGTTGTACTATAAGCGTCTGTTCTTGGCTAAGTTTTGTGTCGAGGTGACCCCGATAAATATCAAAAATCGATAATCTAAAAAATCGGGTTATAGAAGAAGTGGTCTGATTTTAATCAAATTTGATACACTCATAGACAAAGACATAAGAAACGATATTCAGAAGTTTCAAGGTTGCAGTTCTTACAATAGTGCAGAAAATCGATAATTTATATATACTCAAAATAATAACTAAATAGACTCTGTAAGTATTTAGGTTGTAAATTTATACTAAGATAAACCTTTAGAAAAACCACTAACAAACAGAACCTAATTCCGTTACAATCCGGTGCACTAAGGCGTCGGATAAAAGGGGAGAAAAAAAGAAATCCGCGGAATAAGGACAAGACATACGATACTCCGCAGTAAAGAAAAAAAAAACCCAAACGGAACCAACCACAAGAAAGAAAAAGTGCTCGATACAAAGTACAAACGATATACAAAAGTAGAGCAAAGACACACAAAGAATCTCAAGCTAGCCAAAACCTACCGCGGTTTCACACTACGGCTCGTCAGGGCATTATTTATTTTTGTATTTCATACAAAAAATGTGGCACAAGGCCGAATACGGGGATGGGGAAGGCTGGTCTTCATCTAGTCCTAACGTTAAACTTAGCTAGTCACAATCACTGACCCAAGCATGCCACAGTATTCCTATCACCAAAACAACGCTTTCTTACTAACCTTTCTTTCTACGTCCACCATAATACCACAATGTCTCAATGAAGTCCTATCTAAGCTCCCAATATGTACAATGATTGTCTGTGGGGGGAAGGGAAATAACAATATAAAAAAACCCCCAATGAATATTTACAAGAAAAAACGCATTATATACAAGAAACTAAACAAAACTATTAGTAACAGACCCCCCCCCCCCCACATATTCTATCACGTGATAGATACATATGTTAACTGGACGAAATCGATGCAGGACTGTAAATAAACTAAACCATTTATTCCTCCAACCACGCACACATGTATGCACACATCCAAACACAAAAACAAATACGAAAGTCACACCCGAAATACGAAAAGCGTCCTGCACCCACCAGAGAACTGATATATCTAGTCACCTACACAAGGGAAGGGAGGGGGAGTTAAACTAAAAGGAAAATGGGGACAGAAATAAAAGGGGCCAATGAGCAACCAAATTCTAGCTAAGAATAAATTATAAAAGACAACTCAAGACAAAAAAAAAAAAGGCCTAATCTAGTCTACATGAGGGCAGGGGTGCTTAGGTTCAAAGTGGTCGGAACAAAATCCTCATGCCTAACCGGCATCAATATGCCACTCCAAATCAGCTCCTCTCACTCGACACAATCGCGCAAGATGTACCCACCTTTTGCCAAACTCTGATGGAGGGAGCCGCCGCCTTTCCGTCCTAATCTTGACTTTAAGCTGATGCTTAAAGAACAAGATTAGTTGGGAAGAGGTGAACTTCTCGTCCCCATAGAGCTCCTTCTGACGCGTCCTCCATATCACGACTCTCATAACTCCTAGCAAGCAAAAGAACACATAGTGCTCAGCCTTCGTCAGTGGCGGCAACACATTGCTACAGACAGAACTGGCCTCGAGGACAAAGAACTTTCCGCGCAGTATGCGAACCATGATGCCTTCAACAAACTTGCACAGCGGTACTACGACTCTGCACTGAAAGAAGGCGTGGTCCACGGACTCCACCTCCCCAGTGCATCGCACGCAGTTTGGAGACTTCTCCAAGCCCGCTGCACAAAGCCTCTTGCCGACCCAGAGGGCCCTACGTATCACCAGCCAGGTGAGTGATGCCTCATCATTAGTGAGACATTTCAACCCGGGCGCCCACGGCCATAATGAGCGAGTCTCCCGCCTCGTAAGACCGAGCTCGCCAATCAAATCATCCTGAACGGCTTCCCGAACTAAAATTTGATATAATGCCTTACGCGACAACGCCTGGACGTCGGAGAGACCATCCGTCGCCCGTTGGAGTCGTTTCAGAGCTAACCGACATTCACGATAGAAGGCGCACTCGCCACGTGGTAAACGGCTGGCCTCATATTCAGACGAGTGCACACTTCTAAGGGATGGGAAATTCTTATGGGCATCTTCCTTCCAGAAGTTGCCTTCCCCATCCGATTGCTGACACATTCGGTCTAGGAACGCAATGCGAAGCGTATGTTGACGAATCTCAACGCTAGGCATGCCTAGACCGCCTTCAGAAGGGTGCAGGTAACAGATCTCGCGAGACACCTTAGAGGACTTGCCCTCCCACAAAAAGGAGAACAACATCCTAACTAAATCCATTAGCATGGCGCACGGGAGTGGCAGCACAGAAAGATGGTAAAGGAGAATGGGGTAGATGTGCGAGGCACATACTTCCGCCCTCCCCTTTAAGGAAAGATTCCTCCGAGACCACAATGAAATTGCGGCCTCGGCCTTCTCCTGCACCGCCGACCAATTCATTTCCAACTGGAGATCAGGACCGAAAAAGATGCCGAGTATCTTAATCGGCCCGTCCGTCCAGAGGAAAGGTCCGGGAAGAGAAACTCCCTTCCACGTACCCAACCGCAAGCCAACAGACTTATCACGGTTGATCTTGGCCCCTGTCACCGTTTCGTACCCTCTGATTTCTTTGCCGACTTCGTCAATCTCGGCCTTACTCGACACCAGAACCGAAACGTCGTCAGCATAGGCGGAATACCTGGCCGAGGTGGTAGCACCAGGTAGTGAAATTCCCCGCAGGACCGGATTCGTCTTCAACTTACGAAGGAACGGTTCCAACGCAAGCACGTAGAGTAAAGGCGATAACGGACAACCCTGACGAATGGAGCGAGACAATACGAAAGGCTTCGATCTTACCCCATTCACTTCCACCAGCGCACCGGGAGTTGCATACAAGAGGCGAATCCAGGAGCGAAAATATGGCCCGAAACCAGCGGCTGAAAGGACAGACTCGAGGAATCGATGGTCAACCCTATCGAATGCCTTGGACTGATCTAAATTGATCAGCGCGGCTTCACTGTCGACTTGCTCAATGATCAAGCGTACCATATGAAGGTTGTCCTGGATAGTCCTGCCCTTCACAGCACAAGTCTGTTCCGAGCCAATCAGACTAGGCAGGACAAGCTGCAAACGGCGGGCTAGGATCCTGGCCAAAATCTTTAACTCTGCGTTTAACATAGTTAAGGGCCGAAAATTACCTATGCCATCCCCACCGTTCTTATCCTTGCGTAGCAACTTGATCACACCCCTGGTGAAGCGTTGAGGTATAGACCCCTGCTTCATCCAGTTGTTGAAAATCAGTTCCAGCAGAGGGACAAGCACGGGCGACTGCCTCAAGTACAGTTCGTAGGGAAGACCATCTAATCCCGGAGACTTGTCCCGGCCAACTAGCTTCAGCGCTTCCCAGATTTCATCCTCTGTTATGGGCCCCTCGCACCCAGCCGCTTCAGCCGCCTCAAGGCGGGGAAAGTCAGCCAAATAGGTGGCGAACTGAGCAGAGCTCAGACCGGGCTCCCTGGCGAAAAGTTCCTGAAAGTAATCTCGAAAAGCCTCACATATGCCCGCGTTTGTAGTCACGGTCCGATTATCCGGCAATGTGACGCACGCGATATGTCGTTGGGAAGCTTTCCTGACTTCCTCCAACCGCAGTTCAGCGGCCATATTCGTCGCCTCGCAAGACATTCTTTTTAACCTAGCCCTAACTACCAGAGCTTGGTCTTTCCTGATAAGCAGGGAGGCCAGCTCGGCCTTAGCTATGGCTACGTCCCCACTAACACGGGATTTAACAGCCCGATCAACTTTTTCTTCTACTGTCTTTTGCTCTGCTAAACTAGCTAGATTGAGCCGACGACTATAGTCAGCAGCAAAAGACCTAATTTTTGATTTAAGTTTATCCCACCACCTGTTCCCAATGACAGCCCCCGTCAATTCCCGCTGAATCATTAGTTTCAGCTGGTGCTGGAAATCTTTGTCATCAAACAATGATGCGTTCAATTTCCAGTAACCAGCCAACCTAGGCTTAGGCTTATCTAAGTTTACCCGGACCCGGACGAGCCTATGATCCGAATAAACTATCGAATGAAAACTTGGACATTCTAAGAGCCCTACTTCGACTCTCTTAACTAAAACTCGGTCGAGGTAACTGGAACGTACCACGGAAACCGAGCCGCCACTATTTGTCCAAGTCCACACTATTTCCCGCGGATGCTCGTTACGATACTTATCGACAAGATCGCACCTGTCGATAAAGTCCCGAAACGGCCTCACGTCAGGATTGTTAGTACCCGTATTTGAACCTATACGATCTAATTCGGGGTCAAGGACGGCGTTCCAATCCCCCACTAACACTACCGAACGAGATGTCATCAAAAACGGCTCGATCTGCCGAAACAAAGCAGGCCGCTCAGCATGGACATTGGGCGCATAAACCCCAATGAAACGTAAGTTCCTACCTTTTATGGTAACATCCAGGACGCAAAGCCTGCCCGCCGGATCTGCGAAAACAAGGGCACACGTCGCATCCAAAGACTTGCTTACCAGCCAGGAAACACCTCTCGAACGTCCATCAAAACATGCTGAAAAAAGATGGAAATCTTTAGACAGAATCCTCTCATGATCGTGAGCAAAAAACCGGGTTTCCTGCAAACAGCAGACATTCACCCCGAGACTCTGAAGATCACGAACGAGTCTCGCTCTGCGAGACTCTGATCTCAGGCCCCGGGCATTCAAACTAGCTAACCAGAGAGCCATGATTGAACCGATTAAGGTTGCGCCTCCACATTGAACATAGCCGGGGCGAGAACACCGACGGCCTGTCCCATTGAGCCATGGCCCATCTCAGTCTTGATAGTGCCATCAAGAGACAGGCCACCAATGTCCCAAGGAAACGTTAGTTTCACTGCTCTATATAGGGAGGGGTGAACAAAAATTGGGAGCCTCCCTGAACAAAATTGTGACAATTTGTCAGACAAATCATCCCTTATATAGGATAATGGCGGATCGGCAGGAAAACTTTCGTTGGCTTCCGCCAACATTTCCCACACTTTTTGGGAACCTTGTCCAGCTCTTACAACAGTGAGGATCCGTTTAGCCTTTGGAAAATTTCTAGGATCCTCCACATCTTTGTCGTATACTTTTTTGAAATTAAGGAGAGTCTTAAAATGTTTTGTTTTATTGGAGAGCACAATTGCTCGATCTGCTTGCTCTGTGGAAACTTTGCAGATGTTAATCCCCTTGTTAAATAATGCCTTAGGTTTTTTTTTGGCCTTTAAGTCCTCTGAGGAAGGGCTTCTTTGTCTTTTCTCCAGTTTCTTTGGTGTTTGTTTTGGAGTATGCGATGGAGTGGGATCGGGACTGGAGATGGGACTGGAAACAGGGGTGTAATTAGGAGTGGACTTGTTTTTCTTTTGTTTTAATGAAGTCATCTTGGAAGGGGTAGGGGTCAATGATCTAGTCATTGGGGGAGGAGCCATTATTTTTTTTGCAGAAGGGCTGGAGGGGGCCGATATTGAGGACCTTGGGATCTCTATGTTTTTGTTTGCTGTTTTTCTTTTCAACTCCTCATTGAGTTTTTTTATCTTAATTATTTTTTCCCAGCTGGGCTCATTTAATTTTTGTAAGTCTGACGCTTTACTAGCATAAGATGCCGAGTCGTCGCCCTCGGAACTGGTAGCGGGAATGGGGATGTAGGTGCCATTATCCCTGGGAGCTTCATGAGACTGAGGCCCCGCTGTTTGTCTCTTCCCTCTGCCTCTACCAACGACACGCCACTCCCCTTCCTCCTTCTCCTGACTCGCACTTGCGGAAGGAGATGGGTTCAGGGTTTGTGAAGGGCAAGCCCCAACCGAAGGTTTCACCCTACCGGTACGTGCCGCTGGTAGGCCCATTACAGGCGCCGCGGAACTATCAGTATCAGGCCGAGGGGTATTTGCGTTTGTAGTGGCCGGA
Source organism: Ascarosepion bandense (assembly GCA_037127315.1). Taxonomy (NCBI): domain Eukaryota; kingdom Metazoa; phylum Mollusca; class Cephalopoda; order Sepiida; family Sepiidae; genus Ascarosepion; species Ascarosepion bandense. The sequence continues at coordinate 3,490,920 of JBBBDQ010000167.1, forward strand.
AGTCCAGAGGCCTTTTTGTCTGGACAGGAAGCGGCAAGGTGACCAGTCTCACCACACTTCCAACAGGTTGGTTTTCTGCCGGCCACAATGACCGGCATTTTCCGGCCACAAAAGTCCAAACAGTTGGGGACGGAGACAAAGGCCAAACGATCGAGCATAATATCGAAGCTCCATCCCCCGATCAAGTTGTCGGAAATGGCGCTAACTATTTCGCCATATTTGCCAAGAAAGGCTGCTAGATGTTCCCCAACAACTTGAGGAGGGACCTCGTAGACTGCTACCCTGGTCCTTCGCCGGCCTTCATACTCGGTACGGATTATTAGATCGTTCTTTATGAGGTCACGGCGAACCATCTCCTCACAATCCTTGGCGGTGGGTAACAGAATGTCCCACATGAAGAACCCTGTTCCCTTAATAATTCTTTGGGGATTGACCCCCAGGGACGTCAGTGTACGGATCACTGTGTCTTTCGTGGAGCGACAAATTTTGCGAGATCGCTTGTCCACCACGAAGACCGACACCATTCTCTTTTCAAACTTCTGTAATTCTTGGGGGTTCTCTAAGAGACCATCCTCTTTCAGAAGATGTTCGTACTCTTTGGCCCTTTCCAAGAACTCCGCGAGGTTTATTATACATGATGGCGGGGACTTCCAGCAATCGGGCGACTCCTCGGCTGTCTTTTCACTTTCGTCTTTTCTTTTCTCCTTATCTGGGGTGTTTTCCATGGTCTGGTCTTTTTTCGAGGTTTTCTTTTTAGTTGCTTCCAGCCCTTTCTTTGCTTTGTCGGGCGGATCTTTCTTAGAGGAGGACCCAAATAAGTCCCTCCTCACTGGCCGATCAGCGTCGGCCATCATTAAATAAAGACTTACTTTTTATCAAGTCAAACTCTCTATTTTTTGTGAAATTATTTCAAAGGATAGGGGAGGGAAGGGGGAGGGGGAAATATGACACGAAAGCTGGGGTGGAGATGGGGATAATTTGAAAAATTGCAGGGGATGGATAAAGGAGAAAAAATAAAAGGAAAAAGTCAATGAAAATACAAAGAATCACATAATGTCCCACCTACGTAAGAGATGGTTTGAAAATATCAAATAATAAACTTTCAAAAAAAATAAAATAAAAATGAGTGCGTGTGTAAACAAACTTTTTCAATGGGAAATAAGCTTAAAGGCAAAAAGGCAAAAATAAATAATCCCACCTACAAAAAGGAGGGGTTAAAATACACAAAACAACTTGTTGGGGAGAAATACAATAATCCTTCCTACAAAAAGAGGGGGGACAGTAGAAAAAGTTTTTTTTTTTTTTTTTTTTATATAAAAAGAAATCGCCTAAAGCGACAGGAAAAACAACAATATATATACGAAAGAAAAGTTTTCAAATATAGAAAAAAAAAGGCCAAGAACGGCTTACATAATAACAAATTGAACTTTACAAAAATAAAAATAAAAAGCAGTACAAGAAACTTTTTAACTAATAAATAAAAAGGGGGAAAAGAATTAAACTAAATAGGCAGAGAAAAAAAAAACACGGAGGGAAAACTAATAAAAACACTAAGTTGTAAATAAAATGCGAAATAAACTAAAAGATTTCGGTAACCAAAAAGTCTGGGAGGGGCTGAAAAAAATGCACAACAAATAAAAAGATCAAAAACAGCCAAGAACTGGTCACTGAAAAAGAAAAAATTAAATAAAAAAGGAACGAACTTGTCTTGTCAAAACAAAAACAATAACAAATATGAAACCGAGTTGTAACTGAAAAATGAGAATAAAAAAAAGAAAATGAAAAACAAAGAAAAAAAAGAAAATAAAAGTTAATTTAAAACGGCCGACCTAAACAAAAACAAATATGGCCGCCAAAAATGCGAAACTAAAAAAAAAAAAAAAAAAAAAAAAAACGAAAAGATCAAAGTAAATAAACGAAAAGAAATAAATAAAAAATAAACTTATCTATCCAAAAAAAAAGGTCTTTCTTTTTTAAAATATCGTCCAAATAAGAGATTAAGTTTTTTTTTTTTGTTTTTTTTCAACAAAAAGTCCACCACTCGCCAAAATAAGGGTCAAGTAAGTCGTAGAATAACACACGCCAAAATGACTCGGCAGGACTATAGAAGTCGAAAGAACTCCAAACGGCTCGTCAGGGCATTATTTATTTTTGTATTTCATACAAAAAATGTGGCACAAGGCCGAATACGGGGATGGGGAAGGCTGGTCTTCATCTAGTCCTAACGTTAAACTTAGCTAGTCACAATCACTGACCCAGGCATGCCACAGTATTCCTATCACCAAAACAACGCTTTCTTACTAACCTTTCTTTCTACGTCCACCATAATACCACAATGTCTCAATGAAGTCCTATCTAAGCTCCCAATATGTACAATGATTGTCTGTGGGGGGAAGGGAAATAACAATATAAAAAAACCCCAATGAATATTTACAAGAAAAAACGCATTATATACAAGAAACTAAACAAAACTGTATTAGTAACAAACCCCTCCACATATTCTATCACGTGATAGATACATATGTTAACTGGACGAAATCGATGCAGGACTGTAAATAAACTAAACCATTTATTCCTCCAACCACGCACACATGTATGCACACATCCAAACACAAAAACAAATACGAAAGTCACACCCGAAATACGAAAAGCGTCCTGCACCCACCAGAGAACTGATATATCTAGTCACCTACACAAGGGAAGGGAGGGGGAGTTAAACTAAAAAGAAAAATGGGGACAGAAATAAAAGGGGCCAATGAGCAACCAAATTCTAGCTAAGAATAAATTATAAAAGACAACTCAAGACAAAAAAACAGGCCTAATCTAGTCTACATGAGGGCAGGGGTGCTTAGGTTCAAAGTGGTCGGAACAAAATCCTCATGCCTAACCGGCATCAATATGCCACTCCAAATCAGCTCCTCTCACTCGACACAATCGCGCAAGATGTACCCACCTTTTGCCAAACTCTGATGGAGGGAGCCGCCGCCTTTCCGTCCTAATCTTGACTTTAAGCTGATGCTTAAAGAACAAGATTAGTTGGGAAGAGGTGAACTTCTCGTCCCCATAGAGTTCCTTCTGACGCGTCCTCCATATCACGACTCTCATAACTCCTAGCAAGCAAAAGAACACATAGTGCTCAGCCTTCGCCAGTGGCGGCAACACATTGCTACAGACAGAACTGGCCTCGAGGACAAAGAACTTTCCGCGCAGTATGCGAACCATGATGCCTTCAACAAACTTGCACAGCGGTACTACGACTCTGCACTGAAAGAAGGCGTGGTCCACGGACTCCACCTCCCCAGTGCATCGCACGCAGTTTGGAGACTTCTCCAAGCCCGCTGCACAAAGCCCCTTGCCGACCCAGAGGGCCCTACGTATCACCAGCCAGGTGAGTGATGCCTCATCATTAGTGAGACATTTCAACCCGGGCGCCCACGGCCATAATGAGCGAGCCTCCCGCCTCGTAAGACCGAGCTCGCCAATCAAATCATCCTGAACGGCTTCCCGAACTAAAATTTGATATAATGCCTTACGCGACAACGCCTGGACGTCGGAGAGACCATCCGTCGCCCGTTGGAGTCGTTTCAGAGCTAACCGACATTCACGATAGAAGGCGCACTCGCCACGTGGTAAACGGCTGGCCTCATATTCAGACGAGTGCACACTTCTAAGGGATGGGAAATTCTTATGGGCATCTTCCTTCCAGAAGTTGCCTTCCCCATCCGATTGCTGACACATTCGGTCTAGGAACGCAATGCGAAGCGTATGTTGACGAATCTCAACGCTAGGCATGCCTAGACCGCCTTCAGAAGGGTGCAGGTAACAGATCTCGCGAGACACCTTAGAGGACTTGCCCTCCCACAAAAAGGAGAACAACATCCTAACTAAATCCATTAGCATGGCGCACGGGAGTGGCAGCACAGAAAGATGGTAAAGGAGAATGGGGTAGATGTGCGAGGCACATACTTCCGCCCTCCCCTTTAAGGAAAGATTCCTCCGAGACCACAATGAAATTGCGGCCTCGGCCTTCTCCTGCACCGCCGACCAATTCATTTCCAACTGGAGATCAGGACCGAAAAAGATGCCGAGTATCTTAATCGGCCCGTCCGTCCAGAGGAAAGGTCCGGGAAGAGAAACTCCCTTCCACGCACCCAACCGCAAGCCAACAGACTTATCACGGTTGATCTTGGCCCCTGTCACCGTTTCGTACCCTCTGATTTCTTTGCCGACTTCGTCAATCTCGGCCTTACTCGACACCAGAACCGAAACGTCGTCAGCATAAGCGGAATACCTGGCCGAGGTGGTAGCACCAGGTAGTGAAATTCCCCGCAGGACCGGATTCGTCTTCAACTTACGAAGGAACGGTTCCAACGCAAGCACGTAGAGTAAAGGCGATAACGGACAACCCTGACGAATGGAGCGAGACAATACGAAAGGCTTCGATCTTACCCCATTCACTTCCACCAGCGCACCGGGAGTTGCATACAAGAGGCGAATCCAGGAGCGAAAGTATGGCCCGAAACCAGCGGCTGAAAGGACAGACTCGAGGAATCGATGGTCAACCCTATCGAATGCCTTGGACTGATCTAAATTGATCAGCGCGGCTTCACTGTCGACTTGCTCAATGATCAAGCGTACCATATGAAGGTTGTCCTGGATAGTCCTGCCCTTCACAGCACAAGTCTGTTCCGAGCCAATCAGACTAGGCAGGACAAGCTGCAAACGGCGGGCTAAGATCCTGGCCAAAATCTTTAACTCTGCGTTTAACATAGTTAAGGGCCGAAAATTACCTATGCCATCCCCACCGTTCTTATCCTTGCGTAGCAACTTGATCACACCCCTGGTGAAGCGTTGAGGTATAGACCCCTGCTTCATCCAGTTGTTGAAAATCAGTTCCAGCAGAGGGACAAGCACGGGCGACTGCCTCAAGTACAGTTCGTAGGGAAGACCATCTAATCCCGGAGACTTGTCCCGGCCAACTAGCTTCAGCGCTTCCCAGATTTCATCCTCTGTTATGGGCCCCTCGCACCCAGCCGCTTCAGCCGCCTCAAGGCGGGGAAAGTCAGCCAAATAGGTGGCGAACTGAGCAGAGCTCAGACCGGGCTCCCTGGTGAAAAGTTCCTGAAAGTAATCACGAAAAGCCTCACATATGCCCGCGTTTGTAGTCACGGTCCGATTATCCGGCAATGTGACGCACGCGATATGTCGTTGGGAAGCTTTCCTGACTTCCTCCAACCGCAGTTCAGCGGCCATATTCGTCGCCTCGCAAGACATTCTTTTTAACCTAGCCCTAACTACCAGAGCTTGGTCTTTCCTGATAAGCAGGGAGGCCAGCTCGGCCTTAGCTATGGCTACGTCCCCACTAACACGGGATTTAACAGCCCGATCAACTTTTTCTTCTACTGTCTTTTGCTCTGCTAAACTAGCTAGATTGAGCCGACGACTATAGTCAGCAGCAAAAGACCTAATTTTTGATTTAAGTTTATCCCACCACCTGTTCCCAATGACAGCCCCCGTCAATTCCCGCTGAATCATTAGTTTCAGCTGGTGCTGGAAATCTTTGTCATCAAACAATGATGCGTTCAATTTCCAGTAACCAGCCAACCTAGGCTTAGGCTTATCTAAGTTTACCCGGACCCGGACGAGCCTATGATCCGAATAAACTATCGAATGAAAACTTGGACATTCTAAGAGCCCTACTTCGACTCTCTTAACTAAAACTCGGTCGAGGTAACTGGAACGTACCACGGAAACCGAGCCGCCACTATTTGTCCAAGTCCACACTATTTCCCGCGGATGCTCGTTACGATACTTATCGACAAGATCGCACCTGTCGATAAAGTCCCGAAACGGCCTCACGTCAGGATTGTTAGTACCCGTATTTGAACCTATACGATCTAATTCGGGGTCAAGGACGGCGTTCCAATCCCCCACTAACACTACCGAACGAGATGTCATCAAAAACGGCTCGATCTGCCGAAACAAAGCAGGCCGCTCAGCATGGACATTGGGCGCATAAACCCCAATGAAACGTAAGTTCCTACCTTTTATGGTAACATCCAGGACGCAAAGCCTGCCCGCCGGATCTGCGAAAACAAGGGCACACGTCGCATCCAAAGACTTGCTTACCAGCCAGGAAACACCTCTCGAACGTCCATCAAAACATGCTGAAAAAAGATGGAAATCTTTAGACAGAATCCTCTCATGATCGTGAGCAAAAAACCGGGTTTCCTGCAAACAGCAGACATTCACCCCGAGACTCTGAAGATCACGAACGAGTCTCGCTCTGCGAGACTCTGATCTCAGGCCCCGGGCATTCAAACTAGCTAACCAGAGAGCCATGATTGAACCGATTAAGGTTGCGCCTCCACATTGAACATAGCCGGGGCGAGAACACCGACGGCCTGTCCCATTGAGCCATGGCCCATCTCAGTCTTGATAGTGCCATCAAGAGACAGGCCACCAATGTCCCAAGGAAACGTTAGTTTCACTGCTCTATATAGGGAGGGGTGAACAAAAATTGGGAGCCTCCCTGAACAGAATTGTGACAGTTTGTCAGACAAATCATCCCTTATATAGGATAATGGCGGCTCGGCAGGAAAACTTTCGTTGGCTTCCGCCAACATTTCCCACACTTTTTGGGAACCTTGTCCAGCTCTTACAACAGTGAGGATCCGTTTAGCCTTTGGAAAATTTCTAGGATCCTCCACATCTTTGTCATATACTTTTTTGAAATTAAGAAGAGTCTTGAATTGTTTTGTTTTATTGGAGAGCACAATTGCTCGATCTGCTTGCTCTGTAGAAACTTTGCAGATGTTAATTCCTTTATTAAATAAAGCCTTAGGTTTTTTTTGGCCTTTAAGTCCTCTAAGGAAGGGCTTCTTTGTCTTTTCTCCAGTTTCTTTGGTGTTTGTTTTGGAGTATGCGATGGAGTAGGATCGGGACTAGAGATGGGACTGGAAACAGGGGTGTAATTAGGAGTGGACTTGTTTTTCTTTTGTTTTAATGAAGTCATCTTGGAAGGGGTAGGGGTCAATGATCTTGTCATTGGGGGAGGAGCCATTATTTTTTTTGCAGAAGGGCTGGAGGGGGCCGATATTGAGGACCTTGGGATCTCTATGTTTTTGTTTGCTGTTTTTCTTTTCAACTCCTCATTAAGTTTTTTTATCTTAATTATTTTTTCCCAGCTGGGCTCATTTAATTTTTGTAAGTCTGACGCTTTACTAGCATAAGATGCCGAGTCGTCGCCCTCGGAACTGGTAGCGGGAATGGGGATGTAGGTGCCATTATCCCTGGGAGCTTCATGAGACTGAGGCCCCGCTGTTTGTCTCTTCCCTCTGCCTCTACCAACGACACGCCACTCCCCTTCCTCCTTCTCCTGACTCGCACTTGCGGAAGGAGATGGGTTCAGGGTTTGTGAAGGGCAAGCCCCAACCGAAGGTTTCACCCTACCGGTACGTGCCGCTGGTAGGCCCATTACAGGCGCCGCGGAACTATCAGTATCAGGCCGAGGGGTATTTGCGTTTGTAGTGGCCGGAAGTCCAGAGGCCTTTTTGTCTGGACAGGAAGCGGCAAGGTGACCAGTCTCACCACACTTCCAACAGGTTGGTTTTCTGCCGGCCACAATGACCGGCATTTTCCGGCCACAAAAGTCCAAACAGTTGGGGACGGAGACAAAGGCCAAACGATCGAGCATAATATCGAAGCTCCATCCCCCGATCAAGTTGTCGGAAATGGCGCTAACTATTTCGCCATATTTGCCAAGAAAGGCTGCTAGATGTTCCCCAACAACTTGAGGAGGGACCTCGTAGACTGCTACCCTGGTCCTTCGCCGGCCTTCATACTCGGTACGGATTATTAGATCGTTCTTTATGAGGTCACGGCGAACCATCTCCTCACAATCCTTGGCGGTGGGTAACAGAATGTCCCACATGAAGAACCCTGTTCCCTTAATAATTCTTTGGGGATTGACCCCCAGGGACGTCAGTGTACGGATCACTGTGTCTTTCGTGGAGCGACAAATTTTGCGAGATCGCTTGTCCACCACGAAGACCGACACCATTCTCTTTTTCAAACTTCTGTAATTCTTGGGGGTTCTCTAAGAGACCATCCTCTTTCAGAAGATGTTCGTACTCTTTGGCCCTTTCCAAGAACTCCGCGAGGTTTATTATACATGATGGCGGGGACTTCCAGCAATCGGGCGACTCCTCGGCTGTCTTTTCACTTTCGTCTTTTCTTTTCTCCTTATCTGGGGTGTTTTCCATGGTCTGGTCTTTTTTCGAGGTTTTCTTTTTAGTTGCTTCCAGCCCTTTCTTTGCTTTGTCGGGCGGATCTTTCTTAGAGGAGGACCCAAATAAGTCCCTCCTCACTGGCCGATCAGCGTCGGCCATCATTAAATAAAGACTTACTTTTTATCAAGTCAAACTCTCTATTTTTTGTGAAATTATTTCAAAGGATAGGGGAGGGAAGGGGGAGGGGGAAATATGACACGAAAGCGGGGGTGGAGATGGGGATAATTTGAAAAATTGCAGGGGATGGATAAAGGAGAAAAAATAAAAGGAAAAAGTCAATGAAAATACAAAGAATCACATAATGTCCCACCTACGTAAGAGATGGTTTGAAAATATCAAATAATAAACTTTCAAAAAAAATAAAATAAAAATGAGTGCGTGTGTAAACAAACTTTTTCAATGGGAAATAAGCTTAAAGGCAAAAAGGCAAAAATAAATAATCCCACCTACAAAAAAGGAGGGGTTAAAATACACAAAACAACTTGTTGGGGAGAAATACAATAATCCTTCCTACAAAAAGAGGGGGGACAGTAGAAAAAGTTTTTTTTTTTTTTTTTTATATAAAAAGAAATCGCCTAAAGCGACAGGAAAAACAACAATATATATACGAAAGAAAAGTTTTCAAATATAGAAAAAAAAAGGCCAAGAACGGCTTACATAATAACAAATTGAACTTTACAAAAATAAAAATAAAAAGCAGTACAAGAAACTTTTTAACTAATAAATAAAAAGGGGGAAAAGAATTAAACTAAATAGGCAGAGAAAAAAAAAACACGGAGGGAAAACTAATAAAAACACTAAGTTGTAAATAAAATGCGAAATAAACTAAAAGATTTCGGTAACCAAAAAGTCTGGGAGGGGCTGAAAAAAATGCACAACAAATAAAAAGATCAAAAACAGCCAAGAACTGGTCACTGAAAAAGAAAAAATTAAATAAAAAAGGAACGAACTTGTCTTGTCAAAACAAAAACAATAACAAATATGAAACCGAGTTGTAACTGAAAAATGAGAATAAAAAAAAGAAAATGAAAAACAAAGAAAAAAAAGAAAATAAAAGTTAATTTAAAACGGCCGACCTAAACAAAAACAAATATGGCCGCCAAAAATGCGAAACTAAAAAAAAAAAAAAAAAAAAAAAAAACGAAAAGATCAAAGTAAATAAACGAAAAGAAATAAATAAAAAATAAACTTATCTATCCAAAAAAAAAGGTCTTTCTTTTTTAAAATATCGTCCAAATAAGAGATTAAGTTTTTTTTTTTTGTTTTTTTTCAACAAAAAGTCCACCACTCGCCAAAATAAGGGTCAAGTAAGTCGTAGAATAACACACGCCAAAATGACTCGGCAGGACTATAGAAGTCGAAAGAACTCCAAACGGCTCGTCAGGGCAAAGGCAAAACCAAAGATTAACCAAATAAATAGACAACCACCAAGACAAGGACGAACCATACCAGCACCAAAAAAAGGGGGGGTAAGGAAAAAAAAAGACCAATAAATAAATAAATAAATAAATAAATAAATAAATAAAATAAACTCGTAAAAAATAAACTCGTAAAAAAAAAATATATATATATAACATACGCTAACACACTAAGCAAGGAATTTAAGCTTATGAAATTTACATTTGTTTAGGATTTCTGTTTTAGCATTAAGTAGATTATGGGCGGGTTCGAACACGGCTATCGCTAATTTTTCCTCACCACATAAATTACAGAATTTACTGCCTTTATTGTAATCGGAACATTTTTTTTATTATTTCCCATTTCAATATGGGGTCTTTTTTAGTTTTAGTTTTTATGTCCCATATATAATTAGATAAGGTCGTACTGTGTCTATACTTCTCATTTTTAAATGAGGTCTTATGATTATAAAACCTAATTTTAAACGAATCATGTGTAGCCCCTATGTACGTTTTAGGGTGTTTATCATTCTCGTTTTTATAAACTTTAACCCTATAGACTACATTAAATTGGTTACAATTACCTCTAATGGGGCACTCAGTTTTTATTTTACAATTACAATTATTATTAGTAGTGTCTTTAATAGTAGTACTATTTTTCAGTTTTCTTTTGTTACTATTATTAATGATTTTGCCAATATTCGACAAACAAGAGTAACTGAGTTTAATGGTGTTTCTGTTAAATATTTTTTTAAGTTGGCTATCATGACTAAAATGTTTATCTATAAGATTGAAGAACATTTTACCAATTTTAGATTTAACTTCCTTGTTAAAGGGGGGGGTTAAACCATATTATGTTTCTGGATCTATTGTTATTTTTGCTTTTATCGCTATTTTGGTTTAAAAATTTGAGGGCCTGGGAATGTCCACTTTTTATAAGTGCAGACTGGTAAATTTTCTTATATTTATCAAAAATTTCACCATTAGATGAATTGGTGGACAATCTATATGATATATTTTTAGGAATACTCTTAAGTATATGGGCTGGGTGGTTAGAACTCTTGTTAACATATTTAGGGATGTAGTTATTTTTAATGTAAGGTGTTATATATCCATTATTTAAATTTAACGTAATATCCAAATAGTTAACGATCTTAATGTTATACTCTATTTCAATATCGAAACCGTATGATTTAAAAATTTTTTGTAAATCCTTTCTAATTTTATCACCTATTTTAGGTGTACAGTAATCTACTATAATTATGCCATCATCCCGGTATAAACCGTGATTATGGAAATCTATAATAGCGTTTAGTTTATGAAGCAGTAAGCAACCGGTCAGCTCCGCCACCTCCGCACTATCATATGCCCCATAGGATTATCAAATCCCTGGGCATCAGTTTTTTTTACCCATATTTCATCATTGTAGTATAAAAGGGTTTTACGGCAGTGCCAACTTATCTCTAATTCTGCTTCAGTGATATCATTATATTCTTTAGCTAATGATAAGGCCTCAGAAAGTAGCTCAGCAGTTATAGAGGGGTAGAAGTCTTTAATATCGTATTTAACAAAGGCAGATTTCTTATTAATTTTTAGGGTTTTAAACCACTTAATACAATCGCCTGTAGACTTCCACTGGTTAATATTGAGGAACATTCTTAAATTGTTACAGATCTTTTGGATAATAATCTTACTTATTTTTCCGAGTTAGGGAACGAACTTTTATGATCTTTAACCGTTAAAAAACAATTTTTTAGGGTTAATTTTTCCACACTATTGAGTAGATTAAATTTAGCTACTAATGAAGTCGCCTCCTTATTCAAATTAGAAATAATATCAGGTGCTATTTTTTTATAATGCTTGGTCACAGAATTTTTTAATTCACTATTATATTGCGTTTTAGACATAGAATATATATTACTCGACTTATCACCTTTCATATAAATATCACCCTTTTTACTACACGACTTTAAAGTGTTTTTAAGTTGTTGCTGGAAATTATTTTGCACTATATTCCTATATTTAATTTTCCTAATTAATCCAATAAGGTCCTTTTCAAAATTTTCCAGTTGCTTACAATAAGGCGGGTGTTTATACGTTTTGAATCCATGATCTTTGAAATTCTCGTTAGCGTTCAAACTATGTAAAAAAAAGAAAGCTCTCCATCTTAATCTAACTATGAAAGCTTCAATTTTATGGAGTAATTGTAATTCATAAATGTGTTTTTTAGGTACAGGTATATCCTTGAGTGAACAATCTAATCTTATTTGTTCCATTGTAGTACAGTAAAAAGTGCTCGATAGGTAAACCCAGAGCTTATACTCAAAATAATAACTAAATAGACTCTGTAAGTATTCAGGTTGTAAATTTATACTAAGATAAACCTTTAGAAAAACCACTAACAAACAGAACCTAATTCCGTTACAATCCGGTGCACTAAGGCGTCGGATAAAAGGGGAGAAAAAAAGAAATCCGCGGAATAAGGACAAGACATACGATACTCCGCAGTAAAGAAAAAAAAACCCAAACGGAACCAACCACAATATATATATATATATAAGGCAAGATGTTTGTGTGTGAGTCTGTTTATCTGCCAGTATGTCTGTATTTTTATCAGCACTTTTATTTTAGTTTTTGCTTCGGGTTTGGCTCTAAGTAGGTATAATTGTAGTTCTTAGTCTCAGCCATGATACCACTTACTCAGAGGACTTATTTAGCCTTCAAAATTCAGTTTACGACGAAAAAACTTATTTGATATTGATACCAGGAAATCAAAATTTGACTTACATCCATTCATTTTTCTTTCAGTCTACGGTTTCGCTTTAACTGGAAACAACTATTGCTTTTTAGTCTTTCGTGCCAACGTCCAAAGAGTCTGATCTCCAGGACCACGGATTAGTTTTAAAGCTTTCATTACACTCGAGCAACGTCGGGCTATACTGCTAGTCTCTTATAAACTCGTTATAACTGAGCCATACTCGGAGGTATTTAAAGAGTTTAGCATTTACTAATTCCATATTCTGAATTTTTATGATGGATTCAAATTTGGTGTAATCACTTCTTTTATTCTAATTCCATATCATAGTTTTTGTTTTGTATAAAAATTTGTTTTGATTACTTGGACTATTTATGGCGAAGAGCGGTATTTGTGCACGATCTCCTGAATATCTCCATATTAAGGAACTGCGGACAGTTATCGAGATAGCACATTTCGACATCTTTCCAAATATCTTCCAAACATTTCGATAATACATCGAGTTACTTCGCTTTGTTAAGCTACAAATCATACACGATACTAGAAATTTATTTCACAGAGTTTGGTAAATTAGAGTATGCTTAATAGTAATATTTTACAAACCGCCCATTAATTAAATTTGAAGTGAGTAACATTTTATTTGTATGCAAACTATATATGTAAGAACAATTGAGGAGTATTTATAAGACTAGTCGAATTTATGTTTATTTTTTTCTATCATCTACACATTATTATGTCCGTGTCTAATTCTTGAACGATTTGTCACATTGGTTTATTGCTATTTCGCGATGATATATTTTTAAATGTCAAGGCTATATTTCTTTTGATACTCATCTTGTTGTACTCCAGGGGGTCGGCACTACACATACTCGCCCATAAGTTAACTTGTCACATTGAAACTTAGTGCACATATCAATAATCTCATTGTAAAGAGCCAATACATTAAGATAAAACAAATATTCGGATATAATGACAGAATATTATATAGAACTCATTGTAAGACTCAAAATAGCCGTAGCTACTGTTATACAGTAGTGAGTCCCGATAAAAATAAGAGGAAATAAAATATAAAAACATATATAAACAAAAATAAAATAGTTCAAATTAAAAGAAGACATTTGCGCTTTCCTTAAAAATCTCTCTCTCTCTCTCTCTCTCTCTCTCTCTCTCTCTAAACGTCTCTTTCTATAATTCTCTCCACTACTGAGAAGGCAACCATAAAATAAAAAGAGGAAGAAGAAAAACAGAATGAACCCGTCCAAAAACGTCGGAAGTGAAGTAGTTAAGAAGTCATTTGCTAATCATATTTCTGCTCTGCTAATGGCCGCGAAAAACACAGTAGATTGACATTTAACTATTTCTCTTAGAACTACTACCACTTGCACAGTGTAACTTCAAAACTACCACAACCGAACCGGACATTTCTCCAGACTGTTACCAATATCCGCCTTATAAATGAACACTGAATACAAAAGACTCACTCTAAAGCAAATAAATAAAAATATATATTTTACCTTATACTCTTGCTCCAGTATGTTTTATGTCCTATGTTTCCGATAAACACAAAGTCACTCTGACACGCATAGTACTTTAAACCATTCATAATATCAAAGTAAACAGCCCGCCTTAAATAACATATCTTTCACAACAAGAGTCAATATAAGAGTGTATTAAATATTTAACATACACCTGAAGTAATAATACGTATAAAATATTTTATACACTATTTTCCGGTGACGTCGACTTTAGTGAAACAAATTTACACGTGATGAGCAGATCCAATCAGGTTCGTTATATTCTCTTTGGCACCAGTACCCTTTGGAAAGGTATTAATACTTCTCTAATCCCCCTAGCTATGGGTTAAATGGGAGGGTAGAATGAGCACTTTAGCTGTAGTTGGCAAACAGTATAGGAAAAGGATAACTCTGAACTGAAAACGGTTGAATGTCTTCTTGAGACAAGAAATGGCTTCTCAATTTTAACGCCTCTGAAATGAAACTGCTCTGTTTTAATCATATAAGATAACCTCTTTTGCCTCCCACTTGTATGTCTGATGCTAACCTCCAGTAGAATTGGCACATTGCACCTTCTTGGTTTAACATGTTTGTTTTTTGCGTGCTTTTTTTTCTTTTCTTGGTGGAGTGATTTCGAGATGTTGTATATCAATTCGACAAAGAATAAACTGGGAATCAAGATGACGATATTGTCAGGGATAGAACGACGGACAGCAACACGTATATATATATAAATGTACAATTACTCTTTTATTCTTTCTCTTAACTGACGGTAGTGTGGAGTAGGGGTCTGGTCGGAGGTAGACACGCGTGCACACGAGGGACAGTTGATCCTGAATTCTCTTCTCTTCTCTTTCTCTATCTGATCTGAACTCTAACTGCTGACTATTAAATAAGCGAGCCACGCTCGATACGTGGCACTTCCGTCCTGCATTTCATTTATATGTCGAGTGCTTATGTCTTTGACTTCAGCCTCTCTGTTCCACAAAACAAAACCTGCACCTGGATTTTTCGCACTCTCTGAAATTTCAAAACAACACATTCTGCCAGCCCTGCGTCGCTCAGGGCAAAATACACTTATTGGCAAAACTATACCCCGCATCCATAAAATATATAACAGAGACATGTATGAGATGCTCAGCGATACAGGGAAATACCAGGTGTAGTAAGCTCTAGTGGCTGAGTTGTGTAATAGATAACGGCTCCGAATTGGAAATCAGAAACCCGGGTTCCAATTCAAGTTTGGTTCGTTATATTCCCTTACGTGCAAATACCCATGGGAAAGGCATGAATACATTTCTTCTCTCCCCCAGCTATGGGTTAATTTTTAGGAATTGTATAAGTTAATCATTATTATCTCCTAAAAGTTTTACAATCTGAAAATATTTTATGCTTTTCAATAAAATGTTGATAAACCGTAAAAAATCCCAAAAGCTATGAGTATGTTCAAATTCCACGAATGTTTATCTAGCACTGCATGTATACATGATCTTATCCAAGTGCGTACGCCCACTGTAAACACCTACATGAATAAACTTAAACGCATGCACACACAAATGCACACTTCCATATATACAAACTAAAACAGAAAGGTAATTACACAATAACGAAAGTGTATACACACCCACGCAAAGAAACAAGGTTTACACGCCGAAGATTTCTGACGCGTTAATCCATAAACTCCAATCTTTGCAAATGTTGTGGTGCCACCATCCGTTACTACAAGACGATGCTGGACCCATTGTGAACAAATCTACCTATACATTCCGGTTCGTCGGCCGGCCCGGCAAAAAATCGATACCTACCAATCTGATTGGTCGGTGGCTAAGCAGATCGAAGTCATCAGCTTAACAGATCTTTTACATTATCGACTTCGATGCCCTCGTCGTCGGGTCAGTGGGCCGAGAGAGACATAATTGGATACATTTTCTTTTTCTTCACACTATTTTCTTTATTTTTTTCAGTCGATTAAAAAGAACGTGCTGCGCCTTAGATAAACGGGCGTGGAAGAGGTACGAATAAATCTGTTTAAATGTCTGCATGTTCATGATAGTGTACTCTATGTAGTACGTTTGAGTGAAGCCTGTAGGTGCGATGGTGGCTAAGTGACTGACTAGAAATAATTTTTATACTTTTTTTACCTCTTTATCTGACGATCAAATTTCTCAATATACATTTCAGAAAAAAAAGGTCAGTGTTAAACTGATACTTCATATTTTTTCTGTAACTAGTCTAATCATCCAGCTATCTGCCAACATTACGAACTACTTAGCCATGCATAATGCATCTATCTATCTATCTATCTATCTATCTATCTCACTTTTATCAACTTCTACCACTCACTTACCACGAAACTATTTATCCTTGTCTATAATATATTCCCTATTTTTCTTAAATGCACAATAATTATTAATCTCACACACACACACACACACACACACACACACACACACACACACACTTATAGATATACATTGGAGTAGATAGACTAAACTATCACCCGGTTCACACTCCACCCACGTCTATTGAACCGTTACCGCCTTGCTTGGGGTGATATGATTGAAAAAAAAATTGTTTGATTTCTGTACGGATTCTATAACTTACAAGCGTTCACTCACTCACGCACACACACACATACACACACACACATACACATGTGTGTGTGTGTGTGTGTGTGTGTGTGTGTGTGTGTGTGTGTGTGTGTGTGTGTGTGTGTAAAATTTAAACAATTAATAGATTTTTCTACCCACGAATATTATTATTATATATATAATTATTATTAACCAGTTATGGGTCAGAATTAAATTAGACCAGTATACAGTTGTGTTAAAAAGTGTTCAATACTTTTATAATGTACAGCTTTTAAATATTTTCATTTGGAAGTCAGCCGATTACGCAACCTTGGTTTAAACCTTCTGGTACCTTCATGCGTTTTATATCAACTTATTTTCCAATGTTTTTTGTGCTCCATGTTATATCAGGGTCTTTGCCGTTTGTTTCTTTTAAATTCCACTCGTGGTTAAACAGTTTGGCACAATTTTAAGGCTTTCTAGCTTGAATGTAGACTTGTGATTATACCAACAATTTTTAAAATTTCTTCAGTACATTCGCAGTATATTTTTCTTTGTATATCTGTATTATTTACTTCTACTTTGTAAATAACTCCTTCAATGTAAATTTAAAAAAAAAGTAGGACAATCAGTTGATGTAAAACGCCTGTAGATACCAAAAGGTTGAAACCAAGATTGCGTAATCGGCTGACTATCTATCTATCTATCTATCTATCTATCTATCTATCTATCTTTGCTCATATCTATCTATCTATCTATCTATCTATCTATCTATCTATCTATCTATCTATCTATCTATCTATCTATCTATCTATCTATCTATCTATCTCAGTCTGTTTATTTATCTATCTATCTATCTATCTATCTATCTATTTATCTATCTATCTCAGTATGTTTATATCTATCTATCTATCTATCTATCTATCTATCTATCTATCTATCTATCTATCTATCTATCTCATTCTGTTTATATCTATCTATCTATCTATCTATCTATCTATCTATCTCATTCTGTTTATATCTATCTATCTATCTATCTATCTTACTTTGCTCATATCTATCTATCTATCTATCTATCTATCTATCTATCTATCTATCTATCTATCTATCTATCTCAGTCTGTTTATATCTATCTATCTATCTATCTATCTATCTATCTATCTATCTATCTATCTATTTATCTCAGTCTGTTTATATCTATCTATCTATCTATCTATCTATCTATCTATCTATCTATCTATCTATCTATCTATCTTACTTTGCTCATATCTATCTATCTATCTATCTATCTATCTATCTATCTATCTATCTATCTATCTCAGTATATTTATATCTATCTATCTATCTATCTATCTATCTATCTATCTATCTATCTATCTCATTCTGTTTATATCTATCTATCAATCTCTCTATCTATCTATCTATTTATCTATCTATCTCATTCTGTTTATATCTATCTATCTATCTATCTATCTATCTATCTATCTATCTATCTATCTATCTATCTATCTATCTCATTCTGTTTATCTATCTATCTATCTATCTATCTATCTATCTATCTATCTATCTATCTATCTATCTATCTATCTCATTCTGTTTATATCTATCTATCTATCTATCTATCTATCTATCTATCTCAGTCTACTCATATCTATCTATCTATCTATCTATCTATCTATCTATCTATCTCATTCTGTTTATATCTATCTATCTATCTATCTATCTATCTATCTCATTCTGTTTATAATTATCTATCTATCTATCTATCTATCTATCTATCTATCTATCTATCTATCTCATTCTGTTTATATCTATCTATCAATCTCTCTATCTATCTATCTATCTATCTATTTATCTATCTATCTTACTTTGCTCATATCTATCTATCTATCTATCTATCTATCTATCTATCTATCTATCTCAGTCTGTTTATATCTATCTATCTATCTATCTAT
This sequence comes from Ascarosepion bandense, assembly GCA_037127315.1. Taxonomy (NCBI): domain Eukaryota; kingdom Metazoa; phylum Mollusca; class Cephalopoda; order Sepiida; family Sepiidae; genus Ascarosepion; species Ascarosepion bandense. The sequence goes on from JBBBDQ010000167.1 coordinate 3,509,402, forward strand.
CTATCTATCTATCTATCTATCTATCTATTTATCTCAGTCTGTTTATATCTATCTATCTATCTATCTATCTATCTATCTATCTTACTTTGCTCATATCTATCTATCTATCTATCTATCTATCTATCTATCTATCTATCTATCTATCTATCTATCTATCTATCTATCTCAGTATATTTATATATATCTATCTATCTATCTATCTATCTATCTATCTCATTCTGTTTATATCTATCTATCAATCTCTCTATCTATCTATCTATTTATCTATCTATCTCATTCTGTTTATATCTATCTATCTATCTATCTATCTATCTATCTATCTATCTATCTATCTCATTCTGTTTATATCTATCTATCTATCTATCTATCTATCTATCTATCTATCTCATTCTGTTTATATCTATCTATCTATCTATCTATCTATCTATCTATCTATCTATCTATCTCAGTCTACTCATATCTATCTATCTATCTATCTATCTATCTATCTATCTATCTATCTATCTCATTCTGTTTATATCTATCTATCTATCTATCTATCTATCTATCTATCTATCTCATTCTGTTTATAATTATCTATCTATCTATCTATCTATCTATCTATCTATCTCATTCTGTTTATATCTATCTATCAATCTCTCTATCTATCTATCTATCTATTTATCTATCTATCTCATTCTGTTTATATCTATCTATCTATCTATCTATCTATCTATCTATCTATCTCATTCTGTTTATATCTATCTATCTATCTATCTATCTATCTATCTATCTATCTATCTCATTCTGTTTATATCTATCTATCTATCTATCTATCTATCTCAGTCTACTCATATCTATCTATCTATCTATCTATCTATCTATCTATCTATCTATCTATCTCATTCTGTTTATATCTATCTATCTATCTATCTATCTATCTATCTATCTATCTATCTATATATATATATATATATATATATATATATATATATATAATAACTAAATAGACTCTGTAAGTATGCAGGCCGTAAATTTATACTAAAATAAACCTCCGAAAAAACCATTAACAAACAGAACCTAAATCCGTTACAATCCGGTGTACTAAGACGTCGGATAAATGGGGAGAAAAAAAAAGAAACCCGCGGAACAAGAACAAAACATTCAATACTCCGCAGTAAAGAAAAATCCCTAACGGAACCAAACACAAGAAAAAGTGCTCAATACAAAGTACGAAAGAAAAGATACAATAGTAGAGCAAAAACACACAAAAATCTAGAGTGAGCCAAAACCTACCGCGGTTTCACACTACGGATCATCAGGGAGGCCCTGATGATCCGTAGTGTGAAACCGCGGTAGGTTTTGGCTCACTCTAGATTTTTGTGTGTATATATATATATATATATATATATATATATATATATATGTTTAAAATTTACAATATTTAAATGTGAAGTGTGTTCTATAACGGGGATAGAGAGTATATAAATATATAAAGAGAGACATAGTGACTGACAATCAATAGGCAGCATTGATTCCTATGTCCCCACTCTCTTCCCCTATTTCTAGTCATATGTATATATACATACATACACACACAGACACGCAAACACACACAGACACATACACATATGTATATATTCAAATAAAACTTCAAAAATTACATATCTAGTATGGCCATTTCATCTCATTTCTTCAGCGGCGAAATTCATTTATTATGCAAATAGAGTACAAAATTCATTTACCGGCAGTATACTGAAAAAGAAATTAATACCCTGAATTTACATGAAAGAAGAAAAAAAATAAACTATTAGAAAGAGTAATGGGAGGGGTGTTAAAAGAGAGAGTAGATTTTGTTAGAAGATTGTCGTCTAGACATTGATATGGAGGGTAGTGAAGAAGGGGAAAAGAAAGAAAAGAAACGAAAAGAAAAGAGAGACGGCGAAAAGGGTTCAAGACACGATCATTAAAAATGACTTTGACTATGTTAAAAAATCAAAAAGTAAAAAGTAAATGGAGGAAAAGGAAAACGGAAAGAAGAGGGTAGACAGAGAAAGAGTTGAAGGAGAGATGAATGGGAAGAAAGAATAAAAATTCACTCCAGAGAGCCGTCGAAATAAAGACCAGTTAAAAGAGAGCTGGAAGAAAGGGATAGATAAATAAAATGGAAAAAGAGAAAGAATAGGTGAAAGAAAAAGGAGAAAAGCTACTGTTTTTCAAAGTCTACCATTCTTCCAGAGTGCTCAATCAGTGTATGATAGATAGATAGATAGATAGATAGATAGATAGATAGATATGAGTAGACTGAGATAGATAGATAAATAGATATGAGTAGACTGAGATAGATAGATAGATAGATAGATAGATAGATAGATAGATAGATAGATATGAGTAGACTGAGATAGATAGATAGATAGATAGATAGATAGATAGATAGATAGATATGAGTAGACTGAGATAGATAGATAGATAGATAGATAGATAGATAGATAGATAGATAGATAGATAGATAGATATGAGTAGACTGAGATAGATAGATAGATAGATAGATAGATAGATAGATAGATAGATAGATAGATAGATAGATAGATAGATCCAAGGAAGCGGCTTGAAGGTGAAATTCCAATGATATCCTATTAATATTAATTTATTAAAAATTAATTATTAAAACTGATCCAGCCAGAGGTCTCAATGTAATTAAAATTATTTATTTACAGAGCCAATATTTATTTATTACAAATTAAAACATCCAAAGGTTTTGGGAAATCAGAAAGGAAGAACTTAACCCATTAGTGAGTTGGAGACTAATAGGTTCGGCCCATTTAATGTTGATGATTGTAGCCTTATTGACGAAGAAGACTCAGATAGACCGCCGCACTACGGATGACGGCCAAATCAAGACATTGATTGAGAATAACCCGCATTACACAACGTTGGAATTTGCAGAAACACTAAATCTATCAAAATCACCTATGAGCACTTAGTGAAGCTTAGGTACTCAAATCATTACAATTGTTGGATAGCACATAATCTGTGTGAAAAGAATCTTTTGGATCGCATTTTTATCTGCAATTTTCTGTATAAGCGCAATGAAAATGAACCCTTTTTGAAGCACTTTATGACGGGTGATGAGAAATGGATCGTTTACAACAATGTTCAGCAAAAAAGATCTTGCAGAAAGCGGCATGAGCCAAATTTAGACACTCCATAAACAGATTTTCCTCCTAAGATGAAAAGTCATGCTGCGCATCTGACGGGATTGTAAAGGAATCCTGTACTATGAACTTCTGCCAAGTAACCAGTCCACTGATTCTGTGAATTGCTACACGCATCTAGATGAATTAAAAGCAGAAAAAAACGCCCAGAATTAGTGAACAGGAAAGGTTTTATTTTCGATCAAGATAATACCTAACCTCACGTTTCTTTAGAGAACCGAAAAAAAAATTTCAAATTGGCTTGTATGTGTTACCTCGCCCGACATATTCACCAGACATTGCTCCTTCGAATTTTCATTTATTCAGGTTTTCATGAAATAATCTCAATGGTAAAAATTTCAATTCTTTGGATGATATAAAATACCGCCTTTATGAGTTCTTTGGCGAGAAAACATCGGAATTCTGAGAGGACGGAATCTTTAAGTTGAAAGAAAAATGGAGAAGGACTGCAACAAAATGGTTCATATTTAGTCGAATAATATATTTAATGGCATTTTTTGTGTTTTGAGTTTTCTCTTAGAATCCGGCATGAACTTTCCAGATAATCAAATATATATATATATATATATATATATATATATATATATATATATATATATATATATATATATTAACGAAACTTGGTCATAAGCAACCGACAATTTGTAATGAATTATTTTGAACATTATTTTTACCGATACTCGTATTTAAGTAGATATTCTGTTTTTAATTAAAAATTTAATTAAAAACAGAATATCTACTTAAATACGAGTATCGGTAAAAATATTGTTCAAAATAATTCATTACATATATATATATATATATATATATATATATTATACAAATATAATATATATATATATAAGTGTGAGTGTGAAAAGTGTATGTATATAATTATAAATATATATATATGCATATATGCAATTTGTTATATATATTATATTATTTACATATTATATATGCGCAGTACTTATTTGAAAGCGCTCAATATCAGTGATAGAGCTGACATATTCATATAAATAGGTGTGAGTTTGTGAGCCTGGGTTTCACGCTCTGACGATCGCAAGAGCGTGAAACCCAGGGTCTGAAACTCACACTTATATATATATATATATATATATATATATATATATATATATATATATATAACTGTGTGTGTGTGTGTGTGTGTTTGTGGGATTGTGTGTGTGTATTTTTCTTATGCATAACCAATTTGAAATTTGATACAATTTTGGTCGCATCTACATATTACAAATTTTCTTTTTCTCTATCTGAATGTAGTTATATATATATATCCCATATATATATATATATATATATATGGGATTTTCATTTATGTTTTCTTTCATTATGGTTTTTCATTTCTCTTGTTGTAAGCATGTTTTTATATAAAGATCTTGTGATTGTTTTTTTCTGTTGTTCTATTGTTTTTTCTGTTGCTTTATTGTTTTTATGTCGTTTTGTTGTTTTGTTTTTACATTAACAAGTACGCAGAAAACTAGTAACCAATGTCATCAGCGATCGGTTAATTCACTCCTTCCTTATTGCAAAATGCTATATAAATGACGTTCACCCTCAGCTTACATCTAGGGATGTGTCAACGAAGAAATTGTCTCCGTATCGCCATCGGCCACTGCCAAGTTTAGAGATATCACCAGGTCGACTCCGGTATGCATTTAAAAGCTTTCACTGACAGATGTTTTCGCGGGAAACTTAGAAGTTCCATTAGGGGAAATTTGCTTAACTAATGGCGAATTGTTGCCTGCTTGTGTGCGCTTGACACGCAAAGTCACGGGCGTAGTAACATATATATATATATATATGTGTGTGCGTGCGTGCGTGCGTGCGTTAAGGAAAAATTTGGCTCATCTGGTAAAGATCTCAATAGTAAGCAAGAATTGTCTTCAAGCGTAAATCAAGTCAAATACTCTTTTTATAATCATTACACCTCAAGCAAGACAGGACCGCCACTGGTGTGCATGGGGTTACAGTGAGAGAAAAAACAAGATACAAGGGATGTCGAAGAAAGATAAGAGATGGGTTGGAATCAAGTTGATAGAAGATGGTAATCGACGTTGCATTTAAACTTTTGGAGATTGTAGCTATCAAACGGAAGGAAGTTTCACAAACAGGAAGTGCGAGAAAAGAAACTATTAGAGTAGAAGAGAGGGGTTACATTTAACTATTTTGACGGTAAAAGATGCCAATCTTGTCAGTCAGTTTAGTGCCATACGTGATACACGCTTGAGCGATCATGACTCGAAAGAGGCATGACTGACTGGGAAGAAGATTTTCCGGCAATAGGTTGCCATTACTTTCTGTAGTAGACTGGTTGCCAACTACACCATAAATACATTCTTAAAATCATTTTGGACTTTGTCGACTAAAGCCCCTATATTGTCAAATTAGAATAAGAATATTTCAAATTTTTTAGTTTTAATTGGTCTATATGGTCTTAGCGCTTATACTAGAACGTTTACATTCCTCTCCCTGTCTTGTTTTTTTTTTTTTTTTTTTTTTTTTTTTTTACATTCTGACTTGTAGATTCTGTTTGATGTAATCTGGCACATGATCTTTCACATTGGGTATCTTGTTTAGGTAAAACTCACTACACAAATTCCGTGTAAAACTAACTCTAGTTTTATTAATGATCGCCGAGAAATCCAATAGAACACCCCACACTGCTGAAAAGCCATCTCTAGCTTACACAACACACAGCTGACAGGATGGGTCTATCTTGTTCCTTTCATACAAGAAACTGAACGCGTGCTCAAAAGATAGAAACGTGACGTGTTTGATCAGGAGACACAGCGCCAGTCTTCCACGGCCCAATGGCAATGCTATGTAGTTCATATGAGACAATAAATAAACTTGGATTTAATGCAATGCTCACCTTTGTTGAGTGGTTCCGTTTAGTATCATATGTAAGTGCCACTGATGCCTTTCTGGAAGAAAAATAAAAAGCGAATACACTTAGAAAACGGTAATCTCTACAATGTCATCTGAAATTAATCTAGAGTTGATAACCGAAATTTACATTTAAAACCTATTTGTCTATCGACCTGTGAGCTTGGGTTATGAATACGCCAACTACATTCTCATTCAGAAGCGTAATCACCTACTTCATTACTGTGCTGATGGCCACATTTCTTACTTCCGTTCGAACCAAACCATGGTCTACTTTTGTGACTCTTGTGAATATAACAAGGTACTGGGGCGTGTGGTCAGCTGTTTGTCACGGAACTCGATTACAACTGCTTGATTTGCTGGAGATATTATAGTGGGTTATCCGTTCTTAGTGAAGAGTAGTTGTATGTTGTTGCAGATTAACGGAATTTGGCCTCGTTGTAGACAGCCCACTATAAGTCATAAAAAGATTATAAACCAAGAAAAGCAAATTGAGTTTAGAAATAACATTTTATATATACACATATCAATTAAGGTTTTTACAATTAAAGTAATCCTTTAAATATGGGACCAACGGACGTTAAAATGTTTATGGCAATAAAAGCTGAAAAGAGAATTTGTGCGTATGAATGTGGGAGCGTTGTAAATAAGGAATGTCTTTGATGTGTCCTCTCCTTTGGTCGGTAAGTAGTTTAGAGACAGTGAAGAAGAAGATGAGAGGGAAGGGAGGCGAGCATAGTTAAATCGCTTGACGTTGGTCAAGGGAAGTACTAATTACACACGTGCTTTCACAAGTCTCTCTCTCTGTCTGTCTGTATCTCTCGATGCTTTGGTGTATCGGTTTTTTATTTCGTCTATGTGGATCCCAGAAGATCATTTGGGAATTCACACTCGTATTTGATTCTGGGCTTCCCATTGGCCGATAAATAAAATTAGCGTAGGCTGGCGAACTGGAATTCGATATTTAATTTTTAGTTTTCTGCCGGAACATCTGCGTGGAGCCGGGTGCGCGCCGACAAGTTTTGGTCATTTGCTTTCTGGTCGTGAGAGTGCGAAAATCCGGTCCCTCGCTTTGCTCGGTATGTATCACCACAATATAACCAGGTGGCCCGAGTAATACGTCAGTATCAGCGGACTTTGTCATAACCTGGAACAAGTACCAACAAGGTCGGTAAATGTCTCTGTCTCGCTTTACGTGAACAGACATTAGGCCTTTCTCAGTTCCACCTGTCTGGCGGCGATCGTTAGTAGTTGGACTCAAATTACTTGTATTTCTATTGAAAATCAATGAAATCGATCTCCCTCAAAGCGTGATAATTCTTCGCCTATAGTTGCCGGTTACAGTCGAGTTGTTGGTAGTTGGCTAGAAGGGGGAAAATTCTTTGATAAAAGAACTTAATGCGTTCCGTAAGCTTTTAATATAACTTAATGTGAAAAAAAGTCCGTTTAATTTTACTTCTACTAATGACGTTTGAGGGTTTTCTCTGTATTCACTGTGTCTGTGTGTTAGGCGAAATGCGGGCGTGTCATCGAATCTAGTTTGCTTCCCACGCGGAAAATGTAGATTTTCTCTGCATTGCTTAGATGTGGCACAATGTCTAATTTATTGAGCACCCAGTGAGGATCGAACTCACTATTTAGTTGTAATTAATGACTGCCAAGCAAAATTCGCCATAACAATCTTTTCCCGGTAACAAGGATTAATGACTTCACTTTACATAGCCAGACACTAGAAAATGACAATTTACAATGCTCATAGCTCACGTTTGATTATCACCATATTTCCTTAAGTCAACTCGATGGCTCTCCCACCAGGAGAAGGATTCCTCGTCAGAAATTCAAAATAACGATAATTATAAAATATTCTGACGATTCTCGTAGAAAATGGACATCTGGTTTTCTTTCCCGTCAGATTCAAATTAGTTTCAAATATATTTTCAAATATTGCACTAAATTTTTTCAAACATATACTGTGACCACGGAGTTGGAGCTCATAAAAACATATCCAAGTGTCACCTAATCCCATTCTGACCGATAAGACACTACTCACTGATATTTATACTTGAACATTTATTAATATTAATTTATCAGCTACCAACATAACTAATTTCTAGTCCAGGGTTCGTACCCTATAGAAGCCAGAGTTTAATTTTTCAAACTGTTTTATTTTTGTTTATTTAAGTTTTAACCATTACGCCGATTTCAGGATCATTAACATATTCCATGAAGACCAAACCTGTTTATCTTTATTGAATACTAGCAGTATAACCCGGAGTTGCTCGGGTGTAATGAAAGCTTTAAAACTAATCCATGGTCCTGGAGTTCAGACTCTTTGGACGTTGGCACGAAAGACTAAAAAGCAATAGTTGTTTCCAGTTAAAGCGAAATCGTAGACTGAAAGAAAAATGAATGGATGTAAGTCAAATTTTGATTTCCTGGTATCGATATCAAATAAGTTTTTTTCGTCGTAAACTGAATTTTGAAGGCTAAATAAGTCCTCTGAGTAAATGGTATCATGGCTGAGACTAAGAACTACAATTATGCCAACTTAGAGCCAAACCCGAAGCAAATACTAAAATAAAAGGGCTGAAAAAATACAGACATACAAGCAGATAAACAGACACACACACACAAATATCTTGCCTTTTATATATATATATATATATATATATATATATATATATATATATATATTATCGGTGTTCTGCACTATTGTAAGAACTGCAATCTTGAAACTTCTGAACATCGTTTCTTATGTTTTTGTCTATGAGTGTATCAAATTTGATTAAAATCGGACCACTCCTTCTATAACCCGATTTTTTCGATGATCGATTTTCGATATTTATCGAGGGTACCTCGACACAAAACTTAGCTAAGAACACTCGCATCCGCTTGTAGTACAACTGTGTAAATTTTCAAGAAAATCGGTTCAGCTGTTTCGGAGTTTATAGGTAGCAGACACACACACAGACACACACACACACACAGACAAAGTTCCATTTATAGATTTAGATACTAGAAACCAAAACTTGTGTATACATATGTATTCGTCTCATGAGGATCAGAGAGTCCAGTAAATAGTTCTAACTATCGCCTGGTTCAGAACTTCCTCGGACTTTTGAACAGAAGTAGAGTTTTATCCATTATTGCCTGTTTAAGATTATTTTTTCGGGTCCCTCTAAAGTCTTCTTATTCTCGTTAATTCCGAGAAACTTCTTCTGTCTTAGTGGTATTATCAACTTGCTTGGGATGAATTGATTAAAAAAAGAAGATTTATCGGACACTGTAAACTTGATGATCAGTGTTCTGCGAAACTTTGAAGTAGGTTAAGAGATAAATCGATTTAACTTTTATTAATTTATTGACTATATATATATATATATATTACAGATAGGCTGATTGATAAAGAGACAAACAATGTGCAAACTTAGATACGCACGCACACACACATACGATGGATGCTCCGAAAGATATGCCTGTTATTTTATTACGTTTGTTTAAAGTATGACAAACGAATGTTGTCTGTATGGTAATAGAGTTTAAGTATTTTTTTACAGACAGCTAGTATAGTAGTAAAGTTTATAATATATATATATATAGTTATCCGCATATAAGTCTGTTCCGCTGTATCACAGCTCATCAGTGTGGTTGGACATCCAAATACTTCCAGCCGGGATGGACATTCGACCGATGTGGTATCAGTCAGAGAGCCTATCCCTAAGCTTTCTTTGTACAGCTGAGAGTGGAGGAGATTTAAAATTTCCCCTCTCTCATTCAATGCGGCGAGTGACACCAAAATCGGTCGAGTTCCGATCCCGGTCAGAAGCAAGTAGATGTCTAGCCACACTGATGAGCTGTGATACAGCAATACATATATATATATATATATATATATATATATATATAGAGAGAGAGAGAGAGAGAGAGAGAATATATATATATATATATATATATATATATATATATATATATTCAACGACAAATAATTTCTGGTGGTCTTTTGTGCACCTTTAAGTATTTCTCTAGGATGCTTCCCTCAATCTCAACCAAAATTAAATCACTGGTAGATAAAGGTCTAATGCCTTGATATGCGAACAAAAATTTCAGTAGACACACAGGGTGTCCAAAAAATTAATGTAAAATGTTGCTTTTTGCGATCGTTAATCCCTCTGAAACGCTTAGTTGGATTCCAACAAAAGTCGGGTCTTTTTTGTAACTTCTACCTTATCATATGCTATAACAATTTCGCGTTTTCTACAAAGTGTCAACCCCTCCGAAGGGACAATGCATCCACCTCTTCTGCGTCACAATATAATCGCATCAGATTACAGACTCACGTAACGCTCGCACCTGTCCTTCCATTTTACATACATCATTCCCGTTTATTGGTAAAATTGACCAAGCATGAATCCCGTTTTACAAATACGACAAAAACAAATACTTCAATTTTTTTAACTTACGCGTCACGGCAACTTCATACTGGAGCTTTTTGAATGAGCACTTGACCTTACCATTTCAACATAACCACTAAAATACCCGAGCAAAGCTGGGCTATACAGCTAGGTTCAAATAAATTCATTTCGCTTTTTATCTTAACAAAGTCCGTTAGCGAACGAAACGCGTTGCCTAAAACTAAATAGAGTTTTTCTCTTGTCTCTTTCTTTTAGTAATATATATATATATATATATATATATATATATATATATATATATATAAAGAGAGAGAGAGAGAGAGAGAGAGAGAGAGAGAGAGAAAGAAAAAGATAGAGATAAAATGAAAGTAATGGACAAATAATTCTAAAAATGTTGTCAGAATAATTATAATTAGTATATTGTTCACCACCCTATTCTTTAGGAATACGTTTTTTCTCACTCTTTGAATATCACACAAACGTATTTATCTCTGGGCATATTTATATTTTATATTTCCAAATAATTTCTATAAATTTCTTATTCTACACTCCCACACACTTTCTTCCCTTCACCACTCTCTCTCTCTCTTTCTCTCTCTCTCTCTCTCTCTCTCTCTCACACGCACACATACATACATACATACATACATTTATATATATATATATATATATATATATATAAATTACGAATGAAATAATTCAAATTTTCTAAAATGGGATGGCCATTTCGACGGGTAAATTTAACACCCTTCTCGTCAACGAGAACAAAACAAAAATGTTTTGTTCTCGCCGATGAGACAAGTCATGAATTTACTCGTTGAAATGGCCATCTGTTTGTGAACATTTTTAATTTTTTTATATGTAATAAATATTGCTTCTGTAAAGAAATGCATTTAATTACATTAAGCCCTCTGGCTGAATCAGTGTTAATATTTAATATTAACAGGATACTTTAGGATTTACCTCCAACCCGTATTTTTGGATTTATGACTAATATATATATATATATATATATATATATATATATATATATATATATATATATATATATACTACGCGAACGCTGAAAAGTTATCGGCACCACTCGTTTCTAAAAACTAACCACATGATCAAACAAGAGATTAAAAAAATCTCTATTTGGACGAGGATATTTGGTCGTCAAGGAACGAAAAGGGCAATACCGAAATCCGAAATTGCAGATAGTGAAAGATGCCTTCCAAAATCTAAAGAACGTATTAAGAAGCGGAAACAATGCGTTAGAAACAAAGAGTCCTAAAATGCTATGTAATATCAACCCTACTATATGGCAGTGAATGCTAGACAATTTTTCGGATGATGAGATAACACGTGGCAACAGGGACGTGGCTCTACAGAAGGATGCTGAGAACATAATGAAGAGAATATTTGAGTAACAAGTTTGTTTTAAAGAAAATGGAAACAAAATGGTCACTTGAACTTAGGATCAGAGAAAAAACAATTTTTTTAATTTTCGGGGACATAACGAGGAAAGAGTACTTGGAAAATGTGACACTCACAGAATATATTGAAGGAAAGAGGACAGAGAGAAACTGTGTAAGCTATTAACGAGCATTTAAAAAGGAATCGCAGAACATGTATAGTAAGAAGAGAAACATTGCTTACAGATACAAAGTATAGGATTTTATGGAGAGCCTTAATTACGCACGTTCTGAATTGACACATTTAGGAAGATTTGATCAAATTGATAACTTTTCAGCAACTCTCATATGCATATAAGTAGTTTGTAAATGTCTCATTTATCAGACAGCAAACAAAAGAATGTTATCTTTTGACCCCATTGGTCAATTAACGGACGAAATTCATTTGCTCGTGGCATTTGCTTCTATATAGATTCACTCTCTATGAATGATTTTGTTGAACCAGGTCGAGAAAGTTTATTTTTTCTGTTAACATTCATAAAATTTGTTGCATATTGATCTTTCACGTAACCTGCAGGGATAAACTATAGATTTCAAACATCAAGGTCAGTATTTCAGCTTTTAATACTCTGCAAATAAGGCTCGTTATGTCTTATTCATGTATTAGAAGCACGGGCACTTAAAAAGTACTTGATTGTATAACCATTGTTTTATCAATCTGATTTGACCAAAGTGGTCATGGCTGGTGTAATCAAAGGTATTTTAACATATTCAGCAACGTTATGTGTTTAAAAGAACGTCGCGAATCGCCTGACCAACTGAATACATACCGCTAATTCTTGGTGTAGATTTCGCTGGTAAACACACACACGCGCGCGCGCGCGCACGCACACACATACACACACACACACACACACACACATATATATATATATACATTACATATATATATATATATATAGTCTTCCGCAGACAGATCCGTTTCACTGTATCACAGCTCATCAGTACGGTTAGACTCCGATTGCTTTTAACCCAGGATTGAAACCAGACCGAATTGGCGTCAGTCGGCGATTCTACCTCTGAGCTATTGGCGCTCGGTTGAAGGAGGATATATGTTGGGAAGTCACCCCTTTTTTACATATATAAATGGACTCGTCTAATGTATATAAATGATCCTGCATACAGAGAACGGCAGTGTGTAAAACAGTGAGTGTGTGTAAGGCAGGGCTGGTAACGCAGTGCTTGTCACAGCAGTTAAACCGCCGCTAGTTAGTCAGCAAGAATATAGACTTATTACCCAGACTTACTTCTTATCTACAATATTGCATATATTAGGCTCCTACTAACAAGTATTCTTAGTATTCCTGAATTCTACTAACTGTGTACAGGTTGTATATATCTTGTTCAATATACTTACATTTTTCCTTTCATATCTGTTTTGTATTATTATTATATTGTGTGGTTTCTAACAAGAATCCACAACAATATATATATGAGACCAGTAAATCATTCGCTAGGATTTACATAAAGATTTTTCTTAGTTGCCTTTCGAGCTTCTTTTTCATCAGAGGAAGGTCGATACGTCTATATCTATTAGAAAGAGACAAAAACTTTGGAAAAGTGTCGATTTACTCTTCTTCGGCCAGAACACTAAAAAGTTGTCGTCTGTCCGATTTGAAATAGATAAATATTATACCAAGTTCGACTCTGTCGGTCATGTATAAGATAACATTGTTTATCGTCATGTCATCTTTCCATACTGCCTCCAAGTAATGTGGGGTTTATCAAATATAGAACAAAAAGTTGTATCGTTTTATTACTATCCCGACGATGAAAGATCCCTGACCACAATCAATAACCATTACTCTTTGTAAGTGATTTGGTCAAACGTATTTGTTCGCGATAGAACTAACGTAGCAAGTGGAAATAATTGTTGTATAACGAAATAATTGTATCACGAAAATTGTTGTATAACGAATATATAAGGCACAATTCCTTTTTAGAAATGTAGTTGACGTCAGATTTTTCTTCTAAGTACCGTGTCCCTCCAGGACTTGGGAGATCGTGGCTTTGCACAACTCCCTGTCCATTTTAGTTCTTAGTAAGGTCTGTCATTTTGATTTCTGTCCTAGTCTCTCTTCTACCAACCATTTAAGCAAGTTATCTAGGTTGTTGTGGTGCAGTGGATATTGGCTTGGAACGAGAAATCGGGGAGCCGAGTTCGAATTCTAGTTGAATTCATTGCATTCACTTACGCGCAAATACCCTTGGGAAAGGTATTAATCCTTCTATTCCTTCCAGTTATGGGTTAAATAACAGGACAGATTGGGTTCTATAGCCTTGGTCGGCAACCAGTCTACTGCAGAAAGCAATGGCAACCTACTGCGGGATAATCTTCTGCCCAGTCAGTCATGTCTCTTTCGAGACATGATCGCCCAAGCGTGTATCACGGATGGCACTTAACTGACTGATCTAGGTTATTCGCTGCTTTCCTGTCTTTCTTGCCTTCAATATGTCCCGTGACTCTCAAATTACCAAAGAACTTCTTTCTCATTATGTTTCCGAGAAATTTAAATTGTTTCTTTCATATTTAAAATGAAATGTTCTTTTTGTTTCTATTTTGCTTAAAGCTGCTTCGTTACTCACATATTCAGTCCATAGGATTCTTAGCATTTTTTTTTTAATCATATTACCCCAAGCAAGGCGGTAACGCCACTGATGCGCAGGGGGCTATGTAAGAGTGAAAAGATTGGAAAAGAGAAAGCCGGAAACCACATCCTAGACAGGGAACAAGGGATGAGCCTCTTCACCTGTTCAATAGACGTAGACGGAGTGGGAACCGGGTGATAGCTTAGTCTATCTACTCCAATGAAGAAGCACCTTTCTTAAGTCTTAAGTCTATTCTTTATCTATCTATCTATCTGATTAGTGTAAAGTTATTTCACTTAACTGAGTAGAGTCATCGCATTACTCTTCAGTCATCGATTGAGTTTTTTCCGGCGGCTGCTGTGTGTATACACCACATATATATATAACACGCTAAAATTTCCTACTCTCTAAGCCATGCGTCGATAGCTTATGGTTAGGCACTGTGACTGACACCAAATCGATTGTGATTGGATCCCGGCTTGAAGCAAGTGGATGTCTAGCCACATGGTTGAGCTGTGATACAGCGAAACAATCTTGTATGTGGATGACTAATATATATATATATATTTATGTATCATGTTTTATGTATTGTGTATCAATGGATGCATTAATGTACGAAAAATGGGCACCTAAAAAGATGTGTACTCTATAGGTAGGAACAAACTCAATTAGGTAAAATAGATATTATTTCCATCATGTGGGAAAACCTAATTAGAGGCGAAGTATGTCAACTTTAGATAAAATCAATTATACAAGCTCGAACCTTAACTTCCCTAAGTGTGATGTATTTCCACCAATATATGGATAAATCAGCACCTAAATGAAGTAAAATGGTATAAATAGAGAGTAACAAGGAATAATATATATTACGAATTAAAAAATAAAAAAGAATATTACCAATTAATTTAGAAATTAAACGTACACAAACGCACTGGGACATTATACAGGGCCCTTATACATGGGGACATAGTAAACTACTAGTGAACTTGTATAAATTATAAGTTACGTATATGGGTGTGTGCGTGCATATGTGGTCATGTTGGTGTGCGTATGCACATATATAGGTGCATGTGTGTGTGTGTGTGTGTGTGTGTATATATATATATATATATATATATATATGTTTGGATATATGGGCTCAAATATGGACTTAATTATCTCGTATATATCTCGTATATATAAATATATGCGAGATTGAGAATACGTCAATTTAGGTAACGTGATATGCGAGTACTTATATACACCGCACTACGGGAGCGCACAGAAGCCCTATGCTTATGAAGAGTATATATGTATGAGTATGAAAACGCTAAAACCTAAAAAGATAAAAAAAGAAATCAGTGCATATGTAAAATTAAACAAAATCACCGGGTAAGTATATGTGGGGATATATAGATAAGTATATGTGGATTTAAGTTAATATGAGTAAGTGGGTTGACCTGACGGGGTCAAAGATACGCCTAAAGTCAGGGGAATTGTTTTTTTTAGAGGTCATACAATCTAAGGCAGTCAAATAACTTTAAACGAATACTACCCATATTTGGTACTATCACTCTTTCTCCCCTTCCCTCTCGTTCCTTCATTTCTTTCTTTCCTCCTTCCCCACACAAATATTGTCATTCAATTATTTGTTTGTAATTTTATGTTTATTATTATTATTTTTATTATGTTCCCTCTTCGTTTTAAGAAAAAGCTCATTCCGGCAGAACTTTTATGCCAGATGGAGGAATATTGTAAAAGGGTCTGATGAGATGAGCTGCTTAAGCTCATTGAAATGAACTATCGTTTATAACTAACATGACGTGTTGAGTTTTCCTTTATAAACTTCATATCGCTCTGGTTAACACCAATCGAGCTCTCTATATGGATTTACTTATTAATAATTTATATTAAGTTAATCTTGTTGGATTATCCTCACCGTTTACGGACTGACAACTATACCTATATATATATATATATATATATATATATATATATATATATATATATATGGTTTATTACAGAAGCAAGAAATTTTTCAAACATAGCTGGTAGAATAATATAGACAAATTTTGTCTATCAAAATATTTTAATTCGGAAATCTTTTGTCTATATTATTCAACCAAACACACACAAACACACACACACATATATATGTAGATGCATTTCGGTCAAGATTGATCTTCAAAAATTTCATCGCAGTGCCAATTGTTATCTTTCATCTTTCTAAATTCCCAACTCTCGAATACTTCCCCTACCTAAAATTTTCATTTTAAACCTTTTTTTCTCTTACCTTTTAATGCTTCATTCATATCAGTAATTTATATATATAATGATATAACTTAAGGAAATCTATGATCTACACTACATTTATCTGTATCTTTAGAATTCCCTATAACAATCTTTCTATATTAGGTAATTCTCATTCTATATTTTGGGTGTTCATATATTTTCTTTATATATATATATATATATATATATATATATATATATATATATGCTTGTGTGTGTGTGTGTTAGTGTGTGTGTGTTTGTGTGTGTACATATTATTTTCTAAATTCTCTATTTAGATCCCCTCCAATACAATATTTTTTCCGTTCCTCCCTTTTTATTCCAGTAGTAGAATTTGAAGTAAGTTTATCCCTACAATAGTAAGACGATATTATTTTAAACGGAAAATGTTTTTGAAAAAACTTTTTACATCATGTTGACTTTTTCTCTATTTCCCTTTTTCTTTCTCCTTTTCTTTCTCTTTTTCCATTTTATGTATCTATCCATTTCTTCCCACTCTCTTTTAACTGGTGTTTCTTTCGACGACTGCCTGGAGTGGATTTTTCTCTCCTTTAACTCTTTCCCTGTCTACCCAGATGTTTTTTCCCTTCTTTCCGTTTTCCCTTTCCCCCACTTACATTCCTGTAACATGGTTAATTTTTTCATTTCGTAACACAGATGTAATCTAAAAGTCCTTTTCAACGATCGAGTCTTTAATCCTTTTTGCCGGTTTTTCCCCTTCTTCCCTACCCTCCGTATCAATGTCTAGGCGACAACCTTCTAACCTAATCTGCTCTCTTTAAACACCCCTCCCATTATTCTTTCTTATTTTATCTTATTTTTTCCTTCTTTCGTGTAACATTCCGGTGTATAGATTTCTTTTTGAGTAAACTTCCGGTAAATGAATTTTGTAATGTATTGGCATAATAAATGAATTTTGTCGCTGAAGAAGGAAGATTTTTCCTCGCTGAAATGGCCATATGTAATTTTCAGAGTTTTATTTGAAATTATATATATTTGGCTCTGTAAATAGATAATACTATTTACATCAAACCCTCTGACATTATCATTTTTACTATTAATGAGATTAATATTAATAGGATCTGTTTTGGGATTTTACCTACAAGCCATCTTCATTTTGTATATATATATACATTTTGTATATATATATATATATATATATATATATATATATATATATATATATAGAGAGAGAGAGAGAGAGAGAGAGAGAGAATAAGAGAGGATGTTGAAAAGTTCTCGACACGACACATTTCTCAATATCCAACCAGATAACCAAACACGAGAATCTCTTTTGGAATCCTTTCTTGGCCGAGTAAAAAATAAAAAATCAACATACGCTCATATTTCATTGATATATTTTATTATTAGCGAACGGCGACTGACAAGAACATTTTTATCTGCTGATATAAACTCCTAACGAAAAATAGCATATTTGTGTGTTCATTGTGCATAAACGTTGTCTGAATGTTTGAGATTGAGCACCTCAACTATGCTTCTGATCATTTTCAAGATCCGGCTTGTTGTCTTTCCCGTATTCAAATATAAATTACTGCCGTTATTAGTGAGAATTACCTTAAATTTATTTTACATTTTTTCAGTAAGTTTTTAATCTATTATATTTATCGCATTCGAAGAATTCTATTTTCTCACTGTGAACTGAATTCGTTAAGATATGCAAACATCCAATTTGTGCGGAAAATATCCAATTACTACTCTACTGCGTAGACTAATCTAGATTTCTTTAATTAGAATGTCGTCTATGTTCTACCAGTTTCAGTAAAACAACATAGATTTGCTCTCAACACTACCTCGGAAATGTCGTCTATGTTCTACCAGTTTCAGTAAAACAACATAGATTTGCTCTCAACACTACCTCGGAAATGTCGTCTATGTTCTACCAGTTTCAGTAAAACAACATAGATTTGCTCTCAACACTACCTCGGAAATGTCGTCTATGTTCTACCAGTTTCAGTAAAACAACATAGATTTGCTCTCAACACTACCTCGGAAATGTCGTCTATGTTCTACCAGTTTCAGTAAAACAACATAGATTTGCTCTCAACACTACCTCAGAAATTAATATCAGGATGAAAACTTAGACTATTTGCTATTAATTCTTTCTTTTATCCTGGTAAATGTTTTATACAAAAATGTGATTTAGTAATTTTTAATATGTACTATTTAACAAGACAAGAAGGACTTCGTAAAATCTGACAAAGAGCCTAAAAAATAAGAATTTGGTAAGGAAGGACTTGATCGTGCCGAGAACCTTTCAATCATGTGAGAATAGTCCGCCGAAGGACACTTCGCCAGCAGACAATTCATTTACAGGACAATTAGTCGACGCTTTAAGTCTTTTCAAGTACAAGTTCTCATCCAGTTTTTTTTTCTTAGAAACTAACTGTCCAGGTGTTAGTGGATGCGAGTGCTCCGAAGACATGCTGTTAATTACATCATCAATTTTTGTCGGTCTTGTGTTGCACAGTTTTCATTGTTCACTTCTCCATTAACTTAGATTCTTTAGTTTTGTTAACAATATAAGCATATCCCTCAAATGCCTTGTCGTTCTGTCTTGACAAACTCCACGATGACGACTGAATGTTCTAAAAAATAAAAACAAGCTGGATGAAAGCTTGATCTTGAAAAGACATAACGGGTCGCCCAATTGTCCTTTTGTGAATTGTCTGTCGGCGAACTGTCCGTCAGCAATTTGTTTTTCCGTCGAATTGTCCGGCTACCTACGTTCCCTCCTCAATCTCGTATATATCATGTATTGGATTCTCTGTTTGTCGTTTCTGTATACGTCTTTGAGGAATTATTTAATTTTATGATCTACATAAGTTAAATCAGACATCAGAAATGCATCTTTAAAAAGAGTACATGACCCCAAGAACAATAAATTGAATTGGGTTCACGTAAAATCAATCTCGTTTTTCATTACGACAAAACCTTACGACTATGCTCCATTAAACACAGCTGACACTTAGTTTTACTGTTTTCAGTCATTTTTGACCCTCACAGCTCTGACACAAAACCAACCAAGGAAAACTGTTAGAATGATTTCCGTCGAGCAGGAGGAAGGCACTACAAGGTTTATTACTCGATTCCGGAGAGAATTGATCGATAACGGTATCAGGGGAGAGTGCGTCTATCATCGTGCGCATGCGCAACATTTAACTTCCTCTTTTTTCCTTTCTTCACTCATGTTGGACGAAATGTAAGATTATATTGACCTAAATATATGCGCTGCCTCCCTCGGGGTTTCGTAGTGGTATGTACATACGTACATACATGACCTAACTTGTTTTATGGGTGCCGGTCAAATATGTCAGCTTTATTGGTTCTTTGTGCTAAGAAATAATTATGCAGAATTGTAACTACCCTTAGGAAACATGCATAACCTGACACTGTATATATAAATATTTATATATGTGAGCGTGCACACGCGCGCGTCTGTGTGTGTGTGTGTGTGTGTGTGTGTGTGTGTGTGTGTGTGTGTGTGTGTGTGTGTGTGTGCAATCCGAAGTGCGAAGTTGATGCATTTCTATTCATATGAAAATCAGTCTACGTTTATTCGTGCATCTATTTGATAAAACAAATGCTGTAATGAATATTTTTATTTTTTAGTGCGGGTGTTTTAGTGATAATTACGATAGATTTGTTTTATGTTTTTGTATTAAATAATTCATTTATCATATTTATCGAATTCCAAGAATTTTACTGCCCACTTGGAAATAGTATTCTCTAAACTATACAAGTATCAAATTCGTTTGTAAGACATTCAATTACTTCTCTATCCTGCAGGTTAATCCAGATTTTGCGTTTAATCATAGAGTCAGTCAGTTAAGTGCCATAAATGATACAGGCTTGGTCGATCATGTCTCGAAAGAAACATCATTGGGCAGAAGATTTTCCCGCAATAGGTTTTCTTTCTGCAGTAGTCTGGTTACTAACCAAAGCTATAGAACCCAATCTGTCCAGCTATTTAACCCATAGCTTGAGGAAAGAGACTGATTAATACCTTAGTAACTGAATGCAACGAATTCAACTAGAATTCGAAATCGGCTCTCTGATTTCTCGTTCCGGGCCGATATCCATTGCACTACAACGCACATCCGATCCGTGAGTAATATGTTATCTTCGTCTCGGTAATATAATAAAAAAAAAAAAAAAAAAAAAAAAAAAAAAAAAAAAGAGAGAGCTGGTCTCAGAACTAATCTGATAGTAATTCCGGAAATAAAAAGCTTAAATTATTTCCTGTTATTTCTTGGACAAAGTAAAAGTTTATACAAAAATGTTGGGTATTAATTTTGAATATTTTATCGTGTAGAAGACAAGAAGGAATGAAAGGAAAGAGTAGTTCGTCTAAAACATTTTCATTACTTTACACACAAGCAGACAACATGCGCACGTATAAAAGAAGTAAATATGTATATTTCGTAAGAATTTGCAAACAAAAATTCGTTCCCATCTTTTTCACAGGAGGAGCAAATGATTTTCAGCAGGAGGTAATCTCCCCCCCCCCACTTACTAGTTCTCACCTTAGTGATCATATTGTTTATATATATATATATATATATATATATATATATATATATATATATATATATAAAACATTGATTTCTTAATACCAATCTTATTGCAAAACTTTTCAATTACAGAATGAAGTACGCAATATATATATATATATATATATTTTCATTAAAAACGACTGACAAGGTACTGGGGTTAATTTTTTTTGTTTTTTGTTTTTTTGTTTTTTTTTCATTTTTCTTTTGTTCTTATAATTTTCTTTTATTCCGGACATAAATTCTGTAGAAATTGTCCGAATGTTCAATATGTATGAGTGATTTCAGCTGTTCTTTTAGCTATTATCAAGGATGATTTTATTTTGACTTTTAATTGAATGTGTAGATTGTTCTGTGGTGTAATGGATATCGACTCGGAACGGGAACGAGAAATCGAGGATTCGAATTCCAGTTAAATTTCTTGCATTTATTTACACGAAAATACCCTTGGAATTGGTATTAATCCGTCTCTTCCCTCCAGCTATGGCTTAAATAACAGGACAGATTTGGTTCTATAGCCTTGGCTGGCAACCAACCAATCTACCGCAGAAAGCAATAGCAACCTACTCCGGGATAATTTTTTGCCCAGTCACTTATGTATGGCACGTAACTGACTGATATATTGTTTTATATCTTTATCTAGAGTTATAGAAATTATTTATATTCCAAATGCGGCCAGTATATTGTGGCCGTGTTCATAGTTGATATTATTCACTGCTGGCTTTTTCATTTTTATTAATAATGCTTCCATTATTTTTTAATTAAATAAAAAAAAAACCTTAACCGCAGTAACTTGTCATTTTTTTTTTTTTTACAATGAAACTTGTATGAAAATGAGATTCATGTCCAAATACATACATAACTTAGAGGTAAAATCGGTGAACTGGTGTCAATTCGGTCGGGTCTCAATCCTGGCTAGAAGCAATCGGATGTTGAACCGCACTGATGGGCTGTGATATAGCGAAACAGGACTTTCTGCGGATGACTATTTACGCCCTCGCCCGACAATTGAGCACTCAGGAGAAATAGTAAACTAACTAATCACCGCTATTTACGAATCGTTCATTCAGTAATGAATTTGAACGCTCTGGGCTACTAGCGTGTATACATTGTGTATATAACACCGCCAAAATCTGCCTTCCCACACCATAACTTAGAGGTAGAATCACCGAACTGATGTTAAATTGGTCGGGTTTCAATCCTGGTTAGAAGCAATCGAATGTATAACCGCACTGATAAGCTGTGATACAGCAAAACAGGACTGTCTTCGGATGACTATATATATATATATATATATATATATATATATATATATATACCAGTAATAAACCAAGGAAAAGATTTATAAAAGTTAGAAACCCAGGAAAATATATATATATATATATATATATATTACTGGTATATATTTTAATCCAGATACTTTAATCCAAGCGGAAAAAGCAGGAAGGTAAATTCCAAAAACCCGACCCTAATTAATATTAAAAATTT
This sequence comes from Ascarosepion bandense, assembly GCA_037127315.1. Lineage (NCBI taxonomy): Eukaryota > Metazoa > Mollusca > Cephalopoda > Sepiida > Sepiidae > Ascarosepion > Ascarosepion bandense. Next base: position 3,532,270 of record JBBBDQ010000167.1, read on the forward strand.
TATTTTAATATGAAAAATGATACAGGAAGAGAGCTCCATGTAATAAAATATTACAGAGCAAATATTTATTTTAAATCCTATATTTTTTTATTCCCTTTAAAAATAATTATACCTTTTTAAGTAAAGGCCTTTTTCTAATACTTCAACGTTTTGGGGGAAGTTGGGTTTTTGAATATGTCCAGCGTCTGTAATATATAAAAAATTTTTTTCTTTCTTTTTTTTTCCCTCCCTTCCTTTATCTCTCTTATCTCCCACCTTTTTTCCGTGTTGCTTAACCTTACATCAATTCAACATGCCGTCCGTTTGCAAACCCAGACGATGTCAATTTTTTCTTTTCTTGTTTATTTGATTTTGATTTTGTTTTATCTTTTTCTTTTTCCTTTTCTCTTTCTTTTTTAATTTCTTTGCAAATCTATTTAAAAAGGAAAATTAGACTGATTTTTCTCCAGTTTCTGAAAGGATTTTTCTGTTGCTGAGGTGATGTGTTATCCCCCGTGGGGATTTTCATATCGAAATGATCATCCAACACCATTGAATTAATCCTTTTTTAATTTATATTTGCTCTGCAATATTTTATTACATGGAGCTCTCTTCCTGTATCATTTTTTAATATTAAAATAAAATTTTTAATATTAATTAGGATCGGGTTTTTGGAATTTACCTTCCTGCTTTTTCCGCTTGGATTAAAGTATCTGAATTAAAATATTTTGCTCCTACCTTTTGGTAATTGAGCTCTCTTGGTTTATTCCCGGATTTTTTCTACCAAAACAACACCACCTTTCCTATGGAGAAATTTACCCCGGAGTATTCTTTGAAGAATATTCCTTATCCTAATCTGAATTCCTTTCTCTTTCATCTTACGGAAAAAATTGAAAATTTTGTGAGGAGGCTTCGATGGAAAGCCTACTTTTTCCTGCGTTCAACGGATTCTTCTCCTGATTCTACTGAGTGCTTTGATCTAAAAACTCTAAGAACTCCACTGGTATGCAAATTTTTAAACTCGGTTGAAAAAGACCTTTTTAATTTGATCCCCAAAATCAAGTTCCGGGAAACTTCTAATGAATTCCAGGATTTATTAAAGTCGAACATTAATACCTTAAAGAATTCTAAAGACCTATGGATAAAATCGGACAAATCTAATGACATTTACAAGTGTAATACTTCCAATTACCTAAATATCCTTAAAAATAATATAACTAGTCATTACAAAATAGACAGAGGAAACTTAATTTTATCGGAAATTAACTCTGATATGGCTAAATTTGCAAATGAATTAAATATTAGTGATAGAATTGGTAAAATTTCTACCAAAGAAGCTTATGTTTTATTTAAGGATCACAAACCAAACTTCCAAAATAAATTAGAAACTAGACTAATTAATCCCACTAAAAGTGAATTAGGCATAATTTCTAGGGAAGTTCTGAAGAACCTAATAGAGAAGTTACACTCTAATTTACAACCGAGTCTTTGGAAGAGTTCCTTAGATACCATAAAATGGTTTGATAATATCAATGACAAATCTAAATCCACTTTCCTTAAATTTGATATTGTGGATTTCTATTCCTCTATATCAAAAAAACTTCTTGTGGATTGTTTAGACTTTGCTAGTGGTTATGTTAATATTTCGGATAGGGACTATAGGATTATACTGGGAGCTAGAAAATCCATTCTCACCTTTGATAATTCTACTTGGACAAAAGGGCCTAAAGATAGTTTTGATGTCCCTATGGGTGCCTATGATTCTGCCCAGGTAGCAGATCTAAAAGGTATTTATATTTTAAGTAGATTTTTAGACCCTAAACTAATAGGCCATCAGGATGATGGACTGATATGTATTCCCAATTCCAATGGGCCTTACACTAATAGAATACATAAGAAAATTATCAGAGCCCTAAATTTTCTAGGTTTTAAGGATGAGGTTACTTCCAATCTCAAAATTGTAAACTATCTAGATATCACCCTTAACTTAAATGATGGTTCCTACCAACTCTTTCTCAAAGAAAATAGTTCTCCCACCTATATAAATAGTTTATCCAACCACCCCAAAAATATTATAAGACAAATACCCAAGATAGTAAATAATAGGGTTAACCAATTATCATCGAATATAAAAATTTTCAACGCAAGTAAAGAAATTTACGATAAGGCCCTTCAGAAAAGCGGTTTTATTAACAAGTTAACGTATAATAAGCCTGCTATAAACCCAGAATCATCAAAAACTAAAAACACCCGAAAATGTAGAAAAAGGAAGATAATTTGGTTTAACCCTCCTTATTGTAAACTAACTAATATAAATATTGGTAAGTATTTTCTCAGATTAATCGATAAACATTTTAATAATAATAATAATAATCCCTTAAATAAAATTTTTAATAAATTCACCCTAAAAATCAGTTACTCTTGCACCTCAAATATAGATGATATGATTAATTCCCATAATAGGCATATTTTAATGAACTTAAATAATACCGACATTAAATCTGGAATTGTTGATAAATGTAATTGTAATTCTGTGGATACCTGCCCGGTGCAGGGCAAATGTAAATCCACCCAAGTAATTTATGAAGCCCGTATTTCTCCATCTAACAACAAAGACAATTACCGGACTTATATTGGCATGTCCGCGGGCTCTTTCAAACAGAGACTTTACAACCACAGGTACTCGTTTTCGAACCCTAACCAAAGATTGCAGACGGCACTATCACGTAGATTCTGGAAAATGAAGGAGGAAGGGCAGGGCCCTATAATCAGCTGGAAATTAATAGGCTCAGCCTGTACTCCTAAAAATTTTCGTGATAGGTGCCGTCTATGTTTATTGGAGAAGATTCTGATTTTGAAGTATCCTCATCAGGACTTACTTTTGAATCTTAGGAAGGAATTCATTAATAAGTTCCGTCATAGGGCGGATTTTAAAATTTAAATTTTTAATTTTTTAAATTTTAACTTTTAAATTTTTTAATTTTTAATTTTTTAATTTTTAATTTTTAATTTTTCTTTTTATAATTTTTATGTACATGTGTATGTTTGTGTGTGCATGTGCATATTTGTATATATGTGTGTATATATGTATATATCTATGGGTGGATATATGTATTTATGTGTGCAAAAATATTTTTAGCTATTTAAATGCTCTTTTTTATAATATTCATTAAATTTTTATAGTTTTTATATGCATGTGTGTGCATATGTATAATGTACATATATATGTGTGTGTGTATGCATATGTATACATGTGTGTGTGTACACATATATATTCTGTGTGTGAATTTTTGTATATGTGTACACATATATATGTGTGTATGCGCATGTATGTGTGTATACGTATACAAGTGTGTATGGAATTGAATGTATGTGTGTGTGTATGTGTATGTATGTATGTATATATGCATTCATAATCGAAGAATTGTGTGTGTGTGTGTATGTGTATGTATGTATGTGTGTACTTCTATATGCACGTATAATTGTAAATGAATTTTTTTTTTTTTTTTTTTACCTAGCGGTGTCTTTATTTAGTTTAAATCAAATGACCTAATTTTTTTTAAAAATTATTTTAAATCCTATATCTTTTTATTCCCTTTAAAAATAATTATACCTTTTTAAGTAAAGGCCTTTTTCTAATACTTCAACGTTTTTGGGGAAGTTGGGTTATTGAATATGTCCAGCGTCTGTAAGAAATTAAAAATTTTTTTTTCTTTTCTTTTTCCCCTCCCTTCCTTTATCTCTCTTATCTCCCACCTTTTTTCCGTGTTGCTTAACCTTACATCAATTCAACATGCCGTCCGTTTGCGAACCCAGACGATGTCGATTTTCTCTTTTCTTGTTTATTTGATTTTGATTTTGTTTTATCTTTTTCTTTTTCTCTTTCTTTTTTAATTTCTTTGCAAATCTATTTAAAAAGGAAAATTAGACTGATTTTTCTCCAGTTTCTGAAAGGATTTTTCTGTTGCTGAGGTGATGTGTTATCCCCCGTGGGGATTTTCATATCGAAATGATCATCCAATACCATTGAATTAATCCTTTTTTAATTTATAACTGGTATATATATATATATATATATATATATATATATATATATATATATATATATATATATACCAGTAATAAACCCAGGAAAAGATTGGTAAATACTCCCAATGGATCCTAGGAATATTAGGTCAAATATTAAAACTGATCCAACAGAGATCTCAATTTAAATTTAATTTACAGAGCAGATATTGATTTATTTCATATGAAAATTCAAATTTCGGGAATAACCATTCCAACAGATTACAAGAATCTGCATTGTTCAACCCTAGTTGGGCGTAAAAAGAAGAAATTCTAGTGTACTGGAAATAAAGGTTAGTAAAGAAAAAGAAGAGGGAAGGAAGTTAAGTTAGGAAAAGGCCAAGAAAAGGAGAGAAGGAAAATAGTAGCACATTTTTTTTTTTTTTTGGAATGGAGGGCAGCATCTTGCCCAAAAGGTCAAAGGTAGCTGGTCGGAATAAACTTAAGGGTATCACATGTCTGAATTTAAATTCTAACCGGTATCAAAAATTTAGGATAAAAATATAACGATTAAATTTTTAAGAGAGTTTAAATATACTCCTATGACGACACTTGCTAATTAACTCGTTACGTTGGTTAAGACGTACATTTTGATTTTGATATTTTAATATCCTAATTTCTTCTACTAAGCACAAATTACCTTTCTTACTCAGACTATTGGGAGTACGTACCGAACCTATTAATTTCCATTCTGTCTGTGGGTTTCAACCTTCTTCCTTCAGTTCTCAATATTTTCGAGAAAGGGCTGTCTGAAATTTTAGTTTAGGGTTGATAAAACTATGCCTATGAGAATAAAATCTTCGTTCCTAAACTCCTGCTGAAATTCCGATGTAAACATTATAATTTTCCTTGTTCTCTTTGGAAGAGATGGTAACTTGGTAGATCCCATTGTTAGATCTACATGTATATTCAACCGGACAATTTTCTTTGGATCTGCAATTGCAGGAGGGGACAATGCCGGATTTATTATTGGTTTAGTATTGGTTTCATAGAAATGAAAAACAGAAAGATTAATGATGGTTTAATCTATACACTCCTGGTAAAAATATTAAGACCAGATACAAAAAGGTTAAACAATAAAAAATATTGTTACTTTAATCGAACTATATTTGGGAAACATTCACATTTAATTAGAAAATGTGGTTTATCAACAAACAAGTGAAAATATTAAGCTTTAATTCATAAAGCTTTGACCATGTGGGAAAGAAAATTTTAGAACTATTCACTGTGCTCATAGCTTCAAATGTGTAGATATCTACTTAGCTCATTTCCAGCATTAAATTCCAGATTTTAAAATGACTAATGATAAAATTTTAAGAAAGTTTGAACAGAGCAGATTATTGAACTTCAAATATTTGGTCATTCGCAACGAGCCATTGCAAATAAAATTGGTCATAGCAAAATTGTGATTGCTTACTTCATTAAAATCTTGATTTTCTAAAAAATCAAGCGGTCACCCAAAAAAATCTCTCCGTCTCTAGACAGACGTATGTGGCGAGAGGTTAAGAGAGATTCAGGCTAAATATCAAATCAGATAAAAGCGAATACAAATGTTGAATGCAACTCTCGAACAATTCGATGGCATTTAAATAGGAAAGTATTTAAGAATGTGAACCTACTGTAGAGTCTTCACCTTCTTCCTTGCCATAAAACCTCCCGTTTACATGTTGCTTCCGATTATCAAACTTGGGATGTGAATAAATGGAAGAAAGTGTTGTTGTAGAAAAAATTCATTTTTGATGGCCCAGACGACTTTCAGCGTTACTGGCCTGCAAAAGATGCCCCAAAAGAAATTTTCTCAACATGACACAGTGGAGGTGGATCAATTATGATCTGAGGTTCATTTTCGTACTATGAACTCTCGAGTTACATAAGGTACAAGGTCTTCAAACAGCTGCTAGTTACATTGAAATGTTAAGAAAGGCATCGCTAATTACTGAAGGCCCTTGTCTGTGTGGAGAAAACTACACTTCCCAACAGGGCAATGCTGCAATCCACAACGCTCGAAGGTCAAAGGAGTTTTTTATGGAAAACAACATTCAGCCTTTGAGCCATCCGTGCTCGTCAAATAAAACCCAGTTGTGAATATTTGGGGATGGATCACAATTTGAAACTGTGGCTGCTCTTTATACTGCAGTTTATGTATCCTGGACAAGCATACCAAACATCCTTATGCAGAAACTAATGAGTATGCCAAAGTTAATTTCCGAAATAATTCGCAAAAATGGAGGATATACTAAATATTAAATTGTCGTTGTGATTTATTTGTTCGGTATTTTATATTTTTATTTACAATTAACCAATAAAAAAAAACATTTTTCGATGTTTACTCCCGAACAAAATGTATCAGTTGCCTTCTTCTCACGAGCAGATACTTCATCGTCAAGAGTTAGTGCTTGTTTCTGTTTCTTCCAAGGCATGTGAATTTGTCTAATATCATCAGGTTGTGACCATCCACAAACATTGGTGAACCCGGAGCGGGTTGGAACATGATCACTGTCTTATTCAGAATGATAGTAAGGCCGAAATATTTGAAGGAAAGATTATCCATCTGTTTTGTTTAGGTGGCCAAAAAGGAAAAGCTAACGTTCAATAACATTAACTACGAACACGGCCACAATGTACTCACTGGATTTGGAAAATAAAACTTTCCTATAAGTTCAGACACATACATAAAACTCACGCATTTAGTTAAAAATAAAAATAATAAAAGTCGCCCTTGATGATAGCTAAAAGAATAGCCGAAAGCGCTCGGATATGCATAACTTTGGCACAGCTTTACGCATTTTGTGTCTAGAAAACATTTGTACGAACACAAGAAGAATTAAATAAAAACCTTATATATGTACACACACACACACACACACACACACACATATATATATATATATATATATATATATATATATATATATATATATCACATTATTAATTATAATTAATGTTAAATAAATAAATATATATATATATAACATTAACTACGTTATATATAATATATATATATTAAAGTGCATATAACACGTAATACTATGACTATTGTCCTCATCTTTGTTGCCATTTGAACGACGTTTCGGCCATTGCACGTTTGGCCTTCTTCAGAATCCTTTATTACAATCACTGGGGTATATCATCTTTATCCTTTTTGCGGAAAGCCTCTTTTTGGTAGTCTCCCTCTAACCCTGTAAGTTACTGGTATTGAACTCACAACTCTTTGGGTCAAGTCACAGGAACTAACCATCGTCTATATCCACTGGGCTATATGTCCTTAAGAACAATTGATTTTCTTTTTTTACTTATAAACCTAATGTTCAGTAACCCTTTTTTACCAGAGTTCATATTGCAATTTTTCGATGTTAATGGTTTTCTTTAATATTTTTTATGTTAATGGTTTACTCTAGTATTTTTACCAGAGAAATGCTGTCCATGTTTCGCAAGTTAATATTGGAATTTTTTGACACTAATGATTGTCTCTGGCACTCCGTATTACTGGTTCCCATATTGTGTTCATTATGCTTGGGAGATTTTTGTGTGCTGATTCCTTAAGTTTACGTAGTTTCCATTGGCGTTTTTCTATTATTTCAACTTCATCCCATAGGAGGCGGTGATCCCCTTCCTTTCTTCATATGTAGTCAGCTACGCCTGATTTTTCTATCTCCCCTCTTATTTCGTGTTCTAAATTCCTATCACCTGAAGAAGGCCGGAGCGTACAACGGCCGAAACGTCGTACAAATGGTAACAAAGTTGAGGACAATAGTCCGAATAATGTAAATACTGTAAATGCTACTCCATCTCAGAAATATAATGATGTTTGTCCTTCGCAGGCGAAGAAAATCATGACTCCTGGTCACTATGGATTTGGGTGGGTGCAGAGGTGGCTGATAAGGCCAATCTTCACCCGGAAGAGCCTTTTGCAGCAGAGTTAGGGGATGCAGGGGGGCAGACCCAAGATGGTGGATGGAGCTTTTGTGTTCCTTCCTTTTCTGGCGTCACTCTTTGAGGCCCCTGATGCAACCCTCTTCAAATTTTGCAACTCCAGATTTAACTTGGGATATCCAGACAGCTCTATCTTTAGCAATGAATTCCCCTGATGAGTATGGAATGTCACAGCACTTGAGAGCCTCCTTTAAGCTGTCTTTGTACCTCAACGTTGGCCGGCCACGCGAACGTTTCCCTGTGGAAAGTTCACCATAGAAGAGCCTCTTCTGCAGTCGGCTGTTCTCCATGCGGTGTGTATGACTAGCCCACCGAAGTTGTGAGTGCAGAAGCATAGCGTGAATGCTGTCACACTTGGCACGTTCCAGCACATTCTAGGTCTGGAATTTTATGGTGCCATTTGATATTGAGGAAGACACGCAGACACCTCATATGGAAGGCATTCAGTTGTTTCGCATGCCTGTTATAGACTGTCCATGTTTCGCAAGTATAAAGCAGGGATGGAAGAACTAAAGCTCTATACACTTGGAGCTTTGTGTCTATACTCAGTCCACGGCGCTGCCAGACTCTCTCACTTTCTCTCTCTCTTTCTCTCTGTCTCTGTCTCTCTCTCTCACTATCTATCTATCTATCTATCTATCTATCTTGTGGGTGACCTCATCATCAATGTTTGCGCAGCGTGATAGTGTGCTGCTAAGATACACAAACTTGTGTGTGACTGTCAATTTCTGTCCATTTACAAAGATGTTGGGTTCAATATAAGAGACTGTAGGTGCTGGTTGGTGCAGGACCTCAGTTTTCCTAGTGGAGATGGTGAGGCCAAAATCCTTGCAAGCTGTGGCAAAGAGATCCATGCTTCTTTGCATATCCAATTGGGAGCTGGCATTTAGTGTACAGTCGTCAGAAAACAGGAAAATCTGTTTTCACTTTTGTTTTTGCCTCCGGAGTTTGAACAGACCGCCATCAGTGCGGTGATGGAACCTGACACCCATATCTCTATCTCGGAAAGCATCCTTGAGCATCGCAGAGAAGTCTATACTGAACAGCGTGGGAGCCAGCACACAACCCTGTTTTACTCCATTTGTTACAGGGAAAGACTTGGAGTAATTACCATCGTCCTGCACCCTGGCATTCATGCCGTCGTGAAACTCTCTGATCATTGCAATGAATTTGAATGAACATCCAAACTTTGCCATGATCTTCCACAATTCATTGCGGCAAACTGTCAAATACTTTCGTGAGATCTACGAAGATGATATACAGATCTACATTCTGTTCCTGGCACTTTTCCTGCAGTCGCTGAGCTGCAAAGATCATGTCAACTGTGCCCCGGCCCGCACGGAAACCACATTGACTTTCAGGGAGTAGATCTCTTTCTACATGTGTATTAAGGCGGTTCAGCAAGACACGGGCTAGAATCTTCACAGCTATTGAGAGCAGGAAAATGCCACGATGGTTGTCACAGGAACTTTTGTCTTACTTCTGCTTGTACAGGTGGACAATTGTGTCATCTTTGAATTCTTGGGCAGTTTTTCCTGGGCCCACATTATTGCGAACAAATTTGTCAGGCGCCTGGTCAGCCTTGGGCTGTCGTACCTGTATATCTCAGCTGGGATTGAGTCAGCACCAGGTGCTTTTCCACAGGACATCTGTCCAATAGCCTTTGAAACTTCATCCTCTGTTGGTAGGTCTTCAAGCGATCTGTCAACAGGGACCTGTGGGAGCCGATCGATAACCTTCTCATTGATCATTGAGGGCCGGTTTAGGAGTCTGTTAAATGTGTTCTACCCAGCGTTTGAGTATCGCCCATCTGTCATAAATCAATTTGTTACCATCCTGGTTCATGACAGGGAGGGAACTGGATGAGACAGGACCGTAGACCGCTTTAAGAGCACTATAAAAGTTCTTCATATCTTTCCTCTCCGCAAATCTCTGTATGGCATCAGCTTTCTTTCTGTACCAGTCGTCTCGTAGTTTTCGAAATTCTGACAAGTCTTCTGGTTGTGCGGAAGGCATCCTTTTTGGAGGCAGAGGATAGATCATTGAGGAGTGCACGATGAAATCTGTTTTTCCTAAAACAGAGACTGAATGAGGCTGTTGTTTTCATCAAACCAGTTCTAGTGCTTGCGGGTAATGTGACCTAACGACAATTAATGCAGCAGATGGAGTCACGTAGGCAACCCCATTCAGTATTCACATCTACAGAAGAGTCTGTGCAGCTTGGTGGAAGCTTTGCCGCCAGCTCCTTTGCCAGTTGTTTCTTGAGCTTTAAGACTTTCAGGCGCTTTGGTACTTTGAAGCCCTGTGGTCTCCTTTGGGAGCTAATATGGATGTTCATCTTGGTAATAACCAGTCTGTGGTCAGTCCAGCACTCGGCATCACACATGGTCTTTGCTTGATAATGACATAGTCAAGCAAGTACCAATGCTTGGATCGTGGATGCATCCATGATATCTTGTTTCTGTTGGGGAAACGAAAGACCGTGTTTGTGACGAGTAACTCATGGGCAGCCCAGGTCTCCAGCAAACGGAGGACATTACTATTGCATTTACCCACACCATGCAATCCTATCACTCTCTCCCATGAGGTGTGGTCTCTTCCAACATGAGCATTGAAGTCCCCAAGGATAATTAGCTTATCTGACCGGGGCACTGCTGCTATGGTTTGCTTCAGATCCTCGTAAAAGCTGTCGTTTACCTCGTCAGTGAGTGCGGTTCACCTCTCAGGTCGGTGTGATTCAGTGTGATCCAATAATTTTCGCACGTTCCAAGAACCGAAGGTGACAGCTGTCACCACGGATTTATTTGTGTTTCTTTTTCTACCGCTGTTGTGGGACCCCGTCAGCAACGGCGAGCTAGCCAGGGATTTGGAGAGACACCTTTTCTAGCCCCTTTCACAGACACTGAGAGGAAGCAGTGCTGTCCTAAACAGGGCTGCTCCGTCGCTCAGGTGGCTGCCGATGACCAGTGCTGTCTCGATTCACTGGAGAATCGACCATATGGATTGAGCCGCCTGCGTGCAGAGTTGTAGCTACGACCGCCAGTGAGTCCACACCTGTCGCTTTGCCACTTGTCCGTCGCTGCAGGGATTGGAACCGTTGGCAGAAGTCATGACTTGCGCTTTAATTGAATTTAACTGAGGGAGAGTTGCGCATGGTCGTCAACCTCACTCTCTTATCCCATTCCATCTGGGTCCGGTGGCACGACATAGCCAAGATTGTCGGAGACAGTCAGGGATGAAGTGGATGGCCAACCGTGATATTACTGTTTCATTGTGCTCTAAATGCGCTCCACAGCGATTTGGTAGGATCGCTTTTCCATTCGTTGAATCAATTGTGTGATTTCTTTCACATGGTCCGCCGACATGCTGTTGCCAATTGGCCGTCATTTCTACCCTGAGCTGACGCTCTCAGAAATATACACAAACACAATACTTTTACATTTCTACCAATTTCCAGTCAGCTCTCTTATACTGAAACGTTTGTGTTGCAAAGAACTCCATAACTACAACGAATAAATTTTAAAATTCTAAAACAATTTCAACAGAACGCGTTCGAGCGTGCTTTTAAAAATTACCATCACAACGAAATGCAATTTTAGTCGCAGTTACAATAAGATTTTCTTTCTATTTTACCCTTAGAAAAGTTTGAAAGTATCTGGGTAAAAAAAAAAAACAACTTCAGCACCTTCCTTGATAAATTTCATCTTAACATCACGAAACTGAACAGACAACTGGAAAGGATCAGTATAAAATTAAGTAGGCACAATATCACTATATTATTGACTGAAACATGTTTGAATGAAGAACATTCAGTCAGTTAAGTATCATACGTGATATACGATTGAGCGATCATATCTCTTGATATTTGACTGACTAAGCAGAAGATTTTCTTGCAGTAGGTTGCCATTTCATTTTGAAGAAATGGTTTCATACCTTTCCCACCATTCCCTGTGTGAAAACACAAGCGTACACACACACACACACACACACACACACACACACACACACACACACACACACACACACAGATACTTCCGCTCATTTTCGATAACTAACTTTTAAACTAAATTTTTAAAAATAAATGTTTTCTTGAAACTTTTATTTTAAGTTTAATTGAAAGCTAAATGATTAATTTACTATTTCCATTAATCAAAATACTCTGATGTATTTCAAACAGAAATTATATTTATAGGGATCGAAAACTTTTAGATTTTTTTAAAATTTTTAAATTTTTCGGCCATTTTTGAACGATCGACAAATTTGTAAACAAAAGTTAATTTTCGGTTTTCAAAATCTTGCAAAAATAAAATATACAAGTGACATAATTGTACATTTTTTCTGTTAAGAGACGAAACCCTGAAACACATGACTTTTAATGTACACATAAGAATTACCATACAAAAAAAAATTCAAACACAAAAAAAAAATGAAAATTATTTTAAAAATTTGATGGCTAGTTGATTTGTACTAAACATTTCAATTTTCGATTAGTAAATATAGTCTTCACTTTATAACCTACTAACCTAACATTTACGAGGTGAAATGGTTTAAAAAATGATACATGATTTACATTCCCCAATGAGTCTTGTGTTTAACTAATTAAAACAATTTTACCTACAGAATTTAATGTTTTGAAATTTCATGAATTTACGTGGAGGGGAAAAATGTAAAAAAATATTTTTACCAACATTTTGCTTTAAATAATGATTTCAAAACTAATTTCATTCATTTGTGAATAAGTCCTAAAAGTTTCATTAAAATCCGACAATTATTTGATTTTTACAAGAATTTCCAAATTAATATATTTGTCACCGGAGTGAGTTATGTAATATTACGCTTTCCATTGTAAACACTCGTAACGATTTGGCTCCCCTATAACGAAAATAAAAACAAGATCTTTACCAAAATTTCGAACGTGTTAGAAAGGATTAAAAAAAATTAAAAAATACATTGGTCTTTCCTCTTAATAATAACATAAACATTTTGATGAAAAAGGTTCGCTTTTATTAAATTTGGGACATTTTTTTTCATACTATGCCCCTTTTTCAGCGATTTAGTAGCGGTATACACACAAGCACGCACACACACACACACATATTTGTACGCCTGGGCTTAAACACACATACATAGACGAGCAAAATTGGAGAATAATTGAAGGAGTGGCCAGTATGAACCAATTTTATCATCAAACGATTTGAACGATAAACTCAACGGCAAAATTTAAAAAAAAAACCATCTATATAGTCGTCTGTAATTATCTGTCTCAATTTGTTTTTTTATCGTCTCAATTGACCTTTCTTTATTCTTTCCCTATTTTATAGTCGCCTCAAGCGGCATTGTTTCTTCACACGCCCATAGACAGTCTCTTATTCTTATCAAGGAAAATGTCATTTGCCTTAAGCAACTTATTAAACATCTAGCTCACTGTCAAAGGCTGATAGACTCTCATTAGTTCTACTTGCAGAATGTATTCTGTTTCCTTTTATTTTTGCAAATTTTAATTAACACTTCATGATGAAGAATTGAGACTAAATGACGATCCTAAAAGAGTTTTATTATTTTAAGTGTATCCTCTCGCAACTTCTTTCGGGTTAATCAGTGCTGGGTGTAATATATATATATATATATATATATATATATATATATATATATATATATATATATATATATTACAATACCAATAGTAACAGAACTAACTCTGCCAAAACTAGTACTAATTAAGCTATAATTTAAATCGTCTTGAACAACCCACCGAGAACAAACTCGGAGGGAAAAGAGGGGGAAATAAAAAAAGAAACAAACGAAGTACATGAACAAAAAGTCAAGTACCCGTAAGAAAGAAAAAAAAACCAAGACGAAAACACTATATATATATATATATATATATATATATATATATATATTAATCAATAAAGAAACCATGTTTCCTTTGTCTTCAAGAAAAAATTGAAATCATTAAATACATGAATAGCAACAGGCTTTTAAACCAGAGGCATGAAACCACGGTAAACTGCAAACACATTAAAGAACTTATCGGACCCGACGGATAGAAACCCTGGACCAACAACTCAAATCATGGGAGGAGCAACTGACACAAGTCGTCATGGAGAGGTGGGTTTGCAGAAATCAAAATAATAGCTCCGACAGACCAGAAACAAAACATAAATGCAAGCTCTACAAAAAAGACTCCCGCACCGGCTTCTACAGTCACTGACGCCGATGTTCCTGCCAAACATCACCTAGGATGCTACCCATGGTCAAACCTGACCGACGCAGGCCTACTATATATATAATTAATTAAATGAAGAAATAATTTATTAAGATGAAAATGTACAACGTTTTGCCATTCTTGGTAGATTTTCTGTTATCCCAATGTCGGATATTTAAAAACAAAGAAAAGGAAAAGAAAAAGAATATAAATGAATTTGGCTAGATTGCAAAAAAATATTTCAAACCAGTATGAGGAATATCTAACGGGTGAAACGCGTTACAAATAATTTTTACCATTATGTCTTACAATTTCCTCAATAAAAATATCTAATTTCTATAAAATTACAACTAAGGGTTATACCACTTTAATTTAAAAAAATAACTAAGAATTATGAAAACACAAATAATAACACTTAATTTAGTTGATAAAATAAATACATCAACCAAAGCTATTACTGACAAACTCAAAATTAGTGACAAAGTTAGTAGACTTTATACTAAGAATAACTTTATAACTTTGAAAAGCCATAAACCTAATTTTGAGACCAATCTACCACCAGAATCATCAAGGCCAGAAATTGGAAAAATCATTAAAATTATTTTAGAAAGGATTAACAAACAAATCAAACAGAACTTTAGATCATTTTAGTGGACCAATACAATTGATGGGATCAGTTTTGCAATATTAAAGCTAAAACTAATTGACGTATTACCCATCAATTTCAAAGGATTTTTTTCACTTTGGCGTCGGAATTCGCCACACATTATTCGGACTTAACTGAGTATGACATTATGACCACTAAGATATCCGTCCTTATCCACAACGAAGAACATTGGATTAAGAATAATTATGTGCTTTGCGGTGCATTGGATATCGGCTCGGAACGAGAAATCGGGGGGCCGAGTTCGAATTCCAGCCGAAGTCATTGCATTCACTTACACGCAAATACCCATTAGGAAAGGTATTAATCCGTTGATTCCTTCCAGTTATGGGTTAAATAACAGGACAGATTGGGTTCTATAGCTTTGGTCGGCAACCAGTCTACCGCAGAAAGCAATGGCAACTTACTGCGGGATAATCTTCTGCCCAGTCAGTCATGTCTCTTTCGAGACATGATCGCCCAAGCGTGTATCACGTATGGCATTTAACTGACTGACTAATTACCAATTTGACATTACAATGGGTTCGTTAGACTTTGTGGTGTATTCCAAACTAAGTAATTTATTTGCTTTGACATTAACACATGAATTATATAGAGATAAAGAGATTTTTATGTTCGTAAAAAAAGTCTACACATTTTAAAACTGATAATATTAGAAAATTAATCCATAGAGAATTTAAAAATCCAAGCCTAAATATAATATTCAGCATAAATGTAAAAAGAGTAAATGTCCTAGATGCAACACTGGACTTAGTAAATAATACTTACCAACCATACACGAAGTCTAACACATATCAATTACACATCCACCATAAGTCTAATCATGCCTCAAGTATAATCAAGCATTTACTCTCCTTCATAGAATATAGAATTAGTAAAAACTCATCTAGTGAAGACGTATGTTATAAACATAGCGATTTTTATAATAATGCACTAAAGAATAGTGCCTATAAAAATATGACATCAAATGCACAAAACAGTATAATTATAACAGGAAAAAATAGAATCATTTGGTATACACCCCCATTTAACCAAATGGTTAGGACTAAGTTAGGGCAGAAGTTCCTCAATTTAATTAAGAAACATTTCCATTTAATCCTCTAAGTAATTTTTTTATAAGAATACCCTTAAATTAGGATATATATAGTTGTAAAAATAATCTAGAAAAAATTATTAAAAATCATAATAATAATATCTTAAATCAGCACGTAAACCAAAGTTACAATAGTTATTCTAATACTGAAAATAATAATACAAATTTATGTAATTGTTTAAATCTTGACAATTGTCCAGTAGAAAATAAGTATCTAACAAATTCTATTGTTTACCAATATATTATATCATCTAATGAAAATCCAATATTAAAAATGTTTAGATTGGTTCTACTAAAAAAACTTTTAAACAGAAATGTTATTTGCACTTACCTACATAATAACAAAATTACAATATTAAGCTCTACTCTGTATTAAGTATTTTTATAACACTAAATGCAACGAACAGTAGGTTTCTTAATCTATCTGTTCTATCACTTCCTTATATATATATATATATATATATATATATAATTTTTATTTTGTTTAAATTTTATTTTTAATGGATATTCGTATTTGGGTAAATGCTCTTTTTTGTTATAACTAAACAGTATATTTATTTACATCTACTGGTCTGAATAATTGAGAAATCTTGTGAGGATAGTTTAGTCGTTAATCTTACGTGGTAGAGCGGTTAAGACACGTTAGATCTAATGACGGTTTTCCCTAGGGGACGCATGTTCAAATCCTACTGGAGGACTTATATTCTCCTAAAAAGATTATTCAGGCCAGTAAAAGTAAATAAATAAATGTATGTAGTAAATCTGCAAAATAAAATATTTTTATTTATGAATAATAATCAGAGTAACCCTCATAATTTTGTTAGATTAGGTGCATATTGTGGTATAGAAAGAAAATTTGGTGTTGATCTATTTTATTCAGCTTGGTTACTGCCGACCTTGCCTACTTAGATGACACGTCCCAGGCATATATATATATATATATATATATATATATATATATATATATTTTTTAATTCAGATACTTCAATCCAAGGGAAAAAAGCAGGAAGGTAAATTCCAAAAAACCCGATCCTAATTAATATTAAAAATTTATTTTAATATTAAAAAATGATACAGGAAGAGAGCTCCATGTAATAAAATATTACAGAGCAAATATATATATTAAAAAAGGATTAATTCAAAGATGTTGAATGGCCATTTCGATATGAAGATCCCCACGGGGGACGACACATCACCTCAGCAACAGAAAAAACCTTTCAGAAACTGGAGAAAAATTAGTCTACTTTTCCTTTTTAAATAGATTGCAAAGAAATTAAAAAATAAATAATAAAATAAAATAAAATAAAATAAAAATAAAAATAAAGGGAAAGAAAAAGAAAAAGAAAACGAAAAAGAAAAAGAAAAAGATAGAATAAAATCAAATAAATAAGAAAAGAAAAAAAATATTTTTTAATATATATATATATATATATATATATATATATAAACTCTTATTTAAACTTGTTTGAATATATATATATATATATATATATATATATAAACTCTTATTTAAACATGTTTGAATATATATATATATATATATATATATATATATAGACTCTTATTTAAACTTGTTTGAATATATATATATATATATATATATATATAAACTCTTATTTAAACTTGTTTGAATTATATATATATATATATATATATATATATATATATATATATATATATTAAAAAAGGATTAATTCAAAGATGTTGAATGGCCATTTCGATATGAAGATCCCCACGGGGGACGACACATCACCTCAGCAACAGAAAAAACTTTTCAGAAACTGGAGAAAAACTCTTATTTAAACTTGTTTGAATATATATATATATATATATATATATATATATATATATATATATATAAACTCTTATTTAAACTTGTTTGTATATATATATATATATATATATATATATATATATATATATATATAAACTCTTATTTAAACTTGTTTAAATATATATATATATATATATATATATTCGAACAAGTTTAAATCACGGACATATATTCGTTAGATATCTGTTGCAATCTTTTTCTCACTGGCTCTAGTCAACTCACAAATACTCTTGAACTTTGAGTTGACTCTCCATAACATCGTCTGCGTTGATTTAACTCAAAAGTAAATCTATCACAAATTCTATTCAACGCCTCGATCAAAAACAGTTTGTTCAAAGAAACCTATTTTCGTCTTCTTCATTTCTATCATCTACACGTTACTAATCATTCCATCATCATTAATGACTTCGTTATTACAACAGACACCGTTAACTCTAATTATACACGTAGATAAACATGTATATACAGCAGCAACTTTTTTCGATCACACTTAAGTTTCCAATACGATGCTCATTTCCACCGCAGCATACTGTTTATTTGGTCTTCATTATTTCAAGACATCTGAACAGGATGCAGAAACGCGCCCACTTAGAATTTAATCAGTAAAAAATATACACCTTTTTTAGACATTACTTGCTGATATTGCCTCAGGTGTGTATTTAATACATTGCTTTATGTATGCATTAATTACATTCTTCCATTTAAGTCTTGCATTTTTCTCTGAATATTACGTGTCATTCTTTAATATGATTAATAGAGTAAAAGTACATATTCAGACTGTCGAGATTTCTCTACTATCTGTGAATAGAAGACACTTAACCAAAACATTATAATTAACGAAATTACGTTCAAAATATTCAATATTCTCTCTGTTTTTTTCTGCTAGTATTTTTATGGCAACTGTTCTAACAAGATTTTTTCTCTAGTTCTTGCTTGTTTCCCTGATATCTACAATCTCCAAAAGTTTAAATTGCAACGGCAATTGCCATTTTTATCAACTTGATTCTCATCCACCTCTTATCTTTTCTTCGGCACTACCTCTATCTATTTTTATTCTCTCATTGTACAACCCTGCGAACCAGTGGCATTTCTGCCTTAGGGTGAAATGATTAAAAAAAAAAAAAATTCTCATCAGCGTCTGGAATAATAGCTATTGTTTATAAACTGAGTTGAAATTAATTCAAGTCTAATTTCTATAACGAGACAGATAATGTCAAAATCAAGCGTCCAGTCGCTTAACATAAATCCTGTTTCGTTTCGCTAATGTAAGCGTTGTTCTTTTGAAACAATTATTTCTTCCCAATGACCCCAGTTTATCGACGAAACATTTCGAAGTAGAAGTTTTCCAAGTTGTTTAATATACGTATTTACCATTCCGTCAGATTCAGTCAAATTTTTGCTCACTCATAGACTTTCTCCTTCATTCTCTCTATCTCATTCTTTCTTACTCTCATTCTTTCTCACTCTCACTCTCTCGCTCACTCTCACTCTCTTTTTTTATGCACACACACACACACATACACGCGCGCGCACACACACACACACACAACCTTGGCTTATGTCCTAGGTACATGTATACACTCAAGTTTAAAATAGATGGAGTGGTTTGAATAAAAGGTATGGCTGAATTTGTATAATTAAAAAATTTTTTTTTTTATAATTTTCAATAATGAAACGCTTTAACATATAAAATTCGTAGCATAGATTAAGAGTTTAGAAATATTTTTTTTTAACTATTTAACAAAAGGAATTGTTTCGAAGGATGTCCAGGGGGGGTTGTTTTTAAAACATAATCCCGGCTTCGTTATTTTACACTAACGGTTATTGTTGATGTTCAAGTCTAGATAAAACCAGGTTTTTGATTGACTAATTTCAAGGTCAGTCAGTTAAGTGCAATACGTGATACACGCTTTGGGCGATCATGTCTCGAAAGAGACATGACTGACTGGGCAGAAAATTATCCCGCAGTAGTTTGCTATTGCTTTCTGCGGTAGACTGGTTGTCAGCCCCCAATCTGTCCTATTATTTAACCCATAACTGGGGGGCAGAGACGGATTAATACCTTTCCCAAGGGTATTTGCTCGTAAGTGAATGCAAGGAATTCAACTGGAATTCGAACTCGGCTATCCGATTTCTTGTTCCGAGCACCACAACGCACATCCGCATTTCAAGGTAGGTCTTCTAAATTTGAGATACTGACTCAACCGACTAAACCGGGCTTTAGTAAATTCATAATTCAATTATCACAATTGTGATAACAAAATGACTGGCACCGAAATCCAAAGACGCATTAGAAACGAAGAAAAGGTATTTGTAGAAACATTAGTTTTCCTATATGGCAGGCAATGCTGAACAATTACGTCATAAATAAAGAAAAAACTTGAAGTAATCAACATGGATTTCTAAGAACAAACATTAAGAATATTTCAGACAAAGCCTGTAACAAATAAGGAAGTTTTAAGGAGAATAGATTCTAAATAAGTTGGTAGTAACAATAAGTAAAAGACAACAGAAGGTTTTCAGACACAAAACTTAAAGGTCATACCAAAAGCACTATACACACATGGCAAGAGAAACCTACTTTATAAGTAGTGATTTTCTAAGCTATCTAAGACTAGCAGTATAGCCCGGCGTTGCTCCGGTGTAATGAAAGCTTTTATATATATATATTATTATTATTAATTTTCTGCACTATTGTAAGAACTGCAACCTTGAAACTTCTGAATATTGTTTCTTATGTCTTTGTCTATGAGTGTATCAAATTTGATTAAAATCGGACCACTCCTTCTATAACCCGATTTTTTCGATTATCGATTTTCGATATTTATCGGGGGTACTCCGACACAAAATCTAGCTGAGAACACTCGCAGACGCTTATAGTACAACTGTGTAAATTTTCAATAAAATTAGTTCAGCCGTTTCGGAGTCTATAGGTAACGGACACACACACACACACACACAGAAAGTTTCATTTATTATATAAGTTTAGATGTGGCACAAGGTCGAAATGGGGAAACAAAAGGAAAGAGGAATCATAAAGGAAAAAATACCGAAACAACAAAAGAGAGAGAACATGATCGTTTATGAGGCACACAGATCGAAGGAGATAATTAAGATATTTGTTGTGGTTAACAAGTTATGAATTCAAGCCTTAATGAACGCTACAAAATATTGTCGAGTGCTAAAGATGATTACACCCAATAAGTGTATAATTAATGAATTCACATCATATTTATCTTTCTTGTTTTCACGAAAAATATAAACCCTTCTGAACGGATATATTGGCGCATTATAATCTTAGTAACTACACACAAATATATATAAAATGTTGCCAGCATCCAACGTTATTAATTAGCTATCTAAAATATTGTGATGTATCTTTATACTAAAAAGATCGGTTCCATCATATTTTCTTTCTTTCTTTTTCTATTGTTCAACCGATACAATGTCTAAAAACCAAACAAGGTAAAGGGTTGATAAATGGAAATGTTTCAACGGAGCAAGTGTTGCTTTTTGTGTGAATACGTAGGATAGATAATACTTGAACCTCGTCTTGAAGAGGTTAATATTGCAGCGATCGGGAAGCAACCTCTCCGGATCCGGTCCTCCATATGAAGAGAATGAGGTACAAGGATGAGTCGACTCAGTGTACGTATCCTGGTGGGTCCTAGCTGTGAATGTCTAAACATGTGAAATCAAAGAATGTAATTTGCCCTAACATCTGTTATGAAAATAGCGAGTCTATCAATGTTTCATCTGCGAGAAAAGGGTCGAAGGGTGGAATACAGTTTATCAGTCACGAGACAATGAAAAAGAAAATGAAGTAAGTGTGGGAAACTCTCTCGATTCGTGCTTCTCTATTATATACCCCATGTAGAAAACATGGTTTTTTAAAAATTACTAAACTAGGTATGTTCAACAAAATCGCTGAAAGAACAGCATAGTCTGAAGGAAAAAGGCCTCACACTAAACAAAAACAAAGTTTCCTCGGCAAAATGTTTATGCTATCATGAAGAAGATAGATCAAAGTATTTTTTAATTATTTTTACAAATTTTCTAAATTGTTTCTAACAGGTTCATTTAGTGGTAGAAAATCTTTTTTTCTCTCGTCAGTGCGAGGCATAAACTGACGCTAGAATTTATTACGTCAACACGTAATATTGAATGTGAAAGACACATTAATTTGGAAATTCTTGCAAAAATAAAATAATAGTCGAATTTTGATGAAAGTTTCAGGACTTATTCATAATTGGCTGAAATCAGTTTCGAAATTATTTTTAGAAAATATTGGCAAAAACATTTTTTTACATATGTTACCCGCCACCAATTAATTTCCAGAAATGTCGAAAAATGTGACTAGGTCTCAACATATAGATAATTTTAATTAAATTCAGGAGTCATTGCTAATCGACTGTCTTTTTTTCTTCAAAACCTGCTCATTTTGAGAAAATCTGCTCCGAAAACAAAAATGATATAAAACTATGCCATTTTTTTATTTGGATAAACTTTTAATTGCTTTTATTAACATAAATTAAAATGATATCATAGTTTGGATAGAAAAAAGAATTTCCATTAATAATGAATTTTTACAAGAATTGTTTTCATTTTTATCATTTTTTTAAAAAAATTTTATTAAGTAATTTCTAAAAAGTTCCAAATATTTTAAAAATTTTCCTCCTCATAGGCCTCTCAGATGTTTTTAAATTAATGTGTGGCGAATATATTTACTAATCGAAAAAACTAAAAGCTTACTCTAAATAAGAGTGCTCATTTTTTGTTAAATAATTAAAACATTTTAATTTTCTGCATGTTGATTACCCGTATTTTGTTTGTACGGGTGGCCGTACGTGATCTTTATCATTAAAAGGTCACGTGATTCAAGGGTTGTCCTTCCTTACATAAAAAAAGTATATTAACCTTTTTATAGCAAATTCGTTTTCCATACTTTTGGCCAGCTACTGCAAATCATTAATAACGCCACTGATAAGGTGTTGACAGCTGTGATAACAAGACTACCGTAATTGAGAAACGTTCTTTCAAAAACTTTCAGGCAGTAAGCAAGCAATTCTTCTTTCAAGGGAACTTCAGGTAAGTTTAAATTCGGTAATTTGAATTAAATAATGTATCAGCGAGTTGTATTTTATTTTTGTAAGTTTTTTTTTAAAACCGAGAATTGTGCTACTGTTTACAATCGATGAAAAATGGCAAAAGTTTGAAATTTAAAGATTTTTTTAAACTTAAATTTTTTTTATTCCGATTAATATAATTTCGGTTTCAAATACATCAGGGTATTTTGCTTACTGTAATTAGTAAATTTAATCTCCTGGCTTTCAATTAAAGCTAAAATTATAGATTTAAGAAAACTTTTTATTTTTAAAAATTCAATTTAAAATGAGGTATCGAAAATTTGAGTGATGGTACCTATACTAAACCGAAAATATGTGTCCATTATGTAGATATTTTTATTTTAGCTTAGAACAAAAACGAAATAATCTTAAAACTACATTCGATGAATCTGTATGCATACACAAAACAGTTTATATGTTCAGTTAAAAGTACAATAAAATTTATCCTTGATAATGCCTAAAATTATAGCCGAATGCGCTTAAAAAAATAAAATATTTTGACAATTTTTATATAATTTATGTTGTGAAAAATTATATAAAAACTTAACCATAATACTTTGTTATTTTTAACAAAACTTGCATAAAAGAGGGATTCCTGACTAAATACACAATATATTAATAAATATACTTTTTATCCCCCGCCGATACCACGACTCGGAGTTCCATACACAACGCAATCTTCAGTATATCATAGGTAAAGCTAAATCTTACGACGGGAAAGGAAAAAGATGTAATTTATGTTTTGATGAGAAATTAATTATCTTAAAACACTTAACCTTAGCTTATAAAACAAGAGAAATGAATTTATGGTTACATGTAGACATAAAAATAGATCTACTTAAATGAACTGATCCAAATTAACTAAAGATTGGTTAAGAGTAAGTAATAATTAATAATTCATAATAGGTAATTAATAATTAATTACTTATTTTAACACTATAATGTAGATTATGAATGTTTTTTCAGAAAAAGTACAAGTAATTTCCTTTTATTTTTTATATGACTGACTCATGTTTATAATATTTTCTGCATATATACAGTAGCGAGCATAAAGATCAGAACGATGTTAAGAAAAGTTTAAATATGAAATAACTTTTTATTTCAAAGCTTCAAAGAACATTTTATCACGGAAAAACAAAGGATATGAAAGTAAATTATATAATTCCAAAATATAAAGTTCAATAAAATTATCTTGATAAAGTTGTAAGAATAATTATATAATATTCGAAAAAATAGATGATCAAAATCATCAGAACGATTAAATAAATCCATAAAATTTAATAATTATTTTGCATTATTGAAACCTTTTTAGGGTAAGAATATAAAATCGGGTAATTTACTAAATTACACCGGCTCTTTACTGTCTCCTGCAAAAATCAGTGACGTCATTGATACTTAGAAAACTGATAGTCAAGTTACGTAATGAAGATAAACTCTCGATTGAGGATATTTCAAAGAGTATGGGGAAATTTAAAAGTATTATTCATAGTATTTTAAGAAAACTCGAGGAAACTGGGTCATATGAAGCCAAGAAACCACCTGGCAGGCCTAGGAAAACAACTGCAAGGGAAACAGATGGATTGGTAAAGAATAAAAAAAAGAGCTAATGCTAACCTTGGCATTAAAATATCAAGGCACACTATTTTCGCGAAGACATAATGAAATAAATCTGAACAGTCGAGTAGCCTCTACGAAACCTTACATTTCTAAAATGAATCAAATGAGCCGATTAAAATTTGCCACTGAACACCTCATATGGATAGAAGAACAGTGAGATTGTGTTCATTTCAGCGATGAAAAGTTTAACCTGTTCGGTTGTGATTGGAGAAGGTTCGTTCGCCGCAGTCCTAAGGAATTTGCCTCAGTGCACTAACAGTAGCGTTAAATTTGGAGGAGGAAGTGTGATGGTGTTTGGCATGATTTCATTTGATGGTACGGGACCTCTTGTTAGGCTACACGGTAAATTTAACGCCACTGTATACAAAGAGAGATGTTGTACCTAATTTGAGAACTGAAATTAAGCAACCATCTGTATTTATGATGATAACGCGCCATCTGAGGAAGATGTTACTGTTCTGGACAGGCCTGCTCAAAGCTCAGACATGAATCCTATTGAGAATGTTTGGAAGTTATTAAATGAAAGAGTTAAGGAAAAGAATCCAACAAACGTCGAAGAACTATGGACTAATTTGAAAGGAGAATGGGAGAAAATATCCGTTAATGAATGCAAGACATTACTTCGCTCATGTAGCAAAAAATGTCAAGCTGTTATTGAAAGTAAAGGTTTTTCATATCAAGTACTAATTATGAACACTATTTTCATTTGGATATGATGTATCAATTATAATAGTTTGATTTTGTTACTCGATCTGATGTTTTTGATCATCTATTTTTTTCGAATGTTATATAATTATTCTCATAACTTTATCAAAATAAGTTTATTGAGCTTTATATTTTGAAATGATATCATTTACATTTATTTCCTTATTTTTCTTTGATAAAATGTTCTATGAAACTTTAAAATAAAAAATTATTTCACATTTAAACCTTTTCTTAATACCGTTCTGATCTTTATGCTCGCTATATTTTCAGATAGAGTATATTCGTAAAATAACAAAACGAATAAAAGAAGAGGAAAAACCATTTTTAGTGAAGGATAGTTTTTCCTCTTGTCTCTTTATATATATATATATATATATATATATATATATATGGGTTAAATATTAGGATAGACTATTTTCATCCTTGATTAGCAATCAGTCTACGAGTACAATTTCGAATTCAGAACTTGAAGAGAACTCTTTGGGAACAGTGTCGTGGTAAACTTTGTGCCCTGATTTCTTTATAATCAGTTCCTCTTTAGTATGAATGTTTCTACAAAAGCTTTCACTGCTATAATGAAATCATATATGCGTTTTAGTGTGGTTATTCGGTTTTAAAAACTGGACGCTTGAATTCTCATAGGTAGAAGACGACGGGAAAGTTCATCACATATATAATAAGAGAATAACAAAACGGAAAACTCATTTGACATATTTCGTTTAGAGAAAGAATCTTTAGACTGAAGTAATCTGTCATTCTCTTACTCACTATACGTCTGATATACATTCTTGTAACTCTTACTTGCCACACACACACACACACACACACACACACACACACACACATATATATATATATATATATATATATATCATTCTGCAAATTAATTGAGTCAACTGCTTTAGTTTCCTTTCTTTCACAATACGGTCACTTTTAAACCCAATGGAATGGTAGGGTGTAATCGATTTCAATTTTTTCCTCAGATTAGATCATTTGCAATGGTGTGCAGTAATATGAATCTATTTTCGGGGTGTATGGTGAAATTTGATTGGCCTTGAAAGTTATTTCGTCATCCGTGATTGCATCAAATTTTTATAACACCCAGACATTATTAATTAATTTTCGTTACTCCAAGGAAATGTACGAAAATTGTAACGCTGCATGAACACACTGACAAGCTTTACAGAGAGATCGTTGATATTGCTGGTGCCAGCCTTTCAACTGTCAGTCGTGTCATCAAGGCGAAGAAGTAAACTATATCCATCAGTCCAAAACTTAAAAGAAAATGCGATCGGAAGAGAAAATCAACACCAAGAGACGACGTATACGGGATCAGGGAAAGTCTGAAAGATCTTAGGAAGACATTATTCATTTTACTTCAATTAATTTGCTCAAGAGTATATATATATATGTGTGTGTGTGTGTGTGTGTGTGTGTGTGTGTGTGTGTGTGTGTGTGTGTGTGTGTGTGTGTGATTGAGCGGCGCTATGTCGAGTTTAATTCATTACCTCTTCGTCACCGGGGTCTGTGGTACAGTTGGTATGACATTCGCTTAATAACGCAACTGTCTGGGTTTCAATTTCTGGTAGTGGATGCGCACTGCTGATGAGTCCCAAATATAGGACGAAACGGCCGTCCAGTGCTTTCTGCATTCTGTTGAGATTGAATAAAACTCGATAAATTACTTACTTAATATATATATATATATATATATATATATATATATATATATATAACAGCTCTTACATTTTTCATATGTATAGATTCAGTTTGTTTATGTATCTCAAACTTTGAATATTTACCTCATATCACTATATCAATCTCGTCCTGCTAACACGTGTATATATATATATATATATAAAACGAAATTTAGAGGTCAATTACCTGACAATAAAGAACTGAGCTTAAGTATTGTGAAGCACTAAGTCATGTATGCAAAAAGGTCATATTGGTTTCGAAATGAAAAGCATTCTCCATTTTGAATTGGGCTTGCCTGCGAAGAGAAATAAAATTGACACCTTTCCTTTCCAATAAATGCATATTCTTAAAATACAAGCATACATACACCCCTGCAGAAGTACACCCACGTGCCCACAGCGTCCCCACCCAAGCCTGCAAATTCTAGTACTCATTAGCTCCCGCTTAGGCATACAAAACGCACAACAATGGGAATTTTCTTAAACATTCACGTGTGTATAGGCAGACATATTAGGTATAAGTGATCACATTCTTATTTGTGCTATATGTGCAGTTCTGAATTCTGTATACATATGCGTACGTAAATATATGTAAGCTCACAACCACATTTGACTTCGGAAAAAAAAAGCACGTTTCTATTAACAAGTTTTCCAGATAATAGAGAAAGAAAAATAAAACAAAAACAGAAAAGAAGCAAAATATTTATCTACTGCAAATTTTATCACGACACTGACATTCCTCGAAGATATAGGATTTTTTTTTTTTTTTTTTTTCACTTTTTGCTTGACACATTATTTCTTAGTACTTTTTTTATTATCTCGTTTTAGCAGAAACGGAGAACGCTGAATGATTCGGTTTCGACTTTTAACGTCAACCTTGGACCGGAAGTATGTCTGCCTTTTGAAGCGGAATTGTTCTCCTGGCCGCAAATACAATAACGCAATTAAAGTTCGAGTGCTTCTAATATTTCCGCGATAAAAAATAACAGGCTCTTAAAAAAAGAATACACAATCTGAAATTGATAACGACCCTGCCACTCATTTTACACGAATCCTAAAAAATAAAACAACTGAATACGTTCAACAAAAATAATGACCTTGAAATTAATCCCTTCTCACACAATCAAAATTGAGAAACAAGACATTTACAACAGTTTCACTAGAATTTCGGATTCTAATCAGTCAGTTAAGTGATACACGCTTGGGCGATCATGTCTCGAAAGAGACATGACTGACTGGGCAGAAGATTATCCCGCAGTAGGTTGCCATTGCTTTCTGCAGGAGACTGGTTGTCGACCAAGGCTATAGAACCCAATCTGTCCTGCTATTTAACCCATAACTGGAAGGAAGAGACGGATTAATACCTTTACCAAGGGTACTTGCGCGTAAGTGAATACAATGCCTGACCTATAATATGAACGGCAAATTGTTGAATGACGATAGTATATCATAGGTAAATGATTAGATTATTTACGAATGACTACGGACATATTATCTTCCCTTTAGGACGTAGGCGATCATAACCCTCTTATCCCTTGTTACTATTAATACCATTTCTCTTGTTATTTCTTCCAAACCCTGCACTGTAATCCACTTGCTTAAGCCCATCAAGTATCACGCGTTGGTTTCCCCTGTCTCTCTTTTCCTCTATCCACCCTGTTAGTATCAGATTCTCCTTCCTCATTATGTATCCCAAAAGCTCCAGCTGTCTCTTCTTGATGTTAAGTGAAATGTTAAAATATGTCTATGCGTACAGCAATTTAATCAGCTTGGCTTAGATTTTAAATAAAATATTGCGGAACAGAAATAATAATAGTTCTTATGACTCCTGGTGTTATTTGCCTCCAAAAATATATATTAAAAATTTATGTGAGTCCGGGTAATAAAGACAAAAGACATGGATTTTAAACAAGCGATAATTAATAAATTTATTAACAACACATACAGAATAATGAGGAAAGAAAGGGACAGCATTGTTAATGTTATGATGGATGGATCAACACTATCTTCAATTGTTGTTTCTGAATTACTTACCTGACACATGTTTTACGGAAATAGAAAAAAATACGTGTTGTCTTTCTGGAAGTCGAAGTGAAAAGACCGCAAGTCTTTCAAAGGTTGCGCTGTTTGCAATTTTATTCAGAAACAGGAATCCAACAAAAGTCACAAGTGTAGGACACTTATTGAGGCGGAAACTCACTAAAACTCACTAAAACTCAATACTCCCTTTTCCGAACACACTAATTCGTTATAACACAGTATGGAGCCTAGTATATTTTTACGTAAATCAAATGCTGCCTCTCAAAAAGCGAACGAAGAACTTATTAACTCTGTTTAAACACCCGAAAAATGTTTTTCTTAATATTTCGAAAATAGTAAGTCAGATTTTCATGATTCTAAATACATCTATCAAATAGCTCAAAGAGTTTATGCTTTAATAATTTATACAAATTACAAACCGTTTTATTTGCGTATTGAAATTAATATGAAAATCTTTTTTGCGTATTTGAATTATTTAACTTATAAAGTTATAAATAGTTACGAGATGAGAATACAATAAACGGAGCGATGAAACAACATGAAAGTCTTAAAGAAAATGGCAACAAAAAGAAAACTATTTACATTAATTACATGTGGACTATTGTCATCATTTTTACTATATAAATTTTGGGAATGGCAAGTCACTACTGTACTCCGGAACATATTGATTGCTTCGGAGAAAATTTAAAAGATAAACTAAAATGTAACAAGCACAGGTTTATTGATGGATGAAACGCTTAAAAGTACTTAATAAATGAAAAATCTATAAGTCTATGAAGAATCGCATAATGTCTAAAATGGAAATGCATTTTCATTTGATACACGTGGCCAGGCTTGAGTTGAAAGAACAAACGTACACTGGTCGAGTTCAAATGAAGTCCAATATTTTAAATAACGATTTTCAAACCCTTTTCTTTTTGACAGATGGATGCTATGTAGTCTTCCTGTACTTATATAATATGTCATTACTTGTTGCTTCTTTCTTATTTCTGTATACGTACATAAAATCAGATATGTTGCTTATGAATCAATCTCAAATATTGTTATTTGGTTGCCCCAGTTATGGACCACTACGCAAATGTGTTCTTTAAGTCTTGTTAGGGTCTTACAATACCTTGCGCAGATGTGACGACATTGGGCACTTCTTGTAATGGGTAGTACAATAATATTCAGATGAACTTTCATATGCTGTTTTAGTCAACCAACTGTATAATGAGTAGTGAAATAGCTGTGGCTCCTTTTATGAATTTTTTAGGCTTGTACTACTTACACTTTTGATCAACTCAATGCCAAGATTTTATTTTTAATCATTTTCACTTCAAACAAGGCGAGAATGCCACTAGTATGCAGGCGGGTGTTACAGGGAATGAAAGTGAAAGAGAAGACTGAGTATAGGGAGGATTGAAGAAAGGACAACAAAATGAACGGGAGTTCAAGAACACAGAAGATGGCGATTGACAATGCATTTAAGCTTTTGAAAATTGTAGTTATCAGCGAAGCAAGTAAACGGAAAATAGTTCCACGTGTGGAAAATGCGAGAAAAGACTGAGTAAAAGTGGTGATCGCATTTAGTTATTTCAACATTAAAAAGGCGGGACCTAGATGCCAGTCTAGTAGAACGCATAAACCCATATATTAAGAGCACCAGGAGAAAGCAGATCGCTAGAAAAGCTGTCATGAAAACACTTGTCGAAAAGACAGAGGGAAGCCAGGCCACAACGATGAGAAAGTGACTGAAGTCACGATGCCTGGTCAGGATTGTTGTCATTACAGATTATCTTTGGATTTTGTCAAGAATTTCTATATGCAAGAACTCCAGACCAGATATGGCCTCAGTATTCAATACCAAGAAAGATTAACATCAAGACCCTGATGCAAATCTTTCTTGAGTTTTCAGGCTCAGCACAATTCTGTCCAAACCATTTTTCTTTTACCATTGTGCACTGGTTTTCCTCATTAATGATCTCGGGCAACCAGTTCACACTCCACCCACGTCTATTGAACAGGTGAAGAGTCTCATCCCTTGTTCCCTGTTTAGGATGTGGTTTCCGGCTTTCTCTTTTCAAATCTTCTCAATTTGTTTTTTTTTTTTTTCAATTGGAGTAGAGAGATCTATCTATCGCCCGGTTCACACTCCACCCACGTCTATTGAACAGGTTAAGAGTCTCATCCCTTGTTCACTGTTTAGGATGTGGTTTCCGGCTTTCTCTTTTCAAATCTTCTCACTCTGTTTTTTTTTTCAATTGGAGTTGAGAGATCTATCTATCGTCCGGTTCACACTCCACCCACGTCTATTGAACAGGTTAAGAGGCTCATCCCTTGTTCCCTGTTTAGGATGTGGTTTCCGACTTTCTCTTTTCCAATCTTCTCACTATTACGTAGCCCCCTGCACATCAGTGGTGTTACCGCCTTGCTCGGGATGATACGATTAAAAAAAATTATTATCATTTTGTAAGATGCTGACCTCTAGTATGTTACTGATGCAATCTTTGTACCTCAATTTAGATCTGTGCAGATTATAGAGAAACTGATCAAATTGAAGCAGGCAGACTTTATATATATATATATATATATATATATATATATATATTGTGTGTGTATTTTGGCAGTATTTTTTCATTAATGCAGGTTTCATTGAATAATATAGACAAGTTTTGTCTATTAATTTTGTGTAGGATCCGTTCATACCGTCTGATATACTTGATGGTGATGTCGTTGAAAGACAACAAAAAATCACAGTATTTGTTGAATTTTTTATCGGGTCTAAGCTTTCAGCTCACATAAGCCATTATCAAAGAGTAAATATTAACACACAGTAAACATAGAACATTTAAGCTATTAACAATAAAGATAATTGAATTGAAAATATAAGTCCATCCCTACCGTGGCGGATGGCCGAAGACAGTGACAAAATAGTGGTGTTATGGTCCCTGGTCTGATTACAGACATTTGAGTACGTTGTTGGAAATATCGAAATTGATTGTATTCAAACCAGGTTTAAATTGTTTAATGTAGAGTGCTTCGAGGATTTTTAGTTTCTGCTTATTATTTTCTTGTTTGAGTATGTACGTATTATCAACAAGCGTTTTTCTCAGAAGTGTGCATTGATAACCGTGTTGTTCTAAATGACGGAATATATTTGAATTTTTATTTAAGTGCAACGTCAGACGCCGTGAGAGCGAATTTGTGGTGTGGCCGATGTAGATATTATTGAGGTTGTTAGAGATACATTCTCTAAATGGACATATGAATTTATATACTACATTGGTTTTTTGCAAATCACTAACGGTGGGGGAAGAGTCGTTGCGGACAAATGAATTAGATGTAGTGGATTTAGTGTAATATATAATGAACTTAATTCTTTTGTTAGAGTCTGTCGGAGAAATATTAGTATTTATGAGTTTTTTTATGATGTTTTCATCTAGTTGGTATTTGGAGTGCATCTGGCTACGGTATAAGAGAGTGATATGTTTAGGATTGGTTGGGTTAGTATCATGTGTTGTTTTTTCCATGTTAAGCTTTTTAAGAAAATAATGTATTTGTTCATCAACTATGTAGTTGGGAAAATTATTATTGATGAGTGTCTGTTTTATGTTTTTTAGTTCACTGTGGAAGATCTGATTTGTAGATGAATTGACTTTTGCACGATATAATAGATTTTTTATAATGGCTATTTTGTAATAGTGGGGGCATTCACTAATATAATTGAGTGTGGAGGGATTTTTATTAGTGGGTTTTTGATACGGTGAGATAGTAAATTTATTGTTGTCAGTGTTAATTAATATATCAAGAAAAGGAATTTTGTTATCTTTGCTAAGTTCATAAGTAAATTTTAAAACTGAGTTATTTTGAAACTGTTTTTGAAGTTGTAAGATTTCATCAGTATTTTTAATTAATAGTAGGATATCATCAACATATCGTAGGTAACATATCGGGGGTAATGAAGGATTACTGTAAACATTTCTTATAATTATATCAATAGTTTCACTGACGGGTACATTAGTAAAAAGGTTTTCCACATCAAGTGAAGCTATGATTTCATTATTAGGTTTTTCACTCTTGAGGATTTGGATTGCCTCTAGGGTTGACTTTATGCTGTATTTACTCGGAAGGTAGGGTGTGATAAGCTGGTTAATATGTTTAGTTAACTGGTATACAGGAGTAGGAATTTGGGATATGATAGGGCGGAGAGGATAGTTAGGTTTATGAGTTTTTATGGTTCCGTATATGTAACCAGGTTTATAGTCACCAATAATTTTAGGGAGTTTTAAGGAATTCTGATCAGCGTTGTTGGCACTAATGAGTTTATTAAGTTTAGATTTTAGTTGGTGTGTCGGGTTTTTGTTAATATATATATATATATATATATATATATAAAGTCTGCCTGCTTCTGCCGAACGCGCTTAGCCCAGAGGTAGAATCGCCGACTGACGCCAATTCGGTCGGGTTTCAATTCTGGGTTACAAAGCAATCGGAGTCTAACCGTACTGATGAGCTGTGATACAGCAAAACAGATCTGTCTACGGATGCCTATAGTGTATATATATATATATTTAAAGTGTATATTTATTTTTGTTGTTATGATACTTTAAGTGTCAATGGTATTTGTGATGCTACAGGTGTTTCGAGTCTAAAGTTGACTCTCTTCAGGCGAATAAACTTGTGGCTTTACGTATCGAGTTCCTTTTGTTTCGGAGGGCCAAGTTGTTAAGTAAGTAAAAATAAATAAATAAATAAATAAATAAAATAAAATAAGACAAAATAAATAAAATGTTGGCGGGTTGAGTTGTCTGTGGTTTCTCACATCAGCACGTGTATAAATGGATAAACACACACACATATATATATATATATATATATATATATATATATATATATATATATATATATATATATATAAGGTAATTGAAAAGTAACTCCCCCATTTTAAAATACTTCTAATTTATTTATTAACTATATTTTTTTTAGACGAAATGGATATGAGAGGAAAGCCTTTAGCATGGGGTTTTATTTAAAATTCGAAATGTGCACCAGATTTCGCTACCAGCTTGTCAAGCCGCCTCGGCATCAACTGATTTCACCAGTATAGAAGACATAACCTCTCGTATTCATTAAATTAAATAAATCGATGTAAAAAAAAATGTTTACAAAGATGTAAAAAAAATTATCAAGACTTTTAAAAGAGAACCGTTTCTAAAATAATTTCTTGTATTGACCCTTCAAAATATTTTACTTTCGTATGGTAGACTTGGTCCTTTAATCAATCTCTCTCCAAACTCCCTGACAACTCATTCATAAAATAGGGAGTTACCATATATATATATATATATATATATATATATATATATATACATATATATATATAATTTTAAACATATATTGTTAAATATAACAGACAATATATGTCTGTTATGTTTTATCATGAACCGTTCTAAATATCGTATTTTGGCTTTAATTTCAGGCGAAAATAAAGACAAAAATTGTCCAACGTTTAAATATTTTTTTATTATGCTGGTTCTAACATGAGCCATCTTCAGGGAGGTTACATTGACGTTAACATAAAGACATTCACCCTCAAAGATGATATTATCTTGTGTTGTTATAAAACATTGCTATGTGACGATAACAGTTACCGAATATCAGACGCAGGTCGTAAATTTGTAATGTGGTTCACGTGAGAGACCGAAATGTTGACAACAGAATAATATGTCTAAATGCAATGTAATGTGCTGTGACTAGATTAAAATGTGATTTTATTGAGTGTGGGTTGCTTTGATTTAATGTAGATGGCCTCCAATATCTGAAGCTTGTTTTTAATGCGTGTATATGCGAATATTATTGTGTTATCGACTATAATCTAATTAATATTACATACATGGCTATGTTTTTCTAAAAAATGTTGTTTTAATTGAACTATGATCAGAAAGGTGTCAGGTAAGTCTACGGGAGAGCGTGGTTGTAGTAAAACCAATATATGTAGTGGGTTTATTATTAGTATCAGAGATACAATGACTGAACCGGCATGTAAATTGATGCCCTACATTGATTTTTTGTAGAGGATTTAGTTGTGTGCTTGTAGGATTATTAGAGACTATGAGGTCAATTGTTTTATATTTTTTATGATATATGATGAGCTTAATTTGTTTATTATTATTAATTGGTTTAACATTTCTACGTATTATGTTTTTGAGTGTTGTTTCATCGTGTTTGTAATTATCATGCATTTGGTTGTAGTAGTATTAGTTAATGGTGTTATGTTTATTTTGACGTACACTATTATTATTAAAATTATCAGTATTGTTCCAGGTATTAAGTTTATTGAAATAAATGCAATGTCAATACTCATCTATTAACCACTGAATTCTAGCTCTCTCCCCACCCCCGTATATCCTCCCCTTTCCCTCCACCTATGTAACTGTCATCATACCTGCATTCTCATCTTTCTATTGCTCTTTTCTAACTGGTCTGTACTCCTCATTCTCTTCTAATTAATCTTTTTACAGTTATGTAGCCCCCGCACATCAGTGGAATTTCCGCCTTGCTCGGGGTGAGATGATTAAAAAAAAACATTTTAATTTGTTGACCAATAACGGAGTTAGGAAATCCATTGTTAACAAGTGTATGTTTAATGTTGTGTAATTCTTTATAGAACATGGCTTTGGTAGAAGATGTGCCTTGAATTAAGTTTTTTATAATAGCTAACTTATATCGTTAGGGGCATTCACTATTATAAGTAAGAAGACACACACACACACACACACACACACACACACACACACACACACACATATATATATATATATATATATATATATATATATTATAAACAATGTTTGAACTGTTGTCCTCATCTTTAATGCCATGTACACTAGGAATTTTGAACCGAACTCTTTATTTCGATAAATGGAAATTCATTAAATTAAATAAGGGGGATTACAGATGAAAAAAAAAGTTTACCAAAATGTAAAAATGTTTACCAAGACTTTACAAAAGAGAAACATTTCTAGAATATTTTAAGTCATTTGTGAATAAGTCATGAATGTTTTATTAAAATCCGGCAATTATTTGATTTTTGCAAGGATTTCTAAACCACTGAGTTTATCATCGCAAAAATGGCGCTAAAATTCCCTATATTCATCTTAGCTCCCACTCCCACTCCCACTCCGCTGCGCAAAAAAAAAAAAAAATTTTCATCAAAATTTGAAACGTTCTAAGAAGGTTAATTTTCATAATAAAAAAATCCTTTGCTCTTTTTTATAATGATAGTATATAGATTTTGACGACGAAACTGTTTTTATTAACCTTTTGAACGAATCTGTGGAGGTACCTAAATAGTTTCCAGAATTTGTTTAAAAAGACGGTTTTCTATTTTTCAAAAAATTGGGCGCTGATGGCTTTGCTCATACAATAAAAATATAAATATATACGTGTGCGAGTTGAAAATCCGTGTTAACG
Source organism: Ascarosepion bandense (assembly GCA_037127315.1). Lineage (NCBI taxonomy): Eukaryota > Metazoa > Mollusca > Cephalopoda > Sepiida > Sepiidae > Ascarosepion > Ascarosepion bandense. Next base: position 3,568,686 of record JBBBDQ010000167.1, read on the forward strand.
CCTCAGGAGGAAATGCTGCGCGTTGATATGGGAGTCCGAGTACAGTTGATACATTCCTTATTTTAGAACCTGAGCACGTATTGATCTGTATATGTGATCATTTTACCGTAATCCGGCTATATTACTTCCTCTTGTTCTTTGCTTTTTCACATTCACGGTGATGGATCCAGAAAAAAGAATGTCGCCTCACGGAACATTTGCTACTGATAATTTTCCTCGTCATTCTGTCAGCTCTTTTTGAAAAGCAAATGGCAATTTCATCTGCGAGACATTTTTTGCTCATTCTTCAATGTGTTAACGCTTCGTCAAATGACAGCAGTTCCATTAAAAAAAGAAAAAAAGAAAAGCAATACAGTTTTTGCTAGCCTATTCGAATACCGCATAATGTCATTCACGGCCAGTGGCGTGTGTACGTTAAGTTGAATGTCGGTCACTGATTGGACGCTGTTAATAGCTTGATTGACAAATCAAATCTTTTATAGCATTCACCTTTTGAAGAGAAAGCAATGAAAGACTCGCAAGCCGCCGGTATCAGCTGAGCATACGTAAGCTTCAGCACATGTGCTATGCTGTTAGAGTTGGCAATTACATTCACTTCAAATCCAATCATGATGTGCTGGCCACGTTGGAAAAATTCAATCTGTCGACATTACGAAATGCAGCGTCATGCCTCTCACGTCAATCACGCGTGAAAACGCGAGAAGTATTTTCATTTTCTTTAGAAAGGAAAATGAAAAGAAATATACGTGATTAGAATCTTTCTTTTGAGAGCGAAATGAACGATCTAAAGAGACTTCCAAGTCCTCATAACCTGAAATTGATTTACCGGATCTGACAGAAAACGAAGCAGAGACGAGGTTACTGGTGTATAACCTGTAGACGATTACACGCAATTATGATTGATAATTGTGTTTACAACATAAAAGACGTAACCATCACAAACTTGCCTATAGGAATAATAAAAAAAGACTAATCCCACACTACTCAATATATGAAGATGTGCGAAGATATTGATCGATTGTCTGTAAATTTGATTTTTGAATTTACTCGGCTCAACTCACGCTCATCAATCATCAACGTCATTGTATTAAGTAAACAGAAATCTGTATATGAACGTGTTTGCAATCGTAAAACAGAAAAATGGCACACTGTAGTAGTAAAGTCGCTGTTAGGACAACAAAGTTAAAACGGCTTTTACTTAAAAATTAAGACGATTTAGTATGAGATCTTTGTTAGCGAAGAAGCCAATAATAATAATAATAATGATAATAATAATAATCTGTTTTTTTGTTTTTGTATGTTAATGTTTGCAGCAAAAGCTGAAAGAATATCATATCAGAATTAGAAGGTTATTTTCTAAGCGTAGCCAAAAGTGTGGGGGCACCCAGTGAGGATCCAACTCACTATTTAGTTATTATTTAATTAATGTAGCGAAACAAGCCTGCTAAGCATTGCACCACATATTGAAAAAAAGAAAGTATAAGTGATAATATTACTTAAATAATACTACATCCATTTTTAAAAAAATAATATTTTTATTGCATACATATGTGTGTGTGTGTGTGTGTGTGTGTGTGTGTGTGTGTGTGTGTGTGTGTGTAAATATAAACGAATCGTTATTTCACTCGTATAATGAATTGACATAAAAGTGTTACTGTTTTTATATATTTTCCTTTTCTTCTATAATGAAGATTTCCACATTTTATAACAAAATACTATTTGTCTCAAGAGTAAGCCTGTGTCTTCAAAAACATGCTGGCTAGGACTTAGTAGTACAAGTAAAGATAATTTTAGATCTTAATTGGAGAGAAAAGAGTGTTGAACTGCTACGTAATATAAATCCTCTTGTAATGCTGGACAGTCTCACCACAAAATTGAAGACAGCAGAAATCTGGTTCTGCAGAAAGGAGATGAGAATGCAATAGACAGAGCGATGAAGCAACATGAAAGTCTTAAAGAAAATGGCAACAAAAAGAAAACTACATTACTTACATGTGGACTATTGTCATCAGTTTTGCTATTGTTACCAAAACGTTTCGATTGTTGTGCCCTCTGACTTTCATCAGGTGTATGAATTTTGAACTGAACGCTTTATTTAAACTACGAGGGTAGATAGTTATTTCCCTCCGACCATATCTAAGGAAATCACGTCTCGTTATTATTGCTCGATCTATCTCCATGGAAACCAAATGCACATTGTTTGGTACAGGGATTGAACTTACAATCATTGTCACCTAATTTACAAACCAACGCTTTAATGCACTAGGTTAATGTACCGTGGGACAATTCTCTGTGGAGAACTGTGGGGCTAAAAAGCTACTCTGGAGAAAAAATGAAAGATATCTTGTCACTATGGTACCCTGTAGTTTATACAACGTCGCCTAGCGTGAGTTAGAAGAAATCTCCTTGGCCGACAAGTATTGTACAATATGTCGCTGATTGCAAAACACAGGTGTTGGGTTGGTGGATGTTGTTTTGACTAGCGGGGATCAAAGGGGTCAGCGCTCGGGATGAGGCAAAATGCACCGAAAGTTCCAGGTATCAAGCGGTAATTATATAAGTAATGTCAGCTGTCACAGAGAGTTAGTTTGGAGTTGAGCTGCAGACAGCAGCCAGTTTGGCTGGCTGGCTGGCTGGCTGGCTGGCTCATATGAGTGTGTGCTCCGACCTGACCAAACCTCTCACTCCACGGCCAAGTCACAACTTTGTTAAAAAGAACAGAAGAAAAGTGAATAAAATATAATTGGATATTTTTTAATTAGATACACGTGTTGATGTCTATCGATTTTATCACTTGTGAAAAAGTAAGTCATTTTGATTCACCTTGGGCCCAGTTTATTTCGTCGTTTATCTGTGAAAGATAATCAACATTCGCTTCGAGCAGATTCTCACCGAATGGATAGCAGTTTATGTATCGACATGTATGAGAGAAAAATGCAGTCATCTTGATTGCAAATTGTTTTCGAAACGAAGAAGCAGAAGAAGTTTATATTCCTGACATTTCGAGAAGAGGGTTTATCTTTGAATTGGATTGCAGATTTAATATCCGACGAAGAGGATATACAACATAAGTTGGGATAATCCCAAAGGGTTTCACCACATAATAACCAGCAAGTTTTTTCTGAGAAACTTTTATTTTATTTTTATTTATTTACTTTGCTTTTTAAAAATTACTTGAGGTTTCCATAGCTTCTGTTTCTGCTTGCTTTTCTACAAGTGGTTTATTTATTTGTCATTCCATTTATTGTTAACGTTTTAAGTAACGTGATATCTGTTTGGCTATTGATTAAGCTCATCATCATAACGCCTCAAGACCATTTTTGATTTGTAGAGTATAAGTTAAAGAAGGTAGTTGTATTACGTCCATCTTCCGGGTGGGTAGATATAGCATTAAAGGCCACTAACATTGGTAGCAAATGCACAATTTCAGAATTCATCAATCAGGTCAACGCGTAACCTATCTTGTTTTCATGGGTGCTTGGTGGTGAATGTTTCTAAAAAAATGTAATATTAATATATGTAAATAAAATATTTTGGTTTCATTAGATATCTGTTGATTAGGCTAGCATTGATACAAAGCTGACGTTCGTGCGATTCGGTGAACAACGGACTCACTAGTAATAGTTCATTACATTAACGCATTTTAAAATGTTATTTTGAAATATTTATTATGTCATTGATTCCAACACATAAAACCTATTTGTCGCATTAAAAAAATGTGTGTTTAAAATTACGGGGGAAAGGAAGGTGTAAAGAGCTATGATCTTTCTCGTCGTGAAGCAAGAGTGAATTAAGTGTCATATGGGATACACACTTTAGAGATTATGTCTCTTTCGATTTCAGTAATTCCACACTTTATTACAAAAAATGTTTATCTATATATCTGAGATGAAGTATTGTAATTATTTACAGAATATTTTCTCGTAGTAGGTTGCCATTTCTATCTGTGGTAGACTGGTTGCTAGCCAAGGCTATAGAGGCCTTTCTGTCCTGCTATTAATTCGATAGTTGGAAAAGGGGAGATGGATTCATACAAGTGCATTTAACGAACCTGACTGACATCCTGATGGGACACAGCACGTAAAAAGTAACATAATATGGTTGATTTCAACTTTTGTCATTATATATATATATATATATATATATATATGTATGTATCAGGTGGCCTGATGATTGCGCTTAGCATGAAACTGTCTTTCGCCTTTGAATGTTGGCTTCAATGATCACTCTTTTATATTTACATACGCTCTATCTCTGATATTGAGCACTTTATCCTATAAATATTGCACATCTTAAAACTATATTTATTCACACACACACATATAATTATGTGTGTGTGTGTGCGTTTGTGTGTGTGTGTGTGTGTGTGTGTGTGTGTGTGTGTGTGTGTGTGTGTGTGTTTAGGCAGCATTTAGGCAGCAAAACGCGCGTTTAAGCAGCAAATTTTCTTTTAGACATGTCAGATTAAATAAATTGCAAACATTGTGTCTGTTTATTTTTAATAAAATCCGTTCATACTCACGGAAAGATTATCAGTGTGTACGAACGGATTTTATTTAATATAAGCAGACATAATGCTTGCAGTTTATTTACTATGACATATATATATATATATATATATATATATATATATATATATATATATATATATATTCATTTCTCATGGCTGAGTTAATTGCGTCATTTCTCTAATGGAGCCTATTTCGATGGCAGGTAAAATGCTAAGGTTTCTAATACTGATTTTCAAGGAAGACAATACAATGGCTTCTTGGTACATTACCATTTTTTACTTCATACCTCGCTCTAATTTGGCTTTTTAATTTTCAGTAATTCTACACTTTACTACAAAAAACTTATTTGTCTATGTCTATTTGTCAATGTCTATTTGTCTATATTCGTTTAACGATTTGTCTATATTTCTGATTAGTTATATTATTGCCCTCATCTTTGTTGCTATATTCGAAACGTTCAGCCGTTGTACGCTCCGACCTTCTCCTTCTTCTTCCGCAAGGCTGAAACACGAGAGGAATTAGAAAAATCAAACGTAGCTGGCCTCATATGGAGGGAAAAGGAATATCACCGTCCTCTGTGGGATGAAGTTGAAATAATAGAGAACACAACTGGAAAATATGAAAACTTAAGGAATCAGCGCATATGCTAAGTCACAGAAATTTCTGAAATTGCTCAAGCATAGAAATGAATACAATCTGGGAATCAGTAATACGGAGTGCTAAAGAAAACCAATTACAAATATCAAGATTGTAAAAAAATGGTAACTGAGACATTAGGCTTATAAATCTCGAAAATTCATGCACTCCAAAACACATGGCTTAGTGGATAAAAGCGTTGGTTTGATCCAGTGACTTGACCCAAAGAGTTGTGAGTTCAATACCTGACTACAGCAGTGGTAAACAAAAAACTTAGAGAGCTGAGTTAAATGGAGATAACTGAAACATCCGGAAGTAGCATAACTCATGGAATGAGAACAACCTACCCTACTAAACAAAATAAAGAGTTCAGTTCTAAATTCCGATCACTTGAAGAAGAGCGGAGCATACAACGGTTGAATCGTCGTGAATATGGCAACAAAGATGTGGAATTCGATTTTTGTCTGCATTTGATTTTTTTCTTCCCTGTCATATGTTTTTGTATGCATTGAAATCCTGTAGATTTTTGCTCCATGGTAATTTTAGGCTGTAAACTTTCCATAGAAAACTAGTTAGCTGGATACTTCGGTGGATAATTCGCTAATGTAATGCTGAAAAGCCACACTGGATTAGTAATGGTAATATTACGTTGTTATAAAAATAATGGCCGATTTCAGAAACATAATTTTATTCTTTAACAAATTACTGCAGAAATGTTGAAATTCAAAATACCACCCATGAGCATCTATGCACTTCTGCCATTGATCGGCGAGATTATTTATTCCTCGTGGATAAAAAGTTATTGACTGTAATGCAAAAATATTCCTTGAAAGCTGATTCCACCTCTTGTTTGGACCTAAATGTTCTACCGTTTAAAAAGTGCTGAAGTGCTTAAAAAATAATAATCAATGGGTCAAAGAGGATATGGTAAGCTCTCGTATCTTAATCTGTGAGTTTTTGCAACGTAATTCTTGCAACATGTGGCCGCGCATTATCGTGCAGTAGAATTGGACTACGTCAATTTACCAATACAGGTCTCTATTTTGCAGGCGTGCATCCATTTCAGCAAATTAATTGCACTAAAGATCTACATTAATGCTCTGATTGGCTTCCAAAAAATACAGTGGATAACACCAATTGTAGACCACTAGACCGTCACCATAATCCTTTTGCTGATGCAACTTTGGCTTTGGGAAATGTCACGATCAAGCCATTAATCTGATCGTTTACGGCTATCATAAAGGATCGACTTTTCATCACAAGTGACTATTCGGTCAAGAAAGGGATTATTGGTTTTATGCAGAAAGAGCATCTAGCACATTTCAAAAAGCCTACGTTTTTTATTTTGATTGAGATCATGTACAACCCATTTATCGAGCTTTTTCACGTTGCCAGTACTCTGCAAATGATGTGAGACTGTTGCAGTGCTGACACCAAGCGTCTAAGACATTTCTCTGGCACTTTGACGCGGGTTTTGCTCACCAACTGCTTGCTACTGTTCATTATCAAGACTGTATAAGCACCCTCTATCCTTCTTTAACTTCAACGCTTTTATCACCAGTACGGAATTTCTGGAACCACCTTCGTAATGCCTAAACCCTTGTGGACCCATCTTCCCATGCTCTGTTGATATTGGTAGAAGTTTGAGAGGCACTGTGCCCAAGTTTGAATTCATGCAAAAAAAAAAAACAAAAAAAAACGAAGATAATGTTTTGTCATGTTTATAATTAAGAGCTTCTATGCTTCCAGAATATTTCTGCCTGAAAATAAGTTAAAAATTATTAAAGAGCACACATTAAATATTATGTATACCAAACTTCACCTAATATATACTGTGAATATTATGTCAAAATGGCTTTTCAAAATACAGCACTTCGAGCTGCCATTATTTTTTAAATAACCTAATGATAATGAAAATAGTAACATTAACAGTTTCCTTACGTGGAAACATTCGGTATTCATTGACCGCGCTACCAGTGCTAAATCGGTTGAAGTTTATAAAATATTTCTATTAAAACATTTTTTACATGAAAATAGGTTTCTCAAGTCCTTCAATTGTTATTTGTTCTTTCTAGTATTGATGAGACGCTTCCTTTTTAATCTTTCCTTTGATGTAATGTGTTATATTAACTTCCTGATTATGTCATTTTTTCCTTTTGAATTACATGTGGTATCCATTTAAGTTGTTGCCCCTATTTTTTTTTTTAATCATTTCACCCCGAGCAAGGCAAAAATGTCACTGATGAGCTGGGGGCTACATAACTGTAAAAAGATTCATTAGAAAAGAGTGAGAAGTACAAACTAGTTAGAAAGGAGCAACAGAAAGCTGAGAATGCAGGTGCGATGACAGATGCATAGGTGGAGAGAAAGGGAAGGATGTACGGGGGTGGGGAGAGAGCTAGAGTCCAGTGGTTAATAGATGAGTCTTGACATTGCATTTAAAATTCTGGAGCTTGTAGCCGTCAGGAAAGCAAGAATATGGGAGCGAGTTCCACAATCGGGAAGTGTGAGAGAAGAAGCTGCAGGAGTAGAATTGTTGTCTGCATTTGGCTAACCTGACTGTGAATGGGTGGGACCCAGTTGCCAATCTGGTTGCACGAGTAAACACCTGTTGAGGAGGCACCAGTGACTTAAGTTCGTCCGAGCAGAAGCCATGAAAGTATTTATAGAACAGACAAAGGGAGGCCACATTTCGAAGCTGGGGAAGTGGCTGCAGTCGAGCCGCCAGATCAGTACCTATCACATTACAGACTCTCCTTTGGAGCCTGTCGAGAATACTGAGGAGAACGGCAGGGGCGCCTGACCATAAATGGCAGCAGTACTCCATGCACGGACGGATGGTTGACTTGTATATATGCAGGATGGATTCAGGCGGAAAAAACATCCTGGATCGACATAGTGACCCAACCTTCTTAGCAGTAGATTTAGCTATGGATTCAATATAGTGGTTCCATTTGAGGTCTGAGGAGAGGGTAAGGCCGAGGAGGCGTAGTGTATTGCTCTCAGGGAGAATCGCTTGGTCCATGCTTATGGGAGGCAGGAGAGGTTGCCTGTAATGAACTTAGACGAATTGAAGTTGACAAGCCACATCTTGCCCCAATTCACCACAGAGTGTAGATCCCGTTCAAGGTCAGCAGCGAGATTATGTCTGTCCGCCACGATAGGTTTCTTACTGGTGCAGGAGTATATTGTAGTGTCATCTGCATAGATGCCTACTTGGGACTTGATCTCATCTGGGAGGTCGTTGATGAAAATAAGGAAGAGCGTCGGGCCCAGGATAGAGCCCTGTGGGACACCAGCATTCGTGCTGTAGAAAGTCTTCAAGTGAAGTGGTTTCTGTTATTTGGTACGGTCCTTTATCTGTGAGTCCACGAGGCTTAAAGAAGGATAGTCCTTGCTATAATCTATAGGGTTAATGCTATCAAACCATTTTTAATTGTTGATCTGAGATAGCGGTTGTATATAGTTGATAATTTAGGCAGTTCTGAATGTGTTAGGTGCCATCCATGACATCCATGTGAAAGTCTCGATCTGACGAGAACATTTAGGAACATGACTCGAGTTCTGAAGTTAATAATTTATTGTTGGGGTATCACCCCTTTTTACACACTGTATGGACTCTTCCAAAGTATACAAATAATTCTGCCTACAGAGAACGGTAGTTGAGTTGTCTGTTGTAGTTGTTGTTGTTAGAGTTGGTGTTTGTCAGAGCAGTTGAACCGCCGCTCGTTGGTCAGCAAAAATACAGACTTATTACCCGGACTTATTTCTTTGTATATATTTGACTTCCACTAATAAGTATTCCTGAATCTACTAACCGTGTACAGGTTGTACATCTTTTGTTCAATACACTCACCTTTTTTTCCTCTCAGATATTTTTGTGTTATTATTATATTGTGTGGTTTTCTAAACAAGAAACCACAATTATTTTGGACAATTTTACCCCTAGCACAGCCTATTCTATGTCACAATTTCCATATCTTCGAAACGAACCGATCTGTACACTTATATATTTGAAATGTTTAATTTTATTAATTTTAGATCCTTAAATTTTACAGTGGATTCAGGGTTTGTGCCATCACTGCTTTCATTCCAATTTTACATCATATTTTCTGTTTTTGAAAGGTGTATCTTGAGTCGTTCTCCTTGAAACACTTAGCAGAGTATTTTCATGTTTTTTTTATTATTAAACACCATTATTATCCCTATTACGAATATATATGTAATCATTTTGGCCTCCTCATCATCAGTACATTTGCCAGAGGAGAAAAAGCACGAATGCTACTTTTTACTATTAAATTCATTTGAGATGTGATGTTGAATGCACGTTTCTTTATATCTGTGCTTGTATATGCACAAGTCATCGTCTAGAAAATGATTAAATATTTTGGTGTTCTCATTCCCTTTTTTTCATACTTTTCATGGGTTCTGAAATGATTCGGTATTGGAATATACGTCAGATATGTATGAATAGTTCCTGTGTCAGATTGAGACGTCCGATTTAGACCTTCGAAGACAGTTTCTAACGGATGAGAAGAGTAAGTCATCTGTTGATGCGCTCATATTCTGCCGTGAGGACAATATAGCAGGTATATAATTTTCTATCAGAGATGTGTGATATTTCCTGAACTTGTTTGATGATATATACGCTCCTTACCAGAATGAAAACCATATTCGATTCATTAAACGGTAAGAGCCTAGTTAATAAAATTTTCATTAGTCCTTTCACCATAATGGATCCAACTAATAAGCATATGTACATCTTGAGAACAACAGTTTAACTCCTATACTGCTTCATTGTGTGATGTACTCCTGATGCTTCAGGATGCGCTTCTGATTCCGCACTTCCTTCATGAAACTGTGAAAATTATTTTTTAATTCGGAAAGAGGGTAGGCTATTTTCAAAAGTTCATCCTCAAAGTCAACTGATACACCATTATTTTTTTTTTTTTGTTTTTTTTTTTATAATTTCTTGTCTTCTTCATTAGCAGATACGTTGCTGTTTATTCTTGAAGAAAGACCTTGTAATACTCGTTGGTGTATACAGTGACGTGAAGAGGTTTAGTGATGTTTGGTGATTTCGGGGGCCAACTTCTTGATTACATACTCCTAAGACGCAAGTAGTAGGCCTATAGGTTCTAGTACTGAGAAATGTGAGAAAGGAAGACTTTTTAAAGGTGTAAAAGCATAAGAAACAGGAATAAACTAGGTACCTCCACTAATTCGCGGGAAAAACAGCATAGCGTAATGAAAAAGGTCACAAACTTAGCGAAAATAAAGTTTTATCATCAAAATGTTGATATTAAGAGGAAAGATCAAAGAATTTTTAAAATATTTTTTAAATTTTTTTAATCCTTTCTAACAAGTTTGAAATTTTGGTTAAATGCTTGTTTTGCTTACGTCATCGCCTTCTACAAATTGTAACATTGATATTTTTGCGCTTTTTTTTTTTCGTTGAAAACACATTTATTTGAAAATTCTTGTAAAAATCAAATAATTGTCCGATTAAAAAAAAATTCGGAACTTATTCCCAAATGACTGAAATTATTTTTTAAATGTTTTGTTTTAGAAAATATTAGTAAAAAACTTTTTCCAATGTATTATTTACTTAATTTCATTAAATTTCGCACAGAACCTTCATATTTCTTAAAAATTTTTTTTTTTGTTAAAAGTAAGTCATTGGAGATTGTAAATCACCTACTGTTTTCTTTTTCAAATTTGTACTATTTAACTGAAAATCTGCTCTGAATTGAAAAATAATGAATCCAATAAAACTATGACATTACTTAATTAGAAAAGCTTTTAATTGTTTTTGTAAATAAGTAATATTAAGGACATTATTGTCTGAAGAAATAAACTTTTTCTGATGAATAATGAATCTTTACAAGAATTTTTTTATATTTTAATTATAATAATTTATAATAGTTTAAAATTGTGTAAAATTCTGTATTGGGGTATTTATTGGATGTGATATAATAATTAAGTGGAAACAAAATTTACGTGTCCAAAATTGCAAAGATTAATAAACGTAGTTACGCTATTTATTTTTAAAATAATTTTTAATTTATTTTTTTACCTTATTTTCATGTATGGTAGATTGAAATTGCCATTATTATGATGCGGTTACGTAATTTAAGAGTTTTGTTCCTTCACTTATATTTATGAAAATTGTCGTTTTTAGTCATGCGTACAACCTGTCATCGCTTAATCAGTAAACTGTCCGTCAAACCTTCGACCAGATGAACACGACCATTCATTAATAATTTGTTGTATATTACTTTTTTATGCTATAAATAAGTAATATTTTTTTTAAATCAGGTTAATTTAACTTTCAATTTTCTAATTTTACTAAAATAAAGTGTCAAATCTTTTGAAATATTTTTAATCGATGAATTTTTGTTTGTTTACAAATTTCTTAAAATTAAGAAAATGGCCGCTTTTAAGAAAATTTAAGAAATCGAAATTAAATTTGACTTTCCAATCTATATAATTTTCTATCTGAAATACCAGAATTTTTTACTTAATGGAATAATAAATTTAATCATTAAGCTTTTAATTAAATCTAAAAGGAAATCTTAAAGACTGTTTTTCATTTTAAAAATTTCATTTTAAAATTAGGTATCGAAAATTTATGCCGAAAAGTATAGGTGCCTAAAATAAACACTTTATTAAAATCAAATATAAACTATTTTTTTTATTTCACTCTTTGATTAGATGTCCTCTCGATATGGATGCTCCCCACTCATTCTGAGCGTTCAGTCAGTCAGTTAAGTGCCATACGCTTGGGCGATCATGTCTCGAAAGAGACATGACTGACTGGGCAGAAGATTATCCCGCAGTAGGTTGCCATTGCTTTCCGCGGTAGATTGGTTGCCACCCAAGGCTATAGAACCCAATCTGTCCTGTTATTTAACCCATAACTGGAAGGAAGAGACGTAAGTGAATGCAATGAATTCAACTGGAATTCGAACTCTCGTTCCAAGCCGATATCCACTGCACCACAACGCACATTTCCTCTGGCATTATTGGTTCAGGTTTGAAATATGAACCGAAATTTTTCTGAGACCAGGACATTTCTTCTGTTTTGGTTTCGATTGTAAGATATTAATCTGATTTTTTTTTTTTTTTTTTTTTTTTACCTTTCTTCACTTTTGAACGCATAATTTATGCTGCTTGGCTTCATTGATTCAGTTTCCAATTGCACAAAGCCATTAGATTCTCAGAACATTATCTGGATTTTTCAACATCTTCTTTGTTAATTGTTTAGTGATTTCCCTTCCGTTTTTTTCTCTTCTGTTTGTTTATTTCTTCTATCCATCTTTTCGACTCAGGATTGTCACCCCACGTGATTAACCCCAGCTGAGTAATTATTTTGGGCCCTCCATGGGATAAATACTTTTCAGCTAGTCCCAATGATCAATAAACAAAATCGGTAGAAAAAAATGAAATATTCACTACGCTTGACCTTGAACTTACTAGATATCCTTAACCGCGTAAAAGAACTGTATAAAGTCTTGATGAAAGTTCAATTACGGTAAGTCTTAGTGAAGGTAATTTTTAAATTGCATTATTAATCTGGCGAAAGTATGCAAAGTTTCGTTCAAATGTCTTATATAAATAGTTACGGTTTTCTTGCATTTATCAAGTAAAATATACAAAGATTTTCCTTTGATCAGACAAAGTTATTAATATTTAATAAGTTTATCTTAGCATGGCACATAAACAAATAATGTTTGGCAGGTGATGATGTTCGTCCTTCGCAGGCGAAGAAGACCATGACTTCTGGTCACTAAGGATTTGGGTGGGTGCAGAGGTGGCTGATAATGCCAATCTTTGCACGGAAGAGTCTGTTTCAGCAGAGGCAGGGGATTTAGGGGGCAGACCTAAGCTGGTGGGTAGAGCTTTTGTGCTGCTTCCTTTTATTTTGAAGGCCTTGATGCGACCCTCTTCAAATTTTGCCACTCAAATTTCACTTGGGATCTCCAGGCTGCTCTATCTTTAGCAGTGTGTTCCAAGGAGGAGTATGGGATGTCACAGCACTTGTTGGCCTCATTTAAGCTGTCTTTGTACCTCAACGTTGGCCGACCAAGTGAACGTTTCCCTGTGGAGAGTTCACCATAGAAGAGCCTCTTCGGTAGTCGTCTGTCCTCTATGCAACGTGTATGACCAGCCTACCGAAGTTGAGAGCGCAGAAGTATGGCGTGAATGCTGTCACACTTGGCACGTACCAGCACTTCTGAGTCTGGAATTTTATGGTGCCATTTGATATTGAGGAGGGCACGCAGACACCTCATATGGAAGGCATTCAGTTGTTTCGCATGCCTTCTATAGACTGTCGATGTATTGCAACCATAGAACAGGGATAGAAGGACTACAGCTCTATACACTTGAAGCTTTGTGTCTATACTCAGTCCACGGCGCTGCCAGACTCTCTCACTTTTTCTCTCTTTCTCTCTCTTTCTCTCTCTGTCTCTCTCTCACACACACACACACTCTCTCTCTTTTCAGTTTGCCATATGCTGCACTGGCTCTTGCTATCCTGTGGGTGACCTCTTCATCGATGTTTGTGCAGCGTGATAGTGTGCTGCCAAGAGACACAAACTTGTCAACCTCTGGCCATTTACAAAGTTGTTGGGCTCAATGTAAGGGATTGTAGCTGCTGGTTCGTGCAGAACCTCAGTTTTCCTAGTGGAGATGGCGAGGCCAAATTCCTTGCAAACTGTGGCAAAGAGATTCATGCTTCTTTGCATATCCAATTGGGAGTTGGCGTTTAGTGCACAGTCATCAGCAAACAGGAAGTTACAAGTAATATCTATTTTCACCTTTGTTTTGGCCTGAGGCCTCCGGAGGTTGAACAGACCGCCATCGGTGCGGAGATGGAACCTAATATCCACATATCCATCCCGAAATGCATCCATGGTCATTGAAGAGAAGACTATACTGAACAAAGTGAGAGGCAGCACACAGCCCTGTTTTACTCCGTTTGTCACAGGGAAAGGATGGGAGTACTCACCATAGTCCTGCGCCCTGACATTTATGCCGTCGTGAAACTCTCTGAGCATTGCAATGAATTTGGCTGGACACCCAAACTTTGACATAACCTTCCACAGCCCCTTGCGGCAAACCGTATCAAATACTTTCGTGAGATCTACGAAGATGATATACAGATCTACATTCTGTTCCTGGCACTTTTCCTGCAGTTGCCGAGCTGCAAAGATCATGTCAACTGTGCCCCATCCAGCATGGAAACCACATTGACTCTCAAGATGTGTATTAAGGCGGTTCAGCAAGACACGGGCTAGGTTCTTCACAGCTATTGAGAGCAGGGAGATGCCACGGTGGTTGTCACGTGAATTTCTGTTCCCCTTCTACTTGTACAGGTTAATGATTGAGGCATCTTTAAATTCTTATGGCAGTTTTTCCTGGGCCCACATTATTGTGAAAAAGTTTGTCAGGCCCTTGGTCAGCCTTGGGCCGCCATACTTGTATATCTCAGCTGGGATTGAGTCAGCATCAGGTGCCTTTCCACAGGACATCTGCCTAATAGCCTTTGAAACTTCATCCTCTGTTATTGGGTCTTCAAGCGATCTGTCAACAGGGACCTGTGGGAGCCGAGCGATGGCCTCCTCATTGATTATTGAGGACCGGTTTAGGAGTCTGTCAAAGTGTTCTACCCAAAATTGCAGTATCGCCACTCTGTCAGAAATCAGTGTTTTACCATCCTCATTCATGAGGGGGAGGGAACCAGATGAGACAGGACCGTAGAACACTTTGAGAGCACTATAAATGTTCTTCATATCTTTCCTCTCTGCAAAACTCTGTATGGCATCGACTTTCTTTCTGTACCAATCGTTCTGATTGGACAAGTCGTCTGGCTGTACGGAAGGTATTTCTTTTGGAGACATAGGATGGGTCATTGAGGAGTGCACGAGGACAACTATTCTACGAGGATCTAAAGCAAACCATAGCAGCAGTGCCCCGGTCAGACAAGTTAGTCTTCATTGGGGACGTCAATGCTCGTGCTGGAAGAGACCACACCTCATGGGAGGATTGCATGGTGCGGGTAAATGCAATAGTAATGGCCACTGTTTACTGGAGACCTGTGCTACCCATGAGTTACTCGTCATAAACACGGTCTTTCGTATCCACATCAAAAACAAGACATCATGAATGCATCCGCGATCCAAGCACTGGCACTTGCTTGACAATGTTCTTGACTATGTCATTGTCAGACAAAGGGATAGGCGCGACGTGAGAGTCACAAAGACCATGTTTGGTGCCGAGTGCTGGACTGTCCACAGACTGGTTATCACCAAGATGAACATCTATATTAGCTCCCAAAGGAGACAACAGGGCTTCAAAGTAGCAAAACGCCTGAATGTCTTAAGGTTCAGCAACAACTGACAAAGGAGCTGGCTGCAAAGCTTCCTCCACCCTGCATAGACCTTTTGCAGCTGTGGAGACTGAATGGGGTTGCCTACGTGACTCCATCTACATTAACTGTCGTAGGTCACATTCCCCGCAAGCACCAGGACTGGTTTGATGAAAACAACAGCAGCCTCATCCAACCTTTGCTAGAAGAAAAACACAGATTAACATATATCTTGTGCTTAACAACGAAATAGACAATGTTGGTCTGCTATGAAAATCAGCATTCGAAATCCTGGTTTTTACCATGGCTCGAACATAAAGCCGCTCTCTATGAAAAGTACATAAGTATTTAACCAACGAAGCTGATCAATCATTATCAATATTATTTGATTATGAAAGAGTGAAGCACCCATCAATGATCGAACATACAGTATTAGTAATGGTATACAAGACGAGCTAATCAGCGCTTCGGCAAAGCTGTTTTATACTTTTAAAAATGTATCGATTATATTCTTTATAGATAAACATGCGTTCATATCAAAAGTCGCGCTGTGAATAAAGATAAAACCAGACAGAAATGCATTTCTGTATAATTACGGTAATAACTGTGGTAAGTTGTAGATACATTTACAAATTGTACATAAATTATAAGTGGTTTTTCGTTCAACAAACAACTAGAAAATGCTTGTGTTAACTGTAAACAAAACCATTTACACATACACACGCACACATATATACAGGCTGCGATGAGTAAATTATCACCATTTTATAAGTTGAATTTCGCGCATGCGCGTTGTTTGTTTTGATTTTGTTAACAGCACAGCATAGTAGGATCAGTTGGGCACTGCGAGAAAAGGAGCACTGTGACACAATTTACTCCACCAGAAATTTGGAAACAACATGCTGTACTGTTTCGCATTTGCATTGGAAGCTTCAATACGAACATTTCTGAGTGTTTGGGTGTCAATCTGAGGACAGTGCAGACGATTCGGAAAGAGTTGGATTAATTTAATGGTGATTACGAATGTACCTTGAGAAGGTACTGCTACCCCGGATCAACAGGTTGGCTGGTGGAAGACCCTATGTCTGGCAATAGGACTCTGCACCAAACAGGAAAACTCAGTCATAGCTGTTAAACAATTCCTGCGACCACATCACTCTGTGGTGAATATGAAATGAAAATAACTCTTTTCTTTACGATTTGCAAACTCGCAAAGTGTGAAAATCTATTTTAACTAATAAAAAAAAAAAGATTTCAAGTGTGGATTAATTTTCTAACCAATGAAAAGAGTGATTTACAAAAACAACAAATTTAACTTTCAATGACTCATGTCACCTTTCTTCCCGACCAAAAATGAGTTTGTCTGTGATCCCGTCACGTGACATGACTGGCCTATTTATTAACGTGCCCGGTCATTCGGTGTCAGAGAGACGGGAGAGAAAGAAAAGCAGAGACTACGCTTCTGAGTATCACCGATGTCACATTTCACGCTAATATATTATTAGCCTTTAATGATAACTACCGATTATAAGGACGCATTCGACGGTTGAAGCTAAGTACCTAAAAATACATCTTTTATATGGAATTCCACTGTAATATTTTAATGTGTAAAATGAACTTTTTCAATTTGTTTCAATAATTTTGAAAACCTTGTTTATATGGAATTCAACTTAATACTTTTGTGTGAAAACGAATTTTGGAAATGTACTTAATGAGTATTAAGGATGTGCGTTGTGGTACAGTGGATATCGGCTCGGAACGAGAAACCGGGGAGCCGAGTTCGAATTCCAGTTGAATCCATTGTATTCACTTACGCGCAAATACCCTTGGGAAAGGTATTAATCCGTCTCTTCCTTCCAGTTATGGGTTAAATAGCAGGACAGATTGGGTTCTATAGCCTTGGTCGGCAACCAGTCTACTGCAAAAAGCAATGGCAACCTACTGCGGGATAATCTTCTGCCCAGTCAGTCATATCTCTTTCGAGACATGATCGCTCAAGCGTGTATCACGTATGGCACTTAACTGACTGACTTAATGTCTGATATTTTAATATGAACATTTTCTCTGTTTATCAAATCTACAAACTTTTAATCTGTGATTACTTGGCTACTGACAATTACAAATGTGTAAATTTGTAAATAAATTACTTATTTTGCGTTGTTAAAATATACACACATGTTTCCTCGTCATTATACACTATCAAAACCCTTTCTTCAACCCCTTACACCTGGCGATCTAACTTCCCAGACTGCAACCCCCTTGATTATATGTGGGGCACAGTTAAGCGAGTAACCAGTAAAACTGCCTGTAATACCAAAGATTAACTGAAAGCAAGGATTGTAACTACACTGGTCAACAAAGTAAAGGTCCACGCTTCATACTGATGTTTTTCATGACTTTATTCCAGATTTTCTTAACACCGTGAAAACTACATAAAACAAACAGACAAGACGGTTACAACAGCTTGGAGAAACAATAGATTTCAAATATAAAGTAAGGGGAAACATGATAGAAAATCAATACAAATCATTTATTTACACGTTTAACAATGTTTAAAGTAGCTTAATAATTACCGTGTTCGCCTGGTAGACCAGTTGTAGGTTCAAAACTTTGACGGTAGCACAGTGTCCGCCATGCGGCTTTTCTCTTAGTTTTGTCTCCCTAATCCCGGGCCAAAGGCCACGTGATGCATCATAACAATTTTAAATACGAGCAAATGATATTTTTATTTTATTCTATTTTATTTTGTTTTATTTTTTGCTTTTATCATTAAGAAAATCAGCATCTATCAGTCTCTTGTTGTCATGGCAACGCATTCACCCAGTCGCTCACAATGACGGCAGCTACACTCCCACCAATCACCATTGTAATTTTTTCGGGAAAATCAATGGTAATTTTAACAATGCTGCCCTAGCTGTGACATGGTCAAATTGAGCAACCCATAATGATTTGTGTATAAGTAATCATTAAATGTTGGATGCACTTAAGTTTCCTTCAGACTCCAAAGGTCATCTAGTGATGACCAAGCAGGACTAGAGCACCGAGTTACTGGTTACTTTCCACAAGAAGAACCAACTTTTGGATGGGTCGCTCGACAATGGAGGGTCTAATTAAATATTCTCCTTGCTTTCCTATTTTTCGCTCTCCCACCTGAAGTTTAACTCTTCGTACCAGGCCATCCTCATCATGATATGCTTCAAGGACTCTAGCAAGTTTCCATTCATTACGAGGAACTTCTTCTTCCTTGACAATCACTATATCGCCAGCTTGCATATTTCGTTTTGGAGTATGCCACCGCTGCCTAAGAGCGATGTTAGCTAGGTACTCTTTCCTCCATCTGCTCCAGAATTGTTCAGCCAAGTATTGTACTCGTCGCCAACGTTTCCTAGCGTACACGTCTTCCCTGATGAACTCACCAGGTGGGGGCATTGGAGTGGAGAACTTCATAGTAAGTAAGTGGTTGGGTGTCAATGGCTCTACACTTGTGGGATCATTGATATTGCCTACAGTGAGTGGGCGGCTGTTTACAATAGCCATGGATTCATAGAGGAAGGTTCTTAAAGAAGCATCATCCATTCTTCCAGCACTGTATCTGAGAACTGAGTTTAGTACATTCCTCACTGTTCTGATTTGTCGTTCCCATACACCTCCAGCATGACTTGAGCTTGGTACATTCATACTGAAGTCACACTGTTTTTCCGCCAGAAATGCCGCTATTCTTTCCTTATTCATCTCCTTCAGTGCCCTTCCCAATTCATTTTTTGCCCCAACAAAGTTAGATCCCTGGTCTGATCGGATGTGTCTCACAGCTCCCCGGATGGCAATGAAACACCGTAAGGCATTAATAAGGGCATCTGTTGTCATGTCATCTAACATCTCGACATGAACTGCTCTGGAACACAAACACGTTAGGAGGAGACCGTACCTTTTATACTCCTTGCGACCTTGTTTACTATAGAATGGACCAAAACAGTCCATTCCACAATAGGTGAACGGTGGTGAGGGATTAATACGATCAGCTGGAAGATCTGCCATCCGTTGTTCTTCCATTGGTCTACGAGCTCTCCTACTTGGGACGCACTGCCTTATGTATTGTGCAACCACTCCACTACCACCAATTATCCAGTACCCATTGGCTCTGAGTTCGTTCTGTGTTTGTCCACGGCCTTGATGTTGTACCTTTTCGTGATAATGTGCAAGGATGAGGCGGGTGATAATGCTATCTCTCGGAAGAATTATTGGGTGCCTCAAATCGATAGGTCCGGATACTCTCTTTAACCTCCCTCCTACTCTTAGTATATCATCCTGAATGAGTGGATTTAGTTGATACAAATGATGATTGCGAGGTAGCCTCCCAAATCTCTGGTTGAGTTGGTGTAATACGTCCGTAAAGGCGTCCTGTTGTGTGAGTCTGACAAGAGTGAGTGCAGCCTTTCTTCTTTCTTCCACACTCAAGGGTTCAATGGTCTTTGTTTTCTTAGCCAATCGTTGGATTCGAGCAATTGCCTTCACTGCTGTGGTCCATTTCGAAAATGCCTTGAAACGTTCCTGAAGGTCGTCATACATTGCAGAGTCTGTCTTAAGCACCTGGATAACTTTGACTTCAGGATCTCCTACTAGCAGTTCTGTGGTTCTTTGCTTCGTGACTATTTCTCGCTCCCACAAAAACTTGGGTCCTGTAAACCAGTTTGATTTTACAAGTTCCATCACACTGAGGCCTCTGGATGCATGGTCGGCAGGATTCTCCAAGGTATCAATGTAGTGCCATTGTTTAGTATCAGTGGTTTCACGAATTCTTTGGACACGATTGGCTACAAAGACATGGAATCTTCGAGCATCATTATTGATATAGCCCAGAACCACTTGAGAATCTGTCCAAAAATATTCTCTGTCAACCTTAAGCTCCAGTTCTTCCCTCAGCATGTTGCTGATAGTGGCAGAAGTCATGGCTGCAGTTAGCTCCAATCTTGGTATGGTGACTAGTTTCGTGGGTGCGACTCTGGCTTTACTTATAATCAAGGCGCAGTGTACCTGATCTTTACTTACAAGTCTAATGTAAGAGCACTGACCATATCCTTTACTGCTAGCATCTGAGAAGTGGTGTAGCTCAATTCTTAGGATCTTTCCGAAGTTGTCAGGTGTGAAGCATCTTGGGATTTTAATTTTCTCGAGGTTTGTCAAATCATTCACCCAGCTCTCCCACCTTGGCTTCAAATCATTTGGGAGTGGTTCATCCCAACTGACACCTCTCTGGCACATCTCCTGCAACACTCTCTTTCCCTGTAGAACGAATGGGGCCAAGAACCCTAATGGATCATATACGGAAGCTACAACAGACAAGACGCCACGCCTAGTAGCTGGCTTTTCATTGAGCACGACCCTAAAGCAGAATGTGTCTCTCTCTACGTTCCACCTTACTCCTAAAACTCCCTGCACCGGAAGATCTTCATGGTTGAAATCTACATTCTTCACTTCAGCAGCACGTTCTTTAACGTCAATGGATTCTAACACTTGTCTGTTGTTAGAGATGAACTTGTGAAGATGTAACCTTCCTTTAGTGCATAAGGCTTGGGCTTCCTTTACTAATTTGATTGCCTCATCGACAGATTCCAAACTTATGAGACCGTCATCCACGTAAAAATTCTTTCTAATAAAGCTAGCTGCTGCCGGATGATGTCTCTCATTTTGACTGGCAAGGTGCTTCATGCCATAATTGGCACAGCCTGGTGATGATGATGCTCCAAAGAGGTGAACCCTCATCCGATATTCCATTGGTTGTGAAGCAGTGTTTCCATTCTCCCACCATAAGAATCGCAGATAGTCCCTGTCGGCTTCGTCGACATGAAATCTGTGAAACATTCTCTCGACATCGCACATTACAGCAATGGGATGTTGACGGAACCTACAGAGCACTCCAGTTAATCCGTTTGTAAGGTCAGGCCCTGTTAGTAAATGATCATTTAAGGCAGTTCCCCCGTACCTTGCGGAAGCATCAAAAACTACTCTGATTTTATTGGGTTTTTTCGGATGATAAACACCTTGGTGTGGAATGTACCATACAGCTCCCGATTCTGGTTGACTCTTTATCTTTTCTGCATCACCATCTCTGAGAACATCTTCCATGAATTCCACGTAGTCTTTCTTAAGCTTGGGGTCTCTGTCTAGCTTCTTCTTAAGGTGTTTCAACCGAACCACAGCAAGCTTCTTGTTGTCTGGTAAACAAGGACGTTCTTTAAAGGGAAGAGGCATCTCTAGAAAGCCGTGCTCGTTCCGGTGGATACCCTCTTTTAGGATGTGCAAAAACTGAATATCTTCTTGAGATATGCCTTTATCTCCTGATTTGCTATCTGCGAAGTCGGACTCAAGTGCTCTAATAGCAGCTGACGGTGTTATAAGTGGAAACTCCTTGACAGAAATGCGATGACACAGACCAGTCACATTTCTTAAGTTCATTGGCTGGGGCGTGGTTCCTATAATGCTCCAGCCCAAGTCTGTTTTAATGGCATAGGGTTCATGGTTACCTCCTGTGATGACTCTTCGTGGTGCTAATGCTCTGGAGCAATCATAGCCAATTAAAAGTCCAACGCCACAGTCCATCAAGGGAGGCATCTCTTGAGATATGTCCGCTAAATGTTGCCATTTACTGGCTGTTTCACAAGTGGAAATATGTGCGCGCTCAAGTGGGATGAACTCTCTTGTATAAGTGGGAGGCAATTCCACCCAGGTGTCTGAGGAGAATCCCCTAACTCTTAGCCCAGTAACCCTCTGACTTGTCACGATGGAGTCTTTGCCCATCATTGTGGAGAGTTTCAACTTGACAGGTTCCATCTTCACTTTCATTTTTTCGCACACTTCTTGATCTGCAAATGTGTGACTGCTTTGAGTGTCCAATAAGGCGTACACCAAAGTTTCAGTGCTACTAGTATTGGGCGAGGAAATCCATACTGGTACTATCATTGAGGTGCTCTCACCTTCACCTCCATTTACACAGCAGGATGTAAAAATCTTATCTTCCTCCTGTGAAGAATTGTTTGTTGAAGGATGGTCTTCGTGTAAGGGGGTTGGATGACGTCCATGACACGAGGCACACACAGCTTTCCTTTGGCACTCTCTAGAAACGTGTCCCCTCCCCTTCGTAAGCAGCCAAAGCATAGCCTATTGTCCATAACGAATCTTCTCTTCTCTTCCTTGGACTTCTCTGTTAGTTTGGGACATTCATATATGGAATGGTTATCACCGCAACACATACATTTATGTGACCATACACGGTTCTTTCCAAGATTCCTTGACAATATCTCATCTTTCTCGGGCTTGGCTGCGGCATTTAGAACATCTGAGTCATTTATATCTGTGGTAAGGGTGTTTGCTTTGGGATACTTGATGGGTGACATTCCTTCAAGGGGCTTTAATGCAAGCAATGAAGAGACTGGGTTGCATGCTATGCGTGCTTCCTTCGCAACAAAGGAAGCGAATTCCTGGAAGGTTGGGTAGTCCTTGGCTTCATCTAGCTGTTCTGTAACGTATCGATTCCACCTTGATGTGATCCAACCAGGAAGTTTCCTCAACATCTTTTGGTTCTCCTCACAGTCATTCAGTATCTGCAAACCCTTAATGTGGGGCATGGCATTGCTGCAGGTTTGTAAGAAATCACCATATTCCCTAAGTTTGATGTACTCATGTGCACCAATCTTTGGCCACCTATTCAGTTTTTCCCTAAACGAGCGGTGTATGATGAAGGGATGACCATATCTAGTATTCAGCTTGTCCCATGCTTGTTGATAGGCCTCCTCATCTTTCCTGTAAAAACTACCTTCCAAGGTGGATTTTGCCTCTCCATCGATGTATCTTTGTAGATAAAAAAGTTTATCTGCAGGGTCAGAGCACCGCCTTTCTACAAGTGCCTTAAAGCTGGCGCTCCATTCAATAAACTTTAAGGGGTCACCAAAAAATACTCTGGGCTCAGGAGTTGGAAGTCGCGTAAGGGCCATTGCCTCCTGCAAGGTCTGCACTAAAGATGCCTCCTCTTTCACAGTTCGACGCTCCTTATTTCCGATGAAAGGCATCTTCTCATCACATTGAGGAGTATGCCTTCCATTTCTTTCTCGTGCCTCTTCTTCAGAGTAGACTCGAAGCCTTGCCTCTATAACCTCAACTTCCTTTTGTTTCTCTAATCTTTTCAGTTCTTGACGATGAGCATCAATGACGGCTTCCATATTCATTTCAGCTCTTTTTGCCGCCAACTCTGCAGCTGCTTCTGCTCTCTTAACTGAGATGTTGGAGGACTCTGAGAGGTGATTAGAGTGGCGGCTTAGTGCAGTTGTTGAAGATCCATATATGGATTCGGCATAGTCCTTGTTGAGTAGCAATCGTATTCTTGATTTTTCTAATTCCGCGTCAAAGTCCTCTTCGTCTTCAACAAGACGTGTCCTCATTAATCCCAACAAGTCCGCTGTAACAGCAATACACGCATCGATCTTTCTTCGAATTTCTTGACTTGGTGTTGATTTCTGACGTATATCGTTGTACAACTTTTTCATATTAGCTTCTTGCTCTTCAATAGTGTCCATCATATCTTGCAACTCCTTCTCTGAACATTCATTCTTTAACTTTGCTCGAACACTTCTAACTTCAGTTTTCCATCTTCCATACGTCAAACTGAACCTTTTCTCTCTCTGAGATAATTCCTGTTCTTTCAGCTCTTTCATTTTAGCTGTTAATTGTCTCTCTCGTGATGACCTTCTAGTTTCCTCTGATTTTGACACAGCTACAGCGCCTTGCATATTTT
Organism: Ascarosepion bandense; assembly: GCA_037127315.1. Classification (NCBI taxonomy): domain Eukaryota; kingdom Metazoa; phylum Mollusca; class Cephalopoda; order Sepiida; family Sepiidae; genus Ascarosepion; species Ascarosepion bandense. The sequence continues at coordinate 3,592,990 of JBBBDQ010000167.1, forward strand.
TTTCGTTTGCTACGTTTGAATTTAAAACTTCTTGAGTAGTTGACAAACCGTCGATCTGCTCAGTCAACTCCCTACTCTGAAACAAAAAGTCACCTCGGACAGACATTCTCAGAAACACAATGTTAAAGGGGACAGTGTAACGCAAAGATAACGAATTATGAAGATTGACAATTTAAGTGTTTTAAACCTTGCAATACGTTTGGAGGAGATAAGACAGTACAAACAGAGCATAGAAACAGTTCGGAGCATAGAAAACTTGAGTTATATATATATATTTTTTTTTTTTTTTTTTTTTAAGGAATAAATTTTTTCGTAAAAGTTTGATTACAGAACCAACTGTGAATTTTGAAAGGTGTAACTTCTGTAGTTAACCACCCTCTGACCTGAAATGTATCGCGCCGCGTCTCTGCGAAGTGGTGTAATGAAAACCTTCGGTGGATCATAACTTGGGCACGTTTTCACTGTAACTACACTGGTCAACAAAGTAAAGGTCCACGCTTCATACTGATGTTTTTCATGACTTTATTCCAGATTTTCTTAACACCGTGAAAACTACATAAAACAAACAGACAAGACGGTTACAACAGCTTGGAGAAACAATAGATTTCAAATATAAAGTAAGGGGAAACATGATAGAAAATCAATACAAATCATTTATTTACACGTTTAACAATGTTTAAAGTAGCTTAATAATTACCGTGTTCGCCTGGTAGACCAGTTGTAGGTTCAAAACTTTGACGGTAGCACAGTGTCCGCCATGCGGCTTTTCTCTTAGTTTTGTCTCTCCCTAATCCCGGGCCAAAGGCCACGTGATGCATCATAACAATTTTAAATACGAGCAAATGATATTTTTATTTTATTCTATTTTATTTTGTTTTATTTTTTGCTTTTATCATTAAGAAAATCAGCATCTATCAGTCTCTTGTTGTCATGGCAACGCATTCACCCAGTCGCTCACAATGACGGCAGCTACAAGGATTATGGCAGCATTCAATAAATTATTTAAGCTGGTGAATTAATCATCGCCCAGAACAGATGCAAGAGATTCTGACTTCGTCTGGCGGTTTGTGGTTGAAGCCAATATCGATTTTATTAAATAAATTTACTCTTTAATATTCATAATATTTTTTGGTAATTATTGTTGAAATGAGTTGTCCGCGTTATTTTAATTTTTGCGTAATTTAGACGACTATTTTTCCATCGCATTGTGTATGTATGAATGTGTGCTTGTGTAGAGAAGGAAACAGAGAGAGAGAGAAGAAGAAGAAGAAGAAAAAGAAGAAGAAAGTTAATGTAATTGTGTAAATACAGATAACTCCGAATGTTCTTGTATCGTTTCAGACAAGAGGACACAAAGATGAGAACAATAGTCTGTACGTAAATAGTCTCAATAATAATATCTCATCCCAGGAATTCAGACAGAAATTAGTTTATTTGATCATATTCTTTGGAACAGTCGTTTTATATCAGTGCGGACATTTACTTGGCAATCAAGAAGAAAAGACTTTCTTTTTGAAAGGTTTTATACTGTGAAGTATTACTACCAGATACACCCATGATAGTTACAAACAGGGTTTTCCTATTTGAATTTTCTGTTGGGCCTTAATTTTCAAATTAATTACTGAGTAAGCTCATGGCTATTCTACAACAATAAAATATCCGTAGCAAGTCCCCTATCGCATCGGTAAATATTTGCGCTGAACATCTATAACAAAATATTGAAATAACATTCATGAGAAGATTTGAAATTAACTTTTTTTCCGTTTCCCTGAAATATGTTAAAGATTTCTTTCTTTCTTTTTTTCTTTCTTTCTTTCTTTCTTTCTTTTTCTCACTGAAGCCATGTAGATTTCTGATATGTCATTTCTGACTTTTCATGTTGTCAAAACGGAATAGTCCATTATTTACGAGGTACTGACATGATGCAACGGTCGTGCGAACTAAGGAAGAATTATCATGTGATTATTACTATTATCATGTGTTTATTACTATTGCACACACACGCGCGTGCACGCTCGCGTGTGTGTGTGTGTGTGATTAACAGCAACAGAGTCCACTAGTGGGCAATTTCTTTTTTGAACCCTCTGATATATATATATATATATATATATATATATGTGTGTGTGTGTGTGTGTGTGTGTGTGTGTGTGTGTGTGTGTATTTTCTAAACATATATTGTTAAATATAACGAACAATGAATGTCTATTATGTTTAATCATGAGCCGTTCTAAACATTGTATTTTGGCTTTAATTTCAGGTGAAAATAATTTCACAAGAGCCATCTTCAGAGAGGATACAGGGACGTTAACATAAAGACACCCACCATCAAAGATTCTTGTGTTGACATTCAGGCCGAAAGCTTAGAAACAACATAATAAAAAAATTATCCAAATGTTGGGCAACTTTTGTATTTATTTTCACCTGAAATTAAAGCCAAATTACGATGTTTAGAACGGCTCATGATTAAACATAATAGACATTCATTGTCTCTTATATTTAACTGTATATGTTTAGAAATATGTATGTTTAGGTGTGTATGTATATATATATATATATATATATATATATATATATATATATATATATGTAGAGAGAGAGGTGACAAATAGTCATTGAATGGATATGTACATATATAACAAAACACGAATCGCATCAAGCAAAAACATGCTCACAAAAAAAAAGATTGCATAGCACTGCATGCAAACACTTGATATATATATATATATATATATATATATATATATTTCCTTCTCTCTCTCTCTCTCTCTCTATATATATATATATATATATATAATCTGTGAGTATCAGATTCCCTAAACCTTCTTTTCTAGTTATGTCCCAGGAACTTTAGCTGTCTTTTCCTTATGCTCAATATTAGTTTCCTTTCCAAAACCTGATCACTGCTCACATGCTCGATCTATGACATCCGAAGCATCCTTCTGTAGAATCACATTTCAGTTGCTTCAAGTCTTTCCTTCATGAAGCAAGTGATTCTACGTAAACAATATTTGAATTTGAGAGATGGGGAGAAAGTAAGAGAGAGAAAGAGTAAATGAGAGAAGACTATTCGCGAATCTGTTGCTACTTATCCTATAGCCATTCTATCCAATAAAAAGAGGAAGAAAAGTAGTGGACATGGAAGAGTCGAGGATATAAGCAAGAAAATAAAACGATTTCTTTCTAAGCTGTTTTTATGTATCCAACCAAAGGCTCGTCGCAAATCAAAACAACCCGATTGCTAGTCAGCGCTTTAAATCAGCACTACGCCATTTACTGTTCGGCACTCAGTAACCTTTAACATTATAAGCATTCATACATCAGACACTAAGTTACCACGCCCAACTAAAATTCCCGTTAGCTAATTCCTATAACTTAAAGCAAAGTTTTAAATATCTGCGTGCACGCATCATAAACGTCAAAAAGAAAGAGAGACTACATGGGTATCTCAAATCTTTTAATATTCCAATGCATTCTTGTATTCACTGTATTCTTGTTGGTTTGACTAATGTTGTTGTCAAGATGGTTTTAGTTCTTTCTTGGATTTACGATTTTCTATTCCAAAGAGTGTCGGGGCCATACCAAGCCTTACAATAATGATGAGTACAATCGGACGTTTTAAATTTGTACAAGTATACAAATTTCTTAACTGCTTATGAAAAATGTGCTACTCCTATCTCAGTAGCCACATAGATCTTCTAAAAGTGAAAATCTTTATTCTAAATTTTTTCTTTCTTTTTCGGGGCCCATTAGTCAGTCAGCTACGTGACACCTCTTTGGCGATCATCTTTCTTTGGAGCCGTGACTGACCAGGTAGAAATATTTTCCCGCAGTAAGTTACCATTTCTTTCTTCGGTAGACTAGTTGACAACCAAGGCTATAGAACTCAATCTATCCTTCTATTTAACCCATAGCTAGAGGGAGAACAGATGGATTAATACCTTTATCCAATGGTATTTGCGCGTAAGTGAATGCAACGAATTCAACTGGAATTCCAACTCGGCTCTCCAATTTCTCATCCCGAGCTTATATCCGCTATGTATAAAGACTTTTTAAAAATTATTTCATCACTTTTTTAACATTTGCTTTGTAATTTGCCGATACAATCAAATCCGCTTAAAAGTCAAGTTATGCATTATCGGTTTTGATGATATTTCTTTTTGTAATATCGACTTTCTTACTTGAAGCGATGTGTCGAAACTTATTGTCATTACTACCAGCATAGCCCGGTGTTGCTCGGATGTAATGAAAGCTTTAAAACTAATTCATGGTCCTGGAACTCAAACTCTTTGGACGTTGGCACGAAAGACTAAAAAGCAATAGTTGTTTCCAGTTAAAGCGAAACCGTAGACTAAAAGAAAAATGAATGGATGTAAGTCAAATTTTGATTTCCTGGTATCGATATCAAATAAGTTTTTTTCGTCATAAACTAAATTTTGAAGGCTAAATAAGTCCTCTGAGTAAATGGTATCATGGCTGAGACTAAGAACTACAATTATACCTACTTAGAGCCAAATCCAAAGCAAAAACTAAAATAAAAGGGCTGAAAAAATACAGACATACAGGCAGATAAACAGACACACACACGCAAACATCTTGCCTTTTATATATATATATATATATATATATATATATATATATATATATATATTATCGATTTTCTGCACTATTGTAAGAACTGCAACCTTGAAACTTCTGACTATCGTTTCTTATGTCTTTGTCTATGAGTGTATCACATTTGATTAAAATCGGACCACTCCTTCTATAACCCGATTTTTTCGATTATCGATTTTCGATATTTATCGGGGGTACCTCGACACAAAACCTAGCTAAGAACACTCGCAGACGCTTATAGTACAACTGTGTAAATTTTCAAGAAAATCGGTTCAGAGTCTATAGGTAACGGACACACACACACACACACACACACACACACACACACACACACACACACACACACACACACACACACACACAGTTCCATTTACAAATAAGTTTAGATTCTTAAAGATGTGCACGTAGCATTGTGCATAATGGCACAGAAAATGTTCAAATTCCAACCGAGGCTGTGGCATTCGCTTTCACACAAAACCATCTAACCAAAGGTTAATATCAGAGCAGACTGGACAACCAGTCAAAGAGAAAGAAACGTCTGAAGTCAAGAGGAATGTGCTATATTTGAAAATATGTAGTCTAAATCTTTCTTTATTTCGGAAGTGCCATCGTACTATATAGAGATTTCCCCCCTTTTTTACGTTCGTTTTGTAATCTGAGGATGTGCGTTATAGTGCAGTGGATATCGACTCGGAACAAGAAATTGGGGAGCCGAGTTCGAATTCCAGTTGAATTTCTCGCATTCACTTACGCACAAATACCCTTGGGAAAGGTATAAATCCATCTCTTCCCTCCAGTCATGGGTTAAATAATTGGACAGATTGGGTTCTATAGCGTTGTCTGGCAACCAGTCTACCGCAGAAAGAAATGGCAACCTACCTACTGCGGGATAATCTTCTGCTCAGTCAGTCATGTCTCCTTCAAGACATGATCGCCAAAAGCGTATATCACATATGGCACTTAATTGACTTGTAATCTGAAGAGGAATAAACTCCATCAGTTTAACCTAGTAGTGATACTGCGCATGTACCGGTTGTGCTTTGTGGTGCAATGGGTATTGGCCCAGAACAATAGAAGTCAAATAACTTACCTTTCAACATGGCTGTCTTCTTTTGTCTCCCTGTAGGAAGGTGAACATTCAAGAGTGTGGATATTATGCTGAATAGTTATGGAGCTCAATATACACACTGAAATTATCAGCCAATCACTTCTTACAGAATAGACTTGCCTGTAACAGAATGGAATCTCCTAGGTTATTATTTAAACCACCTACCAATTTGCCCTGGTGGTTTTTTTGGTCAGTTAGACTCAACTTCTATTCTAGTTGATTACCGGCTGGTTGTTCCATAAGATCTTTACAGGAACTTGGGGAGCCGAGTTTGAATTCCTAGTTGAATTTGTTGCATTCACTTACGCGCCAATATCTTTGGGGAAGGTATTAAGTCGTTTCTTCTCCCCCTCCTCAAAGCTACATTACTCAGGTAAATTTCTGTACCATACATAATTTTTAAAACCCTTACTTGATCAGGTCAGAACTTTATAAACTCTATTGTAAAACAACAACAATAATAATAATAGATCCTTATTATTAGGTTAAGTCGTTACGCTTAGTCGTTGTAAATTTAAAAATAATGTGATAACTGTAATTGTGGCTACAACTATGCCAGCAGTTTATGTTGAGCTAGAGATGTTGACTTTATTGAAAAAACAGTCATACCCATAATTATAAGAGCACTTGGAACAGTTTCAATAAGCGTCACGAAGACAAGTTCCAGATTGTGACAATACAGTGCATTACGGTGCTAGTGTCAACAAAGACACTGACAAAAAGAGATTTGTGGTAACTTATTATCACCAAATACCATCAGATAACTCCGATGTGAATCTTCTTCCACGTGTCGTGTTCCTTCAAGATGCGGGCAACCATGGCTCTCCACAACACTCTATCCCATGTTGCCTTTAGCAACGTTTGTCCCTTTACCAAGCCTCTCACTACCCATTCCGCCATCAATTCACACAGCCATCGTCGGCTAGGTGGCCTTCTACCACTCTCTCTTTGTTCTTTTTTTCTTTCGATGTGTCCCGTGGGTATTAAATTCTCCAAGATCTCCTTCACTTTTATGTGTCCGATAAATTTCAGCTCTCTTTCTTTATTCTTAGTAAGATTTCTTTTTTGTTTCCATCTTCCTTAGAATTTCTTCGTTGCTCACGTGCTCGGTTCATGGAATTCTTATCAGCCTTCTGTTGAACCACATTTTTATTGCCTCCATTTTTCTCTTCGTCGGTGAGGAGATTGTTCCGCATTACTTAACATACAAGAGATTTGATATTACATAACTGTTTAACACTCTTTCATTTGCTTATAATGAATTTTAATAATAATGATAATAATATTAGAAGTGTTATTAGAAGTATTCGAACATCATCTCTTCCACTATTACTGTTAAAAGACATTACTACGATCGAAACTACTATAAACACGTTGACTGTCAGTGGCTAATTACGAAATCTGACTTTTTCTCCGCTGATTTATAGCCTCTGTGACACTGGGACCTCATGGAGTCAATCAAACAAAAAATGGAAAAAAAGAAAAAGGAAGAGGAAAGAGACTACTAATTGGATGATAACTGTTGAAATTGACTGGAAAGTAGATTGAAAAATTGAGGAGAAAATTAAAAACGAAATGCGTCGAAAAATTGTTTCAAAATAATAAAATGAAATCCCGAACAGTCCCAAGGAGAATCAAGCCAAAATGTAACTAAACTGAATTCAGTAAGATTGAGTAAAACCAACACAACCATCCTTCCCCACTTCCCACCGACAAGAAAGAGACAATTAATGTCTCATCGAAGATGTCGGTCCTGGAAAATAGAAAATCGCATGCTACCGATAAAAAGAAAAGAATTAAAAATGCGTGGTCACCAGGATAACATTGGTAAAGGATTCATTCATTTTAATTTCTGTGACATTCGTCAAAATTTTTATGGCCGACCTTATTTTAGATTAATAGAAAAATTAAGCCCTAGAGTGACTCTAGGCAACCGGCGGTGTGACCTGGTTGATCGATAAAACACCTAAAACAACCAGCGTGAGACAAACTGACAAAGATTAATTACTGGAAATTCATTTTTCGCCTACGGATTCTAAATGTTTAGATTCGTCACAAAGACAGTATTTCCAGCCGTTTGAGTTGGCTGAGGTTGGATGCTAAGAAATTGTGAGATGGGAGAGAAAGATTAGCACCGCCTATATGGAGCGATGGTAAAAAAATGAGACGTGAAGGGAGTTGGAGTTACGAGGTAGCTTTTTTTTCCTCGTGCCACTCTCAAAAGAGGCTGAATAACACCTATATATTTTTTTTTGTGTTTTTAATCATATCACCCGAGCAAGGCGGTAACGCCACTGATGCGCAGGGGGCTACGTAAGAGTGAAAAGATTGGAAAAAAGAAATCTGGAAACCACATCCTAAACAGGGAACAAGGGATGAGCCTCTTCACATATTCAATAGACGTGGGTGGAGTGTGAACCGGGTGATAGTTTAGTCTATCTACTCCAATTGAAAAAAAAGAGTAAAAAGATTGGAAGATAACTGAACTCAAGACCCTGGTCAACTGCCGGACGGAAGATTCCATATAAACTGGAGGTTTGGACAACTTGAAGAGTCTTCACATTACTACTACTGAAATCCGCATTGTTTACTGAGACCTACTGACCAAGAACTTGTGCCAGCCCTGGAGACCAGAATTTAGAAATTTAAGATAACTACTGTTGCAATGGATATCGAATCGGAATGACAAGTCGGGGTGAGGAGTTCGAATTGCAGTTGAATTCCTTGCATTCACTTGCACACAAATACCCTTGGGAAAGATAGTAATCCGTCACTTCTCTCCAGTTATGAGTTAAATAATAGGACAGATTGGTTTCTATAGCCTTGGCTGGCAACCAGTCTACCGCAGAAAGCAATGGCAACCTACTGCGGGATAATCTTCTGCTCAGTCAGTTATGTCTCTTTCGCAGACATGATCGCCTAAGCGTGTATCATGTATGGCACTTAACTGACTAACACAGACTGTAGACGCCGAAAGAGGATCCCAGTGTCATTTGATTATAATAGTAAGTAGGAAGTTCTGATTCAGCTGGTATACAATACATCTACATAAAGCAAATTGCTGTTACATTTTTGTCCAGAGCTAACTCTTTATTCCAAAGAAATCTTTTTGTGTGGCTTTGAGTTGTCGACCTGTTCTTCACTTCAGCTTACTTCATTGGCGATTTTCTGACCCTCTGAGATAAAACAAACAAAAACAAAAAACAAAAAAAAAAAAACGAGGCAGCGGAGTAAAGAATCATGAAGGTGATAAACGTCAGCTTCATCAAGTGAAACCGTGCTCATCAACACTAAACCAGCGACAAACCAGCAACGTGTTAACGAGTAAGGAGTCAGCTAGATTAGTGCTACTCAAAGTGTGGTACGCGTACCGTCGCCGGTACGCGAGCCATCGTCTGCCGGTACGCGGAGATTGTCCAGGAAAGAAAGAAGCAATAGTAAAACTCTATGCCACGAGAGACTGCCAGGATATTTGATTCGATTTCGTTTTTGTTTTTTTTGTTTTTTTACATTTTCATTTTAGTTTTATATTATTATGGCTACATTGTTCATTTAATCACTCATGTTAAAGGTTATTGCTGTCCAACTAACGAATGCGATATAATCAACAGCAAAACAGTGAACCGAATACGCATCAGACTTTGTTCCATTCATATATCCACAAATCAAAACAAATTGTTGAAGGTGAAGGTTGTCGGGCCGGAATATAGCACAAATATAGCACAGATACGGTACCGGTTAATGGCACACTGGGAAGACTGTCCTTAGAATGATGACTGTCCTTAGAATGAACAAGATATCCTCATGTTTATTACAGACTAGAAGTATAGCCCGGCGTTGCTCGGATGTAATGAAAGCTTTAAAACTAATCCATGGTCCTGGAGCTCAGACTCTGTGAACATTGGTACGAAAGACTAAAAAGAAATAGTTGTTTCCAGTTAAAGCGAAATCGTAGACGGAAAGAAAAATGAATGGATGTAAGTCAAATTTTGATTTCCTGGTATCGATATCAAATAAGTTTTTTTCGTCGTAAACTGAATTTTGAAAGCCAAATAAGTCCTCTGAGTAAATGGTATCATGGCTGAGACTAAGAACTACAATTATACCTACTTAGAGCCAAACCCGAAGCAAAAACTAAAATAAAAGGGTTGAAAAAAATACAAACATACAGGCAGATAAACAGACACACATACAAACATCTTTCCTTATATATATATATTATCGATTTTCTGCACGATTGTAAGAACTGCAACCTTGAAACTTCTGAATATCGTTTCTTATGTCCTTGTCTATGAGTGTATCAAATTTGATTAAAATCGGACCACTCCTTCAATAACCCGATTTTTTAGATTATCGATTTTCGATATTTATCGGGTGTACCTCGACACAAAACCTAGCTAAGAACACTCGCAGACGCTTATAGTACAACTGTGTAAATTTTCAAGAAAATCGGTTCAGCCGTTTCAGAGTCTATAGGTAACGGACACGGACACACACACACACACACACACACAGACAAAGTTCCATTTATAAATAAGTTTAGATTAGTCTCAAAATGTCCCTGAAATAGTCAGTCAGTCAGTTAAGTGCCATGCGCGATACACGCTTTGGGCGATCATGTCTCGAAAGAGACATGACTGGCCGGGCAGAAGATTATCCCGCAGTAGGTTGCCATTGCTTTCTGCGGTAGACTGGTTGCCGACCAAGGCTATAGAACCCAATCCGTCCTGTTATTTAACCCATAACTGGAAGGAAGAGACGGATTAATACCTTTCCCAAGGGTATTTGCGCGTAAGTGAATGCAAGGAATTCAACTGGAATTCGAACTCGGTTCCCCGTTTTCTCGTTCCGAGCCGATATCCACTGCGCCACAACGCATCTCAAAAAAAAAAATTCCGTTGTTCACAATCCCCCCTCTTATTCAGCTGGATTAGCTTGCTTTGATTGCTGGTACCTGGTACATTGAAAAAAATCTACCGGTCGGCCACATCAGATAGTTTGAGAAGCACCGAGCTAGATGATAACCACGGTTGTCTGAAGGAACCAGTAGACGGTATTACACTTCGACTGAAGTCTTAACATTGTTTTCACACTAAAAGTGTAACTGCGAATAAATTCGCTGTTGCCGCCCACAAATGAAAATGTAACAGAAAACGACAAGCACAAGATAACTATTAGTTGGCGTCATAATAAAAAAAAACAAACTCGCGGTTGACTGCCAATGTGTTAATAATAACAATTCCAAGCTCTTGAAAGATCAGATTTAATTATTGTAAACAAAGAAAATAAAAAATCTGTCAGATATCTATTCCAGCAAGCCAAATTGAAATTGAAAATTGATTGAGAACCTTAATGAATGTATGGATTTTATCAGATAATGAAATAATGATGAAATATGAAAGAGACGATTGTATTCATAATTACTAGAAAACTTGCAACGATCCAGAAGAGATTTGCAGAAACAGCTAAAAGATAGAAATCTATGAGACCTGGAAATGTAAAGAATGGAGAACGACTCCAACAATAGTATTATAATAATCGGTAAAAAAAAACTAATGGTTAAAGGAACTTGCTATCACTTGGTCTCCTGCGAAAATCATCAGATACAGCTAGCATGAAATATTATCTCGAGAATATTAATTTCAATTACTTTATATATTTATGTTCGTTCTCCTGTCTCGTCATAATCGATGCGGACTACGTGACAGCAAGTCTTCTCAAATCTCCAGTACCTTTCTCGATATCTTCGTAGGTTCTATCACTGTTGTCTAATTCGTCTGAAAATTTCATATTGGTGCAATCCCGATTTTAATGTTTTGGTCCTAAATACGCTATGTCCAAAATAATCCTCAACTTCATGCTCTACTTATTTGTCATTTTTTTCCGTTTTTATTTTATTATACAGCTATTGGACGTGCGTTGCGGTGCAGTAAATATCGAATCGGAATGAGAAATCGGTAGAGCCGAGTTCAAATTCCAGTCGAATTTGTTGCATTCACTTACACGCAAATACCATTAAGAAAGGTATTAATCTGTCTTTTCTTCCTTTTCAGCTGTGGGTTAAATAGCAGTACAGATATAATCTTGGTTGGTAACCAATCTACCGCATAGAGTAATGGCAACCTACTGCGAGAAAATCTTCTGCCCAGTCAGTCAGGTTTCTTTCAAGACATGAATTCCCTAGCGGGTATCACGTGTGGCACTTAACTGATACAGTTGTTACTATTAGCGTTATTGTATTAAAACGCATCGCCGTTTTTTTTTGTTGTTTTTTTTTTGTTTTTTTGGTTATTTATGTAATAATAATAATAATAATAATGATGATCCATTCCCATGCTTGCAACCCAGATGCAGTAGGGCCGAACACGTGGGTCAGCACTTGGAGGCAATCTCAGATCAACCTCGCACAAAGTTTATGCTGCATGATCTGAGGTGAGCTACATATTACAATTTTGAAATAAGAAGCATCTCCCTATCCCTAGTGGCTCTTAGCACGCTTTCTCCTGTTAGTCCCACCGGAACACCACCCTGCCATTCACTTGCTCAAGCCCGTCAAGTATGTTACACATATCATGTATGTCTCTCTTTTCCTCTATCTCACCTGCGAGTATCAGGTTCTCCAAGCCCTCTTTCCTCATTACATGTCCCAGAAACTTCAGCTGTCTTTTCATGATGTTAAGTATTAGTTTCCTTTTTGTTTTCATCCTCTCCAAAAACGCATCGTTGCTCACATATTCAGTCCATGGTATCCTCAGCATCCTTCTATTGAACCACATTTCTGTTGCTTCAATTCTCCCCTTCATCTTTGAGGAGATTGTCCAGCATTCATTGCCATGTTGAAGAACAGGCATCACAAAGCAATTCAGTCTTCACTTTTTTGGTTTCTAGTAAAATTTTCCTTTCTCTCAATACTCTTCTCCGTTTCTGGAATGCATCCTCTGCCAAATCGCCTTCGGATCTTTCTGTCTTCTGTTAGAACACTTGCCAGATATTTAAATTTCTGTACCTAGAAATTTTAGTTATTGCTAAACAGGGATATTTGTCTACGCACTTTCATTATTGATTGATTTTATTGATATCTTTTTGCTATTTTATGGTTTACTAACGTTTTGTGGGTTATTTCACGCCGAAACATATTTTACATTCTATTAATCAGTTCACCCACAAGCAATTCGATAATACCACTAAGACGCAATAGGCTATTTACAGTGAAAGAGAATCTAGAAACATTAAAAGAAACCGGAAGCCCAATACCAAACAAGAAACAATAATAAAGTTCTACTCCTGTTCAAAAGACCGATGAGGAATGTAAACCGGGCGATAGGTGAACCTGTTTACTCCTATTGAGAAAAGAAAAATAAATATAAAATTTCAGAGTCCAGGCAGAGAATTTAAAAGTGTAGAGTTGAAGTAGCTTTTACATGAAACCGGAAGCAGAATCCTAAACAGGAAACAAGGAATAAACTTCTACTCCTGTTTAAAACAGCGAGGAGAAACGGGGTTTATTTTCTTTTTTTTTCCTTTTTTTTGTGAGTGCATATTGCATTAACAATTCCATGAAAATAACAATGATTTTCCAGAAACAATTCCAACAATTTAACTCATAGCTTGGCGGTGGAGATCGAGGTTAGAAATAATTGAGAGTGGTGTTGTGAAAAGTATCAACATGCAGAAGAGAAAATGTAGATATTATATGAAATCAATCTTCAGTCAATCCTCTTAACAGTTTCCCCTGGGTAAATTTGATTACAATGATGTGAAAACAACCCTATCCTCTTTCTATAGGTATAATTTTTGAAGTTGAATAATAATAGCAAACTTTGGGTTTGGGTTCATGCCTTTCTAGAAAGCATTGGCTCAAAAGACGATTTGCAATTTGAATTTAAAATCGGTATACAAGTTTCTTCATCAAAACATTATCGATAGGATTTCAGAAATATATTTGTTATATGTCATTTCAAATTTTTCCCATATCCTCCCTGGCTTCAGTTTAAACTGACGGATTCTTCTTTTTATATATCTGTACTATATTTATGTGCGTTGTGGTGCAGTGAATATCGGCGCGGAACGAGAAATCGGGGAGCCGAGTTCGAATTCCAACTGAACTCATTGCATTCACTTACGCGCAAATACCCTTAGGAAAGGCATTAATCCGTCTATTCCTTCCAGTTATGGGTTAAATAGCAGGACAGATTGGGTTCTATAGCCTTGGTCGGCAACCAGTCTACCGCAGAAAGCAATGGCTACCTAGTGCGGGATAATCTTATGCCCAGTCAGTCATGTCTCTTTCGAAACATGATCGCCCAAGCGTGTATCACATATGGCACTTAACTGACTGACTGACTATATTTATAATTTTTTAAAGGGAGAAATTTCGCTGCCATTATTTTGTTAGCAAGAATTTTTAGCAATTTCTGTCAGCTCCTATTCTTTTTATGTATTTATTCATCTCTACATTTAATTAATTGTTTACACATTTTACTGTTCTGTTTTTGTTCACGCAAGTTTCAAATTATCGCTAAAATATGTCTTTCGCAACCTTGAACAAGATCCCGTTAACTAGGTATACGCACCCGACTCCCTGCTGACCCTTGAGCCAACAATCTACGCAAGATTTTCCCCTGAATTCTATTTTAACACGTTATTTCCACTATAATCGTTAAACTGCTTTTCCTTTCCCGTCATGCACTGCCTTTGAAGTGCGTCTACATTATGCTCACACGTCTTTATTCTTGTCAGCAAAGCCTAACGGTGTACGCGCCAAATTTTATTCGCAGCGTTGTGGATTAGGGAAATCTACCGTGATTACTACACAAGCTGTAATTCGCTTCCATAGCCACGGCTTTTCCCCTTCACTTCCCTAATTTTGACTTTTCGCCAAAAGAAATAGAATGAGATTTCACGTTAACAAGGCATAAATAATTAGCCTTCTTGATGCCGTTTTCTGGATCTTTGCGAGAACATCGCCGTAAAGGCCTTGGAAAGGCTTTGTCATTGGAAATAGGAAGAATTCACGGATTTCACATTTTGGTGCATGAAATCAGCATAGGGAGAACATAATATTTTTGCAAATACATGATTATCCCTTAATTGAAGAGATATCAGAACAATAATAATGGGGAAAACATCACCTGTTATCAAGCGATGTTTAAACCAACTAATCTGGTAGACCATTACTCGTGTGATTCGTTCCGCACTGAGTGCCATGCTCAGTGTTACATTAAATTAACCTAAATATTATATGATAAAATTTACTCAATACAGTGCCAGAGAGCCACTTATGGTAGAGTTTGACTATTAAAATGGTTATGATGAGATGTGATATGAATGAAAGAGAAAGTGGTAGAAGGTTAAGACTACCAGAACAAAGAAGATAGAAAACATTTGACCCTTGACTTGAAGAGGTTAAGATTTTAATGTTCAGCTATGTATCCATACCGGAATCTGTTCTATCAACTAGGAGTTCTTTGGAAGAAGTGAGTGGAACTTTTTCTTTACATTCGGAATACGATGGAAATGAGGATGATTCAGCCCTATGGAAGTAGTGTGATTTATCGTAAATGTAAAGGTCTGAACTAGTGAAACAAAACATTGGTGTCCATTTAGACATTTGCCCTCGAAATAATAATAGAGTAGTGATAATCTTACAACGTTACATCTGTGGAAAAGAGGTTTTAGAGTGATAAGTAAGACTTCTTTCACAAGACCGTGTGAAGGATTTTGATCTCCGACGTAGCTGGAAAGTTAAGACTGAGTAGCTCCAGACCCTATATGGTAACAATATTCTATTTTTGGCTTAAGCTAAATAAATATTTAGTAACCTTACCTAGTGCGATGGTTTGTAAGATAAGCACAATTGTAGTAAATTTGATCGTCACTGAGTGTTTCTCTGTTAAGACTCTGCTGCATTAAACAAAGCTTATCTGCTTAAAATAGCAAAAATAGTCAATCGGAAATAAAAGTGATTCCAAAAATCATTCTTATGGACATTAATTTCCTAACTTCGAAATATTTGGGTCTCAAAATCGAAATATTTAACTTTATTATTTGCAGTAAAACGTTATATAATTGACACGGCACAAAAGTTTGTTTGGTTTGACCTAGAAAATAATTACTTATGGCATGACATTGCGTTTACTAATTTGGAAACGAATGCCACTTAACTAAATGAAGATTTTGGTCTCACTTGTGCTTGGCACGTTTTTAATGAGATCTAAAAATCCTAATATTCACACTATACGTTGCTCTGTTTGAAATATATATATATATATATATATATATATATATATATATATATATATATATATATAGTCAGTAATGAATTAGAACACTCTCGTCACTGGAATGAATACATGATATATCACACGCTAAAAGTCTGCCGAGCGCCCATAGCTCAGAGATAGAATCGCCGACTGAGGCCAAATCGGTTGGGTTCCACTCCTGGGAAAAAAGCAATCGGATGTCTTACCCTACTGATGAGCTGTGATACAGCTAAATAAATCTGTCTAATTTTGTTTTGTTAAATTCAACAAATAAGGTCAGTTTAATTAATCGTAATCATATATGAATTTTAATTGCAACGATCAAAAATGCAAGGATGTAACCAACAAAATGTTTCCTACCTCACGGAAAACCCCACATTTTGTTAATGACTGAAATGCTCGGAAGTACTCGAACAAAGATAGAACAAACACATGAACTTTGGACAGTTTATCCACAATTTTTATTGAGATGCTCAATAACTTATTTGAAAATGAGAAAAATACAATTAAAAATGAAACAGACAGACCTGGTTGGTTCAATGTATCTATCATTAAGCGTAATGAATTCAGAAAACTTAAAGATTATTAATGTTGTCAACTGAAGTTAGTTATTTATTCATTTTCTGCTCTCTTCTTAACGGTCGTAGAACGTAAAACGACCTAGTTATTCCGATAGAAAAGCAACAAAAATAAGATGCAAGATAAACTAGTAAAAAATTAATCATGAAAATACTTTATCTAAGATATTAAAACTTAAATTAGTGTATTTGTTTATACTTCTGAGATGAGGTAGTGTTTACAATTTTGAAATTGTCCGGACGATTGTCTTCATTTTTATTGCTATGTTTACGACGTTTCGGTCATTGTACGCTTCGGCCTTCTTCAAGTAGGGATTTTCTTTATTACAATCACTGGGGTATATCATTCTCATTCCATGTGCGATGCCACTTCTAATAGCCATGTTGTTATCTTCCCTCAACAACTCTCTAAGTTACTCGTTCACCACTTGTGTAGCCTGGTATTGAACTCACAACTCTTTGGGTCAAGATATTGGAACTAACCAAACGTCTACATTCACTAAGCCATGTGTCCTTGAAGATATGTGAATTTCTAAGACTTACAAACCTAATGTCTCAGTAATCATTTTTTACCAGAGCTCGTATTGCAATCTTTTTATGCTAATGATTTTCTCTAGCATTCCATATTACTGGCTCCCATATTGTATTCATTTCTATGCTTAATTGGCTGAGGGGAGTTTGGTGGCCTAGCTTATGCGCTGATTCCTTAAGTTTACATAGTTTCTAGTGGTGTTTTCGACTAATTATTTCAACTTCATCCCATAGGGGGTAGTGATCCCCTTTCTCCCTCCATATGTGGTCAGCTATGCCTGATTTTTCTATCTTCCCTCTTGTTATGTCCTTGCGATGTTCTTGCGAAATTTAGTTGAATTAGTGTATTTAAGTTTTTTTTTAATCAATTTAGGAAAGAGATAACATTATATTTTCTTATATGAATAAATGTTATGTTTTAAATATAATTTACTTTTTTGCTTTAAAATTGTCGCTTCTTTCAATATTCGTTAATCCCATGCTCAAGTGTTCCAACAAAACATTTCATGCACGATATGTAGACCTTTGCAACTTGCATCCTGACTTAATTTGAAAATAATTTTCTTTTTCTTTATTAAGCATGTGAGAAGGCACAAAGTAAATTCCGTACAAGGAATAAAACCTCAAGATTCTTAATATTCAGAACATTGTTCTTTCGTGTGATTCTGCCCGCCTGCGCGTCTTTGTTATAAACTAAGCTGGCTGTGTTTATGTGTGTTGCTAATTCCTTGTTGCATTCTTGGTTCCGCTGTTGTTGTTGTTGTTGTTGTATTTGGGGGGATTTGTGTGTGTGTGTGTGTGTGTGTGTGTGTGTGTGTGTGTGTGTGTGTGAATAAGAAATTCAAATCGATTTCATTGCTTTTATTCTGCCTTTTCTTGTCCCTTGGGTGTAATGAGTCCGTAAAGATACAGATCTCTTCCGATATTATCATAATGGAATAACAATAGCCTTGTATTAACAAAAGCAGACGACAGGAGACTAACAATTGTATCTCTTAAAAAGCAATATCAATCCAGTCTAAAACACATATGCGCGTGCGCACAAGATGAAATAATAACTATCTCAAGAGAAAACACGAGATTATATAAGGGAAAAGGCTTTTTAACCTTCATACCAGTGGGCTGAACTTCGTCTAACAATTATACAGATTGTCTTTTACTGTTAAAGGAAAAATATTGTAATTTGAGTTAAAAACATCAAAAATATACCAATAAGAAACACAAATTTTGAAAGTACACATGAAGGATATAATAATGCACACACAACATGTATATATATTTGCCATAGATTGAGGCGTAAAAATCAAGTATTCAAGCCTAAAAAATCTTTCCAAAATAAGGGGTCGACTTATATGGCGGGTATAAAATGCAAAACTCTACCGTCGACATAAACAATTCCCAACTACTACAATACAACGATTACTGTACCTCAATCAGGCTGCCACTAATCTAGCTAAAACTTGTGTTTGGCGACCATATGAACATAAAAATTAATATAAAATAATAAAATAGTAACACAAATTCAGTATACTCTTCATGCTACAGCACACATTGCGTTCAAAAGCTGGATCACTAAATGTAAACACTGTATGTTTGACTCAGTAGGTATCGAGCTAAAATGTTTGAAGTCGACTTATACGCAGTTTAAGAGAGAGATTTTTATCATTTTAAACATAATTTTTATTGGATGCTCATACTTGAGTAGACGTTCCGTTTATTTTTTAAGCTGTATATTTATTTTCGTCTACCGGCCTTATAAAGGAAAAAAAAGATCTCTTCAGCACGATTCAAACCTGCGTCACCCATTGCAGGATAGATCGCCGTTAGATCCGAAGTGCTTTTAACTGACTCAGTTACGAAGAGTGACGTCGATTAAGCAAGGTTGCATGTCGCCTTTTAAGCATGTCGCCTCTCGTTCAGGTTCTCAAAAGTTCATATCGGCTCAGTTTCGTATATTAAATGTAAACAAAGTAATTTCTAAAGAAGTAATGGACGTTTATATATATATATATATATATATATATAATCATGTCACCCCAAGCAAGGCATTTTACTGCCACTGTTGAGCAGGGGGTTACATAGGTGGTAAGCTATGAGAAAGAGTCACAGGTTACAGAGGGTGTCAGGAAGAGGGTAGGAGAAGAATAAGAATACTGCTGAGCGTAGAGTGGACGAAGAAAGAAGCTTGAGAGAGAGAGAGAGAGAGGATGCAAGTTAGTGAGATAGGAGATGACTGTTGACTTTACAATTGAATTTTTGAAGATTGTAGCTATAGGAAAAACAAGTAAACGGAAGGGAATTCCACAGACTGGAGGTGCGAAAGAAGAAGCTGCTAGAGTAGAATTTGCGTTTACAATTTATTGGTTTCACAGTAAAAGGGTGGTACCTAGTTGCTAATCTTGTGGCTCGAGCAAATTCATGTATCGGGTGTACCAGTACGCTAAGTTCATCTGAGCAGAAGCCATGAAAGTATTAGTAGAAGAGACACAGGGAAGCCACATTGCGCCGGTGAGAAAGTGACTGTATCCGAGCTACCAAGTCGGGATCGATCGCATTAAAATTCTCCGTTGTATTTTGTCAAGGACTCCTAGGTGGATAGCAGGAGCACCCAACCAGATATGGCAGCAGTATTCAATGTACGGGCGAATGGTAGATTTGTATATGTGCAGGATTATTTCAGACGGGAAAAACTTCCTGGTCCTGCACAGAGAACCGACCTTCTTAGCAGCGGATTTAGCTATGAACTCTATATAGTCATTCGACTTGAGATCTGTTGTGAGCGTTAACCCGAGGAGGCGCAGTGTTTTACTTTCAGGTAGACTAGACTGATCCATGCTAATAAGGGGTAGTAGCGATTTTCTGTGGTGATTAATAGATAGCAGTTTCGTTTTAGAAGCATTTAAATTCACAAGCCATTTCTTACCCCAGTCCACCACGGATTGGAGGTCCTTTTCGAGCTCGGCAGCGAGGTTTGCTTTGTCGGCCTCGGCAGACTTTTGATCAAAACGAGAGTAAAGCGTAGTGTCGTTAGTGTATATGCCTACTTGGGATCTTATTTCATCGGGAAGATCGTTAATGTAGATCAGGAAAAGGGTGGGACCTAGAATAGAGTCTTGAGGGACAACTGCATTTGTGTGATAGTACTGGAAGACATGTCCGTTCAATACTACCTTCAATACTTCACTGCGATCTGAGAGGAATGACTGGATTAGGCCAAACAATTGTCCAGTTATACCGTAGCTTGCACAGAAGGCCTGCATGCCAGATTCTGTCAAACGCTTTGGAGATGTCTAGGGAACAGTTCGGGATTCGCCATTCTCGTCGAGAGCCTGATGTATATACTCAGTGATGGTCGTGAAACGTCTATTAGAGAGAGATATAGAGAAAGAAAGAGAGAGAGAGAGAGAGAGAGGTTTCATTAAAAATGACAAACAAGGTAGTATCATTAAAGTTTTTATATACTTTCCTTGTTTGCTGCCGGGTCGTATAATTTAAAAATAATCTGCCTGTCATTTTTAATGAAGCCTGCATAAAAGACAGATTGTTTCCCAAATGCACAATATATATATATATATATATATATATATATATATATATATATATATATATATAATTTTAAGGTGAGCTATATTTATATCAGAGATAGAGCGTATGTAAATATAAAAGTGAACATTGAAGTCAACACTCAGAGGCGACAAATTGTTTCATACCAGGCGCAGTCATCAGGCCTGATGACTGAGCCTAGCATGAAAACAGTTTGTCGCCTCTGAGTGTTGACTTCAATGTTCACTCATATATATATATATATATATATATATATATATATATTATGTTTTAGAACATGTACATAATCTCTTCTATATATGTCCTCTTCTCTACAATCATATGGCTGTTTCAGTGTTTGGACTCAAACACATCATCGGGAGAAATAAAGGTTTGGAATCATTCTCTGTTTATATTTGGTTCGTTGTTGTCGTGGGGGTTGGTTGGGGTTATTGGTAATTAAGTGAATGTGTTTCTCGTTTTGACCGTTAGACTTTTGAAGAATCTGGTGTGTAAGTGTGAAATTGTTGATTAATGGTATTATCTGTTTGAATGTACGTTTTATGGGTCGGGCATATCTTTTGGTTAGAGTTTCTAAGAGAGCGGCGTGATGATTGTTCATTTTTATTGTTGGCTATCGTTTAATTGATTGATGTCTGTTGTTAGTGGACCTAATTCATGTATTTACTTTGATACTATGTCTAGGTTTTCACTTTGGTGTTTCTTAGATAGACGTGATAGAGGTGGGGTGTTTTTTCTTTCCAATTTTGATTTTTTCGGTATGGAATATTTTTTTTTATTTTATAGGTTTTTTTAAAAATATTTTTTTTAATATTTTATACTCAAGTTCGGAGTATTATTGTATTTAGGCGAAGTTATTTCAAGAAATCTAAATTTGTATTTTTTAGGGAGTAAATGCAAATTAGCGTTTTATCAGTTTTTTGTATAAAGTTGTATGTTTAATCTTAATTTTAAGTTTAGAGGGTCGGTTTTTTCTTTTAATTTTTTTATATATTCTTTTTTCTATAAATTATCGTTTGGAATCCTATTTATTTCTTTTAATTTTTTATATATTTTATTAACTTAGATATTTTTGCGGGCATTGGATCTTACTTTAATTATTTATTACATCGACTTTTTCTATAGCATTTTTTATCTTTTATAATGATAAAAAATCTCTATTCAAATTTCCAGTACTTTTTAGTGTGATTGTAGGGTTAGATCTTACGTGTGCTTACAGTTTATTTTTGTGTAAGATATAATTATTCTGAAGTAGTATATTTTTAATCTTGATTTTGAATATATGAATTTTGATTCTTTTTCAATTTTAGGAGCCATTTATATGGAAAAATAAAATACCTAAGGTCAAATGGAAAATTCTCAAAAAAGCAAGAACAGCAAAATCTATAAAAGAACCATGCTTTCTTTGCCTTCAAGAAAAAATAGAGATCCTTAAATATATAAATAGTAACAAGCTCTTAAATCAGAGACACGAAACCACAGTAAACTGCAAGCACATTAGGGACCTAACCCTACAATCATGCTAAGAAATACTAAGAGGTTGATTAGATATTCTCATTATAAAAGATAAAAAAATGCTATAGAAAAAATTGATCCAATAAATCCTTAAAGGAAGGTCTATCACTAAAGCCTACACCAATAACCTTACTTAACACAATAACCTTACTTAAATACAAAAATATTCCGTACTAGAAAAATCAAAAATTAAACAAATGGCTCCCAAAATTGAAAAAGAATCAAAATTCTCTGCATCTTGAACGTTTCAATGCAAATTAGAACTGGCGTTTGTTGTATTTTTGTTCTCACCCGCCATTTTATATGTACGACTGATTTTATCACTTAAACGTTATTTTTAGTGGATCCTCATATTTGAGTAGACGCTCCGTTTATTCGAGCTAAAATTTGTCGGATTATTTAATAAAAAAATCCATTACTTCTTTACTAATTGCTTTGCTTACGTTTGGATACGGAAATGAGCTGATGTCAATTGTCAGGAGTCAGTGACGAGAAGGATATCGTTTAAAGGCACTATTCAGCATTGCTTGATCGGCAAATGTCCTTGGTATAAGCACATTCAAGTTAACAAAGATTTCTCTTGTTTAGAGGAAGACGCAGGTGGGAATCCTACCAGAGGGCGCATATTTTTCTTTAATAGGATTTCTTGAATATTCAAGCCGTTAGATGAAAATAAATAAATATAGAGTTTAATAAATAAAGAAAGTGTCTAGTCAGATATGATTA
Source organism: Ascarosepion bandense (assembly GCA_037127315.1). Taxonomy (NCBI): domain Eukaryota; kingdom Metazoa; phylum Mollusca; class Cephalopoda; order Sepiida; family Sepiidae; genus Ascarosepion; species Ascarosepion bandense. The sequence continues at coordinate 3,615,885 of JBBBDQ010000167.1, forward strand.
TCCACTAAAAAAGAACGTTAAAGTGATAAAATCTGTCGGATGAATAAATAGAAAAATCAGTAAAACTTATTTCATCAATAAAACAATTATTAATCTAAAGATGTCATTTCAGGGAACGAAACACGTCGCTTAGAATTTTTTAAAATTTATTTTGTAACTCACTTACCTACATACGTATTCTGGGTTTTATACACGAATTTCAGGGATCTGGTAAGCTAATGTTTACCCAGTATTCGTAGATCACCAACAGAGCTGATGCAACGGCCTTGTACCCACCTCTAATCCATGACACCTGACCTGCCATTCTATATCTTAATATTCATAAGATAGTATTTATATAAAATAAAAATTTTATTGTAGCATGCAATAGAGGTGAAAAGTTCAACCAGAAAAAATGAAAATAAATATAATGTATCTAAATACAAATTAGAGACATGTCATGATAGCTCATTCCATTTTGAATAAATCAACGATGTTTTGCGGCAATTTTAAAATTAACTGAAGATGTTTCTTTTTAAAAAGCTGGATAATTTTAGCACATTCAACATTATGGATAAAGAATAGTGAATTTTTAGTCTTTTTTTTTCTTTTTTTCGAGACTTGGCAAGTGCGAATGTATTGACGACTTCATCACAGGTGAGGAATCAAGTACATTCATTTTCATAGAAAATTATTGCTAACCGGGATAAACTTTTACCTCTCATTGTAAATTGCAGATGATTTTTTATAAGTTTAATTTTTCTGAAACTTATTTCGGCACTTGCAAATGTCACTGGTGTAGTTAGCAATACACGTAATGCAATGTACAAGTTTTGGTAAGTATCAACTAAATGATTTCGAAAAATATAACCTAAAAAAACATGGGCAGTTTTTAGCTCACTTTTTTGTTCCTGATCTCCAATTCACGTCACAGAACTGTGGCTGATCTCTTGATCTCGTGGGTAATTCTCCTAGTTCAACGTCACCTATTTTTTCGAGAAATCGTCTGCACTGCTCGTTCAGCTTTCATCTCTTTACTGCATTCAAAAGTGAGTCTGAATTCTAAATGAATTCATACCGCGATCACGAGAAATAAAAAAAATAGTTCCCATGATTCTGTAGAATGAAGGAAACCGTTCTACTGGCAGAAAATGTAGAGTACTTGTTCTTACAAGAAAATTGGCATATATGAAGACTACAGATAAGTCAACTTACCCAAATATCAATTTCTCATGTTTAATATTGCCTTTACTGATAGACTTCCAAATAATCGATTCACTCACCACCATAAACACTAACCAGAAATATTCTGTTTGCAACCACATTACAAGTACTTTCATGCACCTGCCGTATATGTACAACAAAATTCTTCTGAAAATACATCCCCCTGATTATATATATATATATATATATATATATATATTATGTATGTATATATATATATATATATATATATATATATATATATATATATATAAATGGAATAAGCAAAGAACAGGTAGGAAAAGGTGTATTTAATCTAACATGTTTCATTTTAATAAGCTTCTTCAGAGATTTGTTATGATTTGTGTCACCTTAACAAATCTCTGAAGCAGCTTATTAAAATGAACCATGTTAAATGTTAGATTAAAGACACTTTTGCGTATCTGTTCTTTGCTTATTCTATTTCTCTTGTTGGATTTCGATACACACACACAGACACAGACACAGACACAGACACACACACACACACACACACACACACACACACACATATATATATATATATATATATATATATATAAAATTTTAGATATTCTACAATTTCATGGGTAATACATATTTCGCTGATGATGATCTTGCGGCTCGTCAGACCCAACTGATACAACAGTTAATCTTCAAAATATCCCCCCCCCAAAAAAATTACACAGACGCTCACATGTCCATATTTAGAATAGAAATTTGTAACGGTAATTTACAAAAAACAATTCCTCGCTCATTCAAAACAACCCCAAAGAGAGAAAACAGAAAAAAGAAAAAAAGAAAAAAGTAGACAATAGATAAATGGAAAAAAGGGAAAAAAGGAAAGAAATAGAAATAGAAAGAAAACGAACGGTATAGAGAGAAATGAATATTAAGGTCAAGTATCGACCCAGCGTCTATAGCAACTCGTCTGCTTTCTTAGAAAAACATGATGTGGAAAATCTAACATTGAAATTTAGTTTTAAATATAATGGGATATATTTACGGTAAAAATAAATTGTAAATCATAATTTTAGTTTTAATACAAATTAAAAAAATAACTACTATTAATATTATTTTAAAAATTCAGTTAAAATAATTAAAACTTATAAATAAAAGAAAACAAAAATTATAATTAAATATAGGAAAAAATGAAAAGTTAGAAAGATAAACTTAAAAAAGATAGAGAAAAGAAGAGAGAAAAAGCAAATAAATAGAAAGAGAGCGAATAGTATAGATAGAAAAGAATTTTAAATAAACGTCTTAGATCGACACCAACGTCTATTACAATTATATGCTTTCTTAGAAAAATATGACATGGAATTTAATATTAAATTAAATTATACCCACAATTTACTCCCGCATCAGTAAGAAACCCGTCGTGGCGGACAAACATAATCTCGCTGCTGTCCTTGAACGGGATCTACACTCTGTGGTGAATTGGGGCAAGAAGTGGCTTGTCAATTTCAATACGTCTAAGACCAAGCTGTTGTCTGTCAATCATCACAGGCAACCTCTCCTACCTCCCATAAGCATGGACCAAGCGATTCTCCCTGAGAGCAATACACTGCGCCTCCTCGGCCTCACCCTCTCTTCTGATCTCAAATGGAACCACTACATCGAGTCCATAGCTAAATCCACTGCTAAGAAAGTTGGGTCACTGTGTCGGGCCAGGATGTTTTTTCCGCCTGAATCCATCCTGCATATATACAAATCAACCATTCGTTCGTGCATGAAATACTGCTGCCATATATGATCAGGCGCCCCTACCGTTCATCTCAGTGTTCTCGACAGGCTCCAAAGGAGAATCAGTAATGTGATAGGTACTGACTTGGTGGCTCGACTACAGCCACTTCCCCACCGACGAAATGTGGCCTCCCTTTGTCTGTTCTATAAATACTTCCATGGCTTCTGCTCGAACGAACTTAAGTCACTGGTGCCTCCTCAACAGGTGTTTACTCGTGCAACCAGAGTGGCAACTGGGTCCCACCCATTCACAGTTAGGTTAGCCAAATGCAGACGACAATTCTACTCCTGCGGCTTCCTCTCTCGCACTTCCCGCCTGTGGAACTCGCTCCCATATTCTTGCTTTCCTGATGGCTACAGCCTCCAGGAATTTAAATGCAATGTCAATACTCATCTATTAACCACTTGACTCTAGTTCTTTCCCCACCCCGTATACCCTTTCCTTTCTCTCCACCTTTGAAACTGTCATCACACCTGCATTCTCATCTTTCTATTGCTCCTTTCTATTGCTTCTATTGCTTCTATTGCTTACTTTCTAACTGGTTCGTCTTCGGGGTGATACGATTAAAAAAAATGGAATATATTTATGGTAAAAAATAAATTATAAATCATACTTCCTAATACAAATTACAATATAACCTCTAGTAGTAATATATTATATAGTTAAAATAATAACACTTAGTAAGAAAATAAATAAAATATTAAAATACAATCTTAAAAAATATCTTAAATAATGATAATAGATAATAATAGTAAATATTCTTTTAAAGATTAACTGCTGTATCAGTTGGGTCTGACTAACTGCAAGGTCATCATTATAATCGGTGGCGAAATATGTATTACCCATGAAATTGTAGAATAGCTAATATTTTTTTCTAAATTATATTACTCTGTTAAATTAAATAAATGAATTTAACATTGAGTTCTTTTGAGTTCACCCCTATCGGAATTTACCTGACTAATATACCAAGTGTTCTACGTTATATATATAACTGGTTCAGGAATATCGTTGACAAAAACAATTGTACTTTTCTTCAATTTGATATCGAGGATTTTATCCATCTATATCTAAAAACCTCTTCCATCTGGCACTGGAATTCGCTTAATTTTATTCAGACGTTTCAATAGAGGAATGTCACATAATTTTGAAGAGCAGAAAGTCAGTCCTTATTTACAATAATAAACAGTGGATTAAAAATTCGACTGATAATGTTGATTTATCTATGAGAGCTATGGATTCTGCAGTCTTCGGGTTTAGTTGGATTGTTTCTTTTGTACAAACTCACTGCATATGAAAACATTGATTTAAATAATATAGGGCTTTATAGAGATGATAGACTCATGATAGTAAATCAATCTATTGGAGGTAAGGTTGATAAACTTAAAAAGTTAATCCATAGAGTTCTTATATCTTTTGGTCTTAGCGTAGTTATTCTAATATAAAACCAATTGACTTCTTAGACGTAACGTTAGACTTAGTTTCATATAATTTTCAACCTTACATGAAAAACAATGCTAACCCAATTTATATAAACCCTGGCTCTAATCACCAACCATCTGTTATCAAACTTGTTGAACGGCGCGTAATCTTACACTCCTCTATTAAAGAAATATTCAAAAAAGATAAAACTGTTTACGATAAAGTTCTTAGGGATAGTGGGCTTAGATCTTCTGAGATTAGTTTTTTGGAAGAATAGATTTGTTCTAGAAAGAAAATAGAAACAGAAACACCATATGATATAATCCTCCATTTAATCAATTAGTTAATATTAAACTGAGACGTGAATGTCTTAAATTAATTGATAAACATTTTCCTGAAAATAATCTTTTAAGTAAAATTTTCAGTCGGAACACTCTAAAACTTAGTTATAGTTGCACTAATAATTTAGAAAAAATAATTAAATTACATAACAATAAAATAGGGAAATTACATAACAATAACAATAGTAATTCTACTATTCATCTTAATTTGCCCCACAGTAAAAACTTATGCAATTATAGAAATCCCGACCAGTGCCCTTTATCTTACAAGTGTTTAACTAAATCCCTTGTCTATATGTGCTCTATCTCATCAGTAGAAAATCCAAGGGTTACTAAAGATTATATTGGTAATACAAGGAACCATTTTAAAAAGCGTTTTTACAATAATCTCTCATCTTTTACTGATAAGGATAAACGAAATATGACACCACTTTCTAAATATTTTTGGAAGTTAAAGAGGAGACTAAAACACGTAAAGTTAAACTTCTCAAACAAGCTAAAATCTCTAGATCGGTGAACGAACCATGATTCCTCTGTCTGCAAGAGAAAATAGAAATTATTAAGTACATCAAAAGTGTCATATTACTAAATCAAAAGTATGAATCTACAGTAAATTGTAAACATATTTAAAAATTAACCTTACAACCCTGCTAGTATTACTAAATCTAAGGTACAAAACTATAACAATTTTTAAAATTTTATAGTATAAACCTTACTATCTTGATAATTTACTTTAAGTATATGATCTCTCTTTTTATGTAATTTTATCTTTATTTTCTATTACAAATTGTGATCTATTTATTGCCTTAAGTATTTTTATTGCACTTGATAATTACTCTTAGTAGTTTTAGTCATGTACTAGTTTATATTTACATTTTTATTTATTTGTTATTATTTATTATTTTTCACTTTTTGTTTTATTCTTAGTTTTTATTTTTTATAATTTTATTGTGATTTTATTATCATTTTTATTATTTTGTTATATATCTTATATTTTATATTTATTATTATTATGATTATTATTATTATTTTATAATATATATTTTATTTGGTTTGTTTCTTTTCTTTTAGTTATTTATATCATCTATTTTATTTTAATTTAATTTAATTTTTATTTTTATTTTAAGTTGTTATTTTTATTTTTATTTATTTTATTTTATCTTTGCAATTTATTATATTAAGTCTAATGAATTTATATCTCCCTGCCTGTTATGTTTATTTTTTAATAACCTTTATTTTACGTTTTATGAATAATTTTTCTGTTTGTGTATGTGGTTTGATCATTATTTTTTTTAATGCTAAAAGATTTAATTTGAAAAAATGTAACCGATGTCTATATCTGTCTGCAATTCACTTCCGGCCAAAATTTAAAATTTCTCTCTCTTGGCCGATTCCATTGTCTCTCGCCTTTCTTCCTTCGCTACATTTTCTCACTTTTTTCCTGTTTATTTTCTTCTTCAATTTCTACTTCTGTATCTTTCCTTTTCCTCTTTCTTTTCCTTTTCTTTATAGAAGTACAATTCTTTTTTTTTAAATATGTCAAAAGATTTGAGCCCAGATATTGTAACTGATGTCAATATCTGTCTGTAATTCATTTCTGGCTAAAATTTAAAATTTCTCTCTCTTAGTCGTTTCCATTGGCTCTTCCCTCTCTACATTTTCTCACTTATTTTTCTCTTCACTTTCTATTTGTATCTTTTCCTTTTTACTCTTTAGAATTCTTTTCTTGATTTCTCATCTTATTTTCTAATCTATCTTCCCTTTTTCTTTCCCCCCCTTTTAAATATCTTTATAACTAGTACGACAAAAAAAATCCAAAAATAAAGGAAAGTGTTGTTCTTTAAAGTTTTTTTTTAAACAAAACGTTTATTACCATCATTGTTAATTACCGGATGAGACATTGTTCTTTCAATGTCGAAACAAAATGTACAATTTTGTAGTAGTTTTTAGTTGCACATGTTCTAACGTAATAATTAACAATAAATATTCATTGCTAGAAATCCCCCTTTAAATGTGTGATCAACATCGCGAAGTTTTCGGGGCCGTCCAAAAGTTGCGCATACCTTACAAATAAAGGTGGGTTTTTGGAATCTCCCCAAGAAGTTAAAAAAAATTGTATCAGTCTTCATAGTCGACACGTGTATACGCAAAATTTGTGGTTTCACGGGGGTTAAGCCCAAATAATAATTAAGGGATCGGATTTTTTTTTTATGTGGGACATACTGCTACCCACGCCCGAAGACTGCTTAAAAGCAGCCAGCTGTAATCTGATCACAAAATATCTAATCTTGAGAACCGAGTAGGACGGTAGACGTACAACCAACATCAGTGTTCGGATTTGGACGAAAAAAAAAAGACCCAAAATTCCGTCAAAATCACATTTTTTTCATCCTTTAATAGTCAGTTATGCTTAGTTTAATTTGTAACGTTTGTAGGTAGAAAAAAGCCAATGTTGATAAGATAACGAGGCTCACTGTCAGGAGCCCTCAACCAGGCTCGTCCTTCTCCTGGTCGAGGGGTTCGGGCATAGTACCCTGACCAGTAGTTCTCCCAAAAAGTAATTATACTGTGCGTAGAATTAAATGTAAAGAGAAGAGTTTTATATGCCATTAAATTACCAGATCAGATGTGGCAACAATATTCTATACATAAATGTGCAAATTGAAAAATTAAAAATGGTTTTGTTGTCTTTTTAAATTCTTTCAACGTTTCTTTTAGATTGTTTTGTTGTCTTATTTTCTTTTCTTTTTCTCTTCCTTGAACTCTCACTCATTTATTTTCCTTTTATTTATTTATTTATTTTTGTGGGGTGATCCATTCCTTTGTTGTTTGTTGGTTTCTTTACTCTTCATTTTTCTCCGATCGATTCTTTTAAACTAAATATTTTCTTCTCGTCATTTTTTATATTCATGATGTTTTTTTTTTACCCCTCATTTTTTTCGTTTCGACTTCACTCATGTTTTCTTTATTGTCAGTTGTTCTTTTCTTCTTTTCTCTCTATATCTTCATTTATTTTTTCTATGGTCTATTTTAAAGATTTCTAGCTTTTCTTCTACACGGCTTTTTTATTGTTTGCCCTATCTTTCTTTTTTACTGTTTTTCTATCTTTGTTCTCTCTCTCTCTCTCTCTCTCTCTCTCTCTCTCTCTCTCTCTCTCTCTCTCTATCTATCTATCTATCTATCTCTATCTCTCTCTCTCGTCCTTTTTTTCTTTTCCCTACATTTCCCCCTTTTTCTTTCAACGTTCCTTCGACATTTTCTTATAAGTGTACACGTGAGTATAACGAATAAAACTAAAATCACCTTCTTTTTTATTACAACAATTATGACACGTGACTTAAGATTTCCATGTCTGAAGCGGAGTGAGTTATCTTCGACATGATAAATAGAAAATCTCGTTCAGGTCAAAAGATTTGCTGGAAGAAATATAACGAGTACTATTATTATTAGTACACTCCGTTCTAAAGGGGGGACTTCTGGTATGGTTTATAAAATGGCGAGTGTTCTAAAAATAGAAAAAGATAGACACACTGACACCAAGAATTCAAACTTGGGCGGCAAAATAACGAACCGTTTCTTTTGGTAGGAGTAGGAGTAAGAGTAGGAGAAAGAAGTAGGAGTTTTGTGTAGGAGATGTTTGAAAAAGGGAAGACGCTAGAGTTGACCACTAGAGTCAAGAAGGGATAGGCTCGTTTACTACTAGCATCCCACAGTGAAGAGAATTTAGCTAGTCTGCTCCTGTATCCACACAAAATTTAAAGATTGTAACTTGATGTAAAAACCTAAAGTTTTATACCAAAAATAAACATCATTAATTCAAGTTTGTGCTATCTTCTAATTATACCAAAACGAACCAATACAACAGTTTCTTTAGGCGGGAGTGGGTGCTATTGATGAAAATTTTGGATTGTATTTTTCCTTGAGTGTGTAAGTGAAACGGAAGCTATGTGCGGAACCTATGCGCAATTGACGAAGTTTTTAGTTCAGTCTTGGGTTTCGGAGTGTTCCCATCCGGCCAGTGGTGATGTGTAACATGAATTTGAAGAAGATCTGGTTTTATGAATATTATAACAGGAGTATGATGATAAACGGCATCTAGCAGCAAGGCGGTTTTGAGGAGCGTGGGACCAGCTCTTATTTACTGTTGTCTCTAGGTCCATCCTGGATGGTAGCATTTGTTAGGGTCCCACTCGATGGTAGCACTTATTGGGGTCCCAGCTATAAGCAAATAGTTAACCTCAAAACTGGGATCAAAATCTATGAAAGTATAAAAATAGATTTTTATAGTAAATATACCAACAATACATTGTTGAAAAAAAATATTACTAACAATAAATTTTCGAAAAAAGTTTACCATTAATTTATTTGAATCTCCCTGAAAAATCTCTTTACAAAAATACGTCAATGAGACCTGATCAACAAACTGATTTCTTACAAAGAATACACATTCTATTCATAGAAACCTATCTTAAAAATCTTGTCTGCATTAAATAACCCATTGAGGTTGATATATCGTAAAACAAAATATACCAAACTAGTCTCTCGAGAAATCCTCTTAACAAAAATATGCCAATGAAATCTGATCAACAAACTGATTTCTTACAAAGAATATATATTCTATTCATACGAATTTATTCTAAAAAGCTTATTGGTGTTAAATAATCCATTGAGGTTGATATGCCATAAAATAAAATTAACCCAGACTCTAAGATGCCGTATGAATCACATCTGTATTAAATATAGGCAGCAAGTTCATATTTTTCTATAAATCATATTTCTTCGGGGATTGGATCCTCTGTTGTTTTATATTATACTTAGTGATGCATTAATTAAAACTGGTTGAAAAATTGAAATATTATCAAATTTAAAACCTTATTCGATTAAATTATATTAATCAAGCGAATCAGAAAGAAAACGCTGTCGATTCTATGTGATGTGGATGCGATAGCTTCTGCGATTGCATATATGGTTGTAGATCTGTCATTCTAACTTCAAATTCTTTCTAGGACTGGTGAATGCCGTAATAGCTCGATTAAAATTGTTTTGTCAGGCTAAAACTCGAAATAGATTTTTTTCAGGAGAGGAGTTCATTCTCATTGTGTTAAACAGCACACGCATAGAGTCTGAATTGGTCTTTTTTATTGTTATAAGGAGGACAATTTAATTTATATATATATATATATATATATATATATATATATATATATATATATATATATATATATATATTAGTATTATGCAAATATTTCTCGTTAAAATTTAAATAACCAAAAAATACCTCATCCACACGAAACAATCCCCCGCAAAAAGTAACAAATACAGATAATCAATCCTCTAAATAAAAAGGACAAATAACGTATAAATAAAAGTAAAGAAATTCCACATAACATTAACACCAATTCCATCCACCTATAAATAGTAGTAAAATAAAAACTATCGACACTACCTTAAAAAACCATATATCCCAATATAAGAATTACCTAAACGAAACGAAAACGTGACCTGTTCAAAACTAAGCTACCCCACACCCTTCTCCTAACCCAAAGCGGCATCTCTAGTACCACAAACGGACGAATAGATCATTCTAAACTTCCACCCCCACATTTACTTACATCGTTCTCATTAACAGCAGCGCCACTCCCATCACACTTAGAGAGCAGTAAAATAAACAAAAAATGTCTACCCTTCCTTAAAAAAAAAACATAAGTCCCAATATAAGAACGACCCAAACAAAATAAATAAGGAAACTGTCTTAAAGCAAGTTACCGCTCCTAACCCAAAGCCATATCTCTAAGGATACAATACGGCCGACTAAATCAGAATAAACTCCCAACCCACATTCACTTAAACATCATATCACCGTAAATAAACCTTTTTCACCATTTAATTTTCATTTCAACTTATCACCCGATGAAAAGCGCACATAGCAGTTTCGAAACGTGAAAATCTTTGTTTAGTGATACTATGAATTTATAAACCATAGTAACAACCATTACAATATATATATATATATATATATATAACTTCTGCGATATATGCATTACTCTTCAGGAATGAATTGAGTTCTTTCGGTGACTGGCGTGTGCATACACTGCTTATATACCACATGTTAAAATTTCCCTTTTCTGGTTCCATGCGCCTATGGCTTGCGGGGTAGTGACTTCAACTGGCACCAAATCGGTTCAGTTTCGATCCCGGCCAGAAGCAAGTGGATGTGTCTAGCCACACTGATGAGCCGTGATACAGCGAAATAGGCTTGTATGTGGATGACTAATATATATATATATATATATATATATATATATATATATATATATTATACAATGCTTTACGCATGAAACTGAGTGTCATGCATTTCAACAATCTTCGGGTGCTTATCATATCATACTCATATAGTATCATACACTAAGTTATGATAATCACCCGAAGATTGCTGAAATGCATGAAACACAGAGTCGTGCGTAAAATAGCATAATATGTATATTTATAATTATATATTTTCGCACTGTTTTACATTATTGACCACTGTGCCATTCACACCTGATTAATATTTATATATTGATGCGGATATACGCGTATACACACACACACACACACACACACACACACATATATATATATATATATATATATATATATACTGCCGTTGAGATTTGAAAAGGAAATCACTCGACCGGCTGTCGAGTGCGAGGGAAAATTTACTCGCCCCAAAATCATTTTACTCGACCGACTCCATTTTCTTAATGGTCGTCATACGTAAACATAGCGTGAATCACTGACAAAAAAACAAAAAAAAAAAGAAATGTTAATTAAAATTTCGAATGTGTTAGAAAGGATTTTTAAAATTTTAAAAAGTAATAACAACAAAATTTGATCTTTCCTCTTAATAATAGCAGAAACATTGTGATGATAAAACTTTGTTTTTATTAAATTTGAGCCCTTTTAACATCATGATATGCTGCTTTTTTTTTCTTTTTTTTTTTCGCAATTGTGTGGATGTACCTTAATTCGTGGTTTCTTTCGTGTTTGACTCCAACCTTCATCTCATAGATGATAAAAAAATAACAAATCTGATTTTCTCAACGATTTTTTAGTAAAAATATTACTTGTATAATTTTTTTTCGGTGCGTGGTTGAAAGAAGTATGCGTATTTTTTTTTCTTTCTTTCAAATGTTCGTTTTTACTTTTCTTAAGCGGAGAAAAATATAGTTGTTCAGTCAAGGATAATATTTTTCCAAATGAGTTTCTAAAAATCTGTGAGCTTATAAGCGACAGAGACATTTTGGCTCCACTGTGGAAGCGTTAATTTAACGAATGTTTACACTGACTGGAACGATAAAAGGTAATTGTAGGTCATTCTAGGTAACTTGTGAATCTTCAGTGGCATACTTTTGGTTTGTAAAAGGAATTAAATTTCTTTTGTCTATATTTGAAGAGACACGTTTCATTGCTAGATTTTTTATGGCTTCCGTTTTGCCAGGTCTACGTCTTATATGCTAACGGCCATCACGGAGTACATCTACCAGGCCCTCCATAAGTCCGGCGAAGCTCGAACTGTTGCCCTGGATATCAAAAGTTTTGATAGGGTTTGGCACGCTGGCTTCAGTTTTTCTGCCTCCTCTCCATTAGCAATGACCAAGTGAGTCTCCCTGAAAGCAATATACTGCGCCTCCTCGGCCTCACCCTATCTTCATATCTCAAGTGCGATCATAACATTGAATCAAAAGCTAAATCCACCGCTAGGAAGGTTGGGTCAATGTGTCGGGCCAGGAAGTTTTTCCTGTCCGAATCCATCTTGCACATATACAAATACCCATCCGACCGTGCATAAAATACTGTTGTCATATTTGGTCAGGCGTTCATCTCAGGGTTCTCGACGGGCTCCAGGGTAGAATCTGAAATGTGATTGATCCAGACTTGGCAGCTCGACTCCAACCACTTTCTCACCGGCTGGCTTCCCTCCGTCTCTTCTACAAATATTTTCATGGTTTCTGTTTCGACGAACTTAGGTCACTGGTGCCCCCTCCACAAGGGTTTACTCGAGCAACCAGACTGGCAACAAGGTCCCACCCTTTTACAGTTAAACCTACCAAAATGCAACCGACAATTCTTCTCCAGCAGCTTCTTTTCTTGCACTTCCCGCCTGTGGAACCCCCTTCCGTATACTTGCTTTCCTGACGGCTACAACCTCCAGGAAATTAAATGCACTGTCAATCCCCATCTCTTATCCACCTGACTCCAGTCATTTCTACATTACCCCGTGTATCTTGTTTTTTTCCTTTTTCACTATCTCCGCAACTGTCTTCACACCTGTGTTGCCATCCCTCTTTTGCTCTTTTTCTGACACCCTAACTGGTTCTTCTCTTCACTCTCCTGCTCCCTAAACTTTTACTCTTTTATGTAGCCCCTACCCCCTGCGCATCAGTGACGGTATCGCCTTGCTTGGGGTTTTAAAAAAATAGCGGCCGTTTTTTGTTTTTTTTCAATGCTCGGCTCAGACTCATCAGTTGTAGTCGATAGCGATCTCTCGTGATGGTTTCGCTTGGTCTGAGCAGCTCGCAATAAACTTCACTCAGCTGATCCCACCAAATGAAGAACAAAGGCTTCGAACCATTGATATTCAGCTTTGCCACCGATGTTGATGCATGGCCGGGCTCACCTCACGATCTTCTACTTTTAGGGTTAGCGTAGTGTATCCACTTTTCATCGCCGGTCACGATACGATGCAAAAAATACTTTTCCTTTTCTGACAATGAAGCAGCTGTTTAAACATGACAAAACGCCGTTCAATGTATATCGGCTTCAACTTATACGGCGCCTAATATCCTTGCTTTTGAGTCATTCCTAATGCTTTCCACCGTTTCGAAAACTGTTGCGTGATCAACTCCTAATGATTCTGCAAGTTTGGCTTGCGCCTGACATGATTCTTCACGAAGTAATGCCTCAAATTCTTCGTCTTCAATATTGTGTTATTTTGAAAAATGTCATTAATAAACGTTGTAGAGAATCCAAAAGCACACGTTTTATTTTAGAAAGAAAAAAAATAGGATCCGTATGTAGTAAATTTTTTCACTTGACTTTTTTGAAAAAATTAATTATAAAATTTATAGAGAATCAAGAAGCATTTGAGGTAGGAGTATAAAGTGCTCCGAAGGATATAAAATAGATTCTGTAATAGTCAACTAGAGTCAACACTTTCAAACTTGTATCTGACCTAACCCCGTTTATGGCACAATATTGTACAATACTTTGACCATTATATACATATAAACATGAACATTCTTTAGCCTTTTCATTAGTTTTACTTCATACTTTGTTGGTGACACATCTGTTATAAATTAGTGGAAGTACTTCATTAGTGACATATCTATTGCGAACCATATTATTAACACAATTAAGACAGAAAAATAGTTAAGGGGTAGGCTAATATTTCTCCAAAGAAAAAATCCACTCTTGAAAGAATACATCCTGCTGTCATTGCGAAAGAGAAACAGAAATTAGGAACAGAAGAACAGATGCAGATGAGGCTCCAAGGTAACAAAAGCAAAATAGAACAGATAAGACAAAATCAAAGTCAAGAGTAAAAAGAGAAAGAGCTTAAAGAAATAAGGATAAAAATTGGAAGACAGACAAAATGGGCCTGGGTTTCAAAGATCGCAGATTTAAACGGATGAGGTTTAGAAATCAACAAGTAAAACAAAATGAAACCGAAAAAAAATCTCACTGATTAAAACAGATGAGGGTAGGAATTCCACAAGGAAAACAAAATGAATCTGAAGTACAGAGATCTTACAGGCTGAAAGAGATGAGGGCAACAAATCAGCAGGAAAGGCAAAATGAAACTGAAGTGCAAAGATCTGAAAAACTTTCTCTTGACAGGTCAAGAAGTTCCCAATCACGCAACAGACAATTTTTCCAACAGCACTCAGCCGCTATGAATTATTATCTAACGACTGATCATGCATCTCATTCCAAAGTGCAGATTGGTGCAGTGACAAAATTTGTGCCTACTCTGGAGCAAAAAAGTCGGAAAATGAATCTCCTTGTATGTACTGCTCAGCTGGTAAAGTCAAGTTGAAGTTTCTACAAGATTCTCCAGAGCCAATGAGGGAGTTTTTAATGATACATAGATTTTCTTAGAAATATTCAGAATTATAAAATTCTACATTATCTCTTTTGACGCTAAGATTATTCGTGAGAAGAGATTTATGCTTACATTTATAATCCAAGGCAAGTCTATCGAAATATTGGATCTTTATTTCTACTACCAAATGAAGAGTCTCAATTGCTTCTACTTTCTTTTGGGTCTGATTTGTTTAAAAGAGTGTTGATGCAACTAAAGTTACGAAAATCAGCACAATTAAAAAGCTGCATGATCTGCTACATGAAAGAAACTGATATTGAAAAGCTTTAACTTTGTAATAGAATCATCACCATTCCCTGAATGCAAGATTGTTATGATTTAGACAAAAGGTCCCCATAAAGCATTCACAATGTTTCAGTACATCTCAATGCAATGAAGTAACTGCAATAATCACAAGAAAAGAGCTTGGAAAACGTGATATTGTTCTTCGTCATGATAATAAACTAAAAAAGAATATGCGAAGTTCATTGCTCATATGATGCTTTACAATACCCCCTGCTTTTGTCAACGGTGATAGTGGGTCCCATTTTGGAATTCCTCAAGTTGGAGGAATCTATAACAAGACTGTTTCATACATAGACTTATAAGCTTTCTTCCTTATGATTTGAGAAAAATTTTAATCACCTTCACAGAGCTCAAAACTTGTTCTACTTGTTTTTGTAAATATTTATGCTAAGATGAAAGGAGAAAGATTAGCATAAATTAAGTCCCACCAATCAGGTTTAAGAGCATCCTCAAATATCCATCTACGGGAAGGTATTAACAATAATGTTGTCATAGGTGAAATTGGTCATCCAGTCATTCTTCCATCAAGTTTTGTTGGCAGTCCATTTTATATGTATGAAAGAACTCACGATGCAATGACATTCGTTAGACATTATGGATTTGCAGATTTTTTTATAGCATTCACCTGTAGTTCAATTGAACAGAAATTCATGTTGGACTTCCTTTTAGACGAAAGTCACGGAACAGTCATGATCTAAATGCAAGAGTTTTCAGATTAAGAGTGATTAAATTAATGAAAATATTTACAGTAGGGAAAGTTTTCGGTGATTTAAGATGCTATATGTATACCTTTGAGTGGCAAAAATGAGGTATTTCTCTTGTCCACATCGTAATAATTTTGAGGGTGAAAATTCACATCAGTTAGGTTGATTATATAGTATCGGCATAACTGACAGATTTTACAAAAAACAGAAAGCTTTATGATACTCCTTTATGATAGTCCAGGGTCCTTGTGGTGATAGGAACAGAAATTCTCTCAGTATGGTTGATAACATGTGCACCAAGCATTATATAAGAAGTTTCTTAAAGAAAACACAAATGGAAGAAGTTTATCCTTCTTATAGAAGGAGAAAGCCAGATGATGGCAGATTTGAGACAGTAACTGGATCAAAACAAAATCCAATTTTAATTGACCACATATGGATAGTTCTACACAGTTCTCTACTCTTGAAACCTTTGATGTTCACATCAATGTTGAGTTCTGTAACTCAGGAAAGTCAATTAAATATGTCTGCAAGTCTAAATACGTCAAAAAAGGGTATGATGTAGCAGTGTTTGCTTTGCAAGAGGCAAACAGTATGAACGATAATAGGCAAAGCCAAACATTAATCTGAGGAAATAAGATAATTATGTACCAGCAAGGTCGATGCATTAGCAACAATGAAGCAGTTTAGAAGATACTTAGATTTCCCAGTCATGAGTGATATCTAACAATTCAGTTATTAGATGTTCATTTAGAAAATGGACAAAGAGTTAACTTCTCTGTGACAAATGCAGCTATGCAAATATTTTCAAGAGATACTACACTGACAGCTTTGTTGAAAATTTCTGCAGGAGATCTCTTTGCTGAGACAATATTTTATCATCAGTTTCCATTACATGACACGTGACAAAATGGCAGCTGGAAGAGACGAAAAAGGGATGAACAAGGAGATGGATTTTCAGACATCAAATTTGATAGCGCACTTGGAAGAGTGTATACTGTAAATCGCAACCAACAAGAATGTTTCATTCTTAGTGTTTTGACCTCGTCACCAAGTTGTTGTGGTCCGCTGGGGCCAGAAAGACACAAAGGCGGAATAGTGTTAAACAAATATATTACAAAGACAGTAGTACAAACCTATACCAATGAGTAATTATTAGCGTGACTGTTAGTCCGGCTGTCAGAGTTATCAGCTGAAATAGATTCCGCTCTCACTCTCTCTGCCACTCTCTATATCTTACTCTCTGCTACTACAAAGCAGAACTGCTACTTATATACAGTTTGAACGAGTTCATGTGCCATCTGGGTGAGTCCCCATAACGGTTACGATGCTGTTGCAGGATGTAAATTTCTTTATTTGAAGATATCCGCACAGTCAAATGAACAGTGTGCTCAACATATAGAGAAAGTTGCTGCAAACGGGGTCTTTTGAAAGATGGTGCACAATGAGATGCTACTTTAACAGAAGCATCTGTATCTCAGAGTGTAAGAAGTCTTAGAACATTCTTCCCATTCTCGTTAAATGTTGAGAAATAAGTAATCCATTAATGATTTAAACTTATTTATAAATGGAACTTTGTCTGTGCGTGTGTGTGTGTGTGTCTGTGAGTGTGTGTGTGTCCGTTACCTATAGACTCCGAAACGGCTGAACCGATTTTCTTGAAAATTTACACAGTTGTACTATAAGCGTATGCGAGTGTTCTTAGCTAGGTTTTGTGTCAAGGTACCCGCGATAAATATCGAAAATCGATAATCGAAAAAATCGGGTTATAGGAGTGGTCCAATTTTAATCAAATTTGATACACTCATAGACAAAGATATAAGAAACGATATTCAGAAGTTTCAAGGTTGTAGTTCATACAATAGTGCAGAAAATCGATTATATATATATATATATATATATATATATATATATATATATATATATATATATATATAAAAGGCAAGATGTTTGTGTGTGTGTCTGTTTATCTGTCTGTATGTCCTTTATACAAATCCACAATTTTTATCCGATTCTCACCAAACTTCACACAAATATTCTTTAGGCTGAGTCTGAGCTTCAGGACCATGGATTAGTTTTAAAGCTTTCATTACACCCGAGCAACACCGAGCTATACTGCTAGTTTTGGATAAACACAAGGGTACCTCAGCTGAAGATTAAAAACACCAAATACATGTGTAGTTACCAGCTATTGTTGTTTCTTACAATGATGAATTGTAAAGCCTTGATCGACATTGAAAATAAAATCATAGCCATAGGAGGAAATGATCTAGACACTTATGGCGTCCCAAAGACAACAGGAGGAAATGAGAATGAGTTACCAAGAGAACTGGTAAGAGAAACTGCCTATGATATATTTTTATTGGTAAGCTACATAGAAGAAAATGAGACAAACCAGAAAATAGATCATTACACAATTATAGATGTTGTTAGATGCTGGAAAGATAGCATATTCTTCCTGGATACACCTGGTGGAATCGGAAACATTTGTCATCACCTTACTACTGGCCAAGAAGTCAAAAATGTAGTGAAAGTGCAGTTGCTTCATCAGGGATTACTGCCACATTATTACCTGAAGGTAGGAGAGTTCATTCAACATTCAAATTTCTAATGGACCTGAACAGGAATGAAAATCCTGTGTACAATATACCAAAGAGTTCTGGAATTACACAAGTTATCAAAAGGTGTTATCTGATTCTTTGGGGATGAATGTACTATAAACCTTAAGAGAGCTTTTGAAGCTTTTGCTACAACACTAAAGGACATTAAAAACAATAATTATCTGATGGTTTGAATACCTGTGCTTCTCTCTGGTAATTTTACATAAATTCTCACTTTCATTCCAAAAGTTACTAGAGCAGATGAAATTTGAGCTTCATTGAAATCATCTATGTTATGAAGACATGTAAAGATCCTAAAATTGACAACTTACATGAGAGTAAACCTGTATGAAGCTATAACATCAAATCAATTTGCTAAAAAATTGTTAACTCTTGGAGAGGTTTGAGTCCTAATTGACAGTAAAAGTTTCATTGATCCATCATGCGACACGTATCGAAATGGTAAATGATTGTTTGAGAGAGCCATTCTAGCACCGAAAAATATCGCAATCAATTCGATTAATTTTGAACTTTTGAAAATGGTCCCTGGTAACAGTCACTCCTATAAATCTGTTGATACTGTTATTAACCAGTTGGATTCAGTCAATTGTCCAACAGAATTCCTTCCTTAATTCTCTTCAGTTATCTTGATTACCAGCACAGAGACTAGATATGAAAATTGGTCCTCCAATAATGCTACTACGAAATTTCGACCCACCAAAACACTGTAACGACAAAAAACGTATTGTAAAAAGAATGATAGACTGAACTATCGCCCGGTTCACACTCCACCCACATCTATTGAACAGGTGTAGAGGCTCATCCCTTGTTCCCTGTTTAGGACGTGGTTTCCGGCTTTCTCTTTTCCAATCTATTCACTCTTACGTAACCCCCTGTACACCAGTGGCCTTACCGCCTTGCTCGGGGTGATATGATTAAAAAAAAAAAAAGAAAAAAAAAGAGTTACAATTTTTTCTGGTTGTGGGAGAGAAGAAGGCGCCTATATACCAAGAATTACCTTGATCCCTACAGGTCTTCCGTTCAATTTTAAGAGACTGCAATTTAGCTTTGCAATGTCAATAAACAAATCACAAAGTCAAGCAGTATCAGTGGCTGGATTACACTTAGAAGATCCCTGTTTTTCACAAGGTCAACTGTATGTTAAAGACTCTAGATTTGGAAGCAACATAAATCTTTAAATTTAACACCTGCACAAAAAACTAAGAATATTCTATACAAAGAAATCCATTTTTTAAGTCTAATACTTAAAAATATGCTTTGTTATTTTTATTTCTTAGTTATCCTAGTAGTTTGTTGATTTCATGAGAGAGTTATATTCCTGGAATATGTTAAATTTAGAAATCATTTCAATGATTTTTTTCCCGTACAACGCCGGGTACTTCTGCTAATATATATATATATATATATATATATATATATATATATATATATATTGTAACAAAGTTATGGAACTCGTAGTTTTTTTTTTACCTGCTGTTTATGCATTTACTTTTATAAAGAGTGCTTGATACAACGTAAAGTATTATATTGTAATGGTTGTTACAATGGTTTATAAATTCATAGTATCACTACACAAATTTTTTGCGTTTCGAAGTGGCTATGTGCGCTTCTCATCGGGGGATTAGTTAAAAATCTTTCACCCGATGAAAGGCGCACATAGCAGCTTCGAAACGCGAAAATTTTTGTGTAGTGATACTATGAATTTATAAACCATTGTAACAACCATTACAATATATATATATATATATATATATATATATATATGGTAATATTTATTTTTATAATAAAGTTATAATAAAATAACATATAAATGTTTACTGCAATATAAGAACCCCTTGTGTTTCGGTACTATCTTATTAGCACCTCGTCAGGCAGTGAAATTGTTGCGGATCCGAGGTAAGAAATGGCTCTCGACCCCGCAAACTTCTGTATGTGTGAAAACAGCAAAGACAATGAGAAGACGGAGGCAAAGATGTAGAGTGTTAATGCCAATTTTATTGTGATAAAATCAACGAGCGAACAGTAGGAAGTTTGAAAAGGCTGGAACGTCGACAGCAATTGGCAGGATCAGTTCAGGTTGGAATGTCTTCAGCGTCTGGTATGAAAGGCATAGGCTGTAAAGTCGTCAGCTTCTTGCAGGATCGACATAGGCTAGAAGGTCGTCGTGGGTCGGCAGAAACGTCGTCAGCGTCTGGCATGAACGACTTAAAGCTGGAATGTTATCAGTAACATCGTCGGCTTGTGGCATAAATAGCACAGGCTAGAACGTCGTTGTCGGTAGGCAGGAGGAACGTTGTCAGCGTCTAACACGAAACGGCACACGCTGGAACCTCGTCAACGTCTGGCAGGATCGACACAGGGTGGTAGGTTTTCGACAGGCAGCAACGTCAATTGTACGCCTCAAGCTGGAAAGTTTTCAATGGTCGGCAGGAACGGCGCAAGTGTAAAAGTCGTTGCCGGTCGGCAGGGACGTCGTTGTTGAGATCTCGTAATTCGGATTTTGGCTGCGGCCTAGCACGTGTACACACCCAGGCAGATGGGAGAGTAGCACATGTGCGCTTTGGCACCCATCTTTGACCGAATTTTGATTTAGAGAGTCACACAATTTTCGCTCTAATCTTCATTTTAAGCTGGGGCTCAAAGCAAGCGATGTGGAGAAAAGAAGAATTTCTAGCCTCCATGAAACTCCTTCTGTGTTTTCGTCTACATCACGAGTCGCATAACGCCGAGCAGATACAAGAACACGTAGGGCTGATCCTTTCTCATCGACGGTACCACATTGGAACAGATGGTAATGGCTTCCAGGACAAAGGACTTACCGTCCATGACGCAAACCATGTAGCTTTCAATCAGCGTGCACAACGGCATAAGATACCGCAGTGAAAGAAGGCATGTCCTGGACTTCTACTAATCACCGCAGCGCACGCATTCGGCGGAAACTGCCAGCCTCGCTGCGCAAAGCTTCTTGGTGACTCAGACAGCCTCTCGCATCTTCAGCCAGGTGAGTGATGCCTCGTTGTTGTTGAGACATTTCAACCCGGGCGCTCAAGGCGAGGCGGAACGAAACTTCTCGTTCGTAAGGCCGAGCTTGTTAGGGATTTGTCTTTGGCAGACCCCCTCATTATCACACGATACAGTGCCTTAGAAGACAACGACTGGGTGTTAGAGAGGCGACTCTTAACCCTTCAAGAGGCAGCTTAGTGCGTCACGACACTCCTTATAGAATGCGCATTCGTCTGCAGGAGTTCTCTTGGCCTCCGTTTCGCCCGTATGCACACTTTCCACGAACGGGAAAGATCGGTTAGCTACCTCATTCCAGAGTTCGCCTTCTTCCCCTTCCTCTTGCTTACACACCTGACCCAGGAAATTCAAGCAGAGAATGTATTGGTAGGTCTCAACTCTTGGCAAGCAGGATGGAGGCAGCAAACCTGCGATTCACCAGGTGAGACTTGTCTCTTCAAAGGAAGCTTGAAAAGTCTCCAACGAATTGACTTCCTTCGGTAGACTGCAGTAGAAGAACGGAGACCCGCTAAAAGATGAGAGAGTAGATGTGCGAGCTGCACACTCCCACTCTCCCCTTCAAAGAAAGATTCCTTCGAGTCCATCGTCGTACTGCTCCCTCGACCCGCTTCTGCATTTCCAACCAATTCAACTCCAGGTGGAGGCTGGAACCGAACCTGACACCGAATATCCTGACCGGCCCGTTCCTTTAGGCGAAAGGCCCAGGAAAAGAGATTCCCTCCCACTCGCCAAGTTGCAAACCGACAAACTTGTTGCAGTTAAACCGCCATCATCTCATACCTGCAAATTTCTTTGCCGACTTCGTGTATTTCGGCTGCGTTCTTTACGAAGACGCACTGGTAGTCGTCCCAACCGGAATGCTTGGCCGGTTTGGAGACACCAGGCAAGCTTATCCCACGAAGCATCGGATTCGCCTTTAACTTGCGTAGGAATGGCTCCAGCTTAAGAACGTACAGCATAGTAGAAAGCGGACAACCCTGACGAATGGAGCGAGACAAGACAGAAGTCTCTCTAACGTCACACCTTTTACCTCTACCAAGCCCCCCGTAGACATTTTCTATGATCTAACAAACCAAGTGAAGGTTTTCCTGAATAGTCCTGCCCTTCACAACAAAGGTCTGCTCGGGGCCAATCAGACTAGGCAGGACAAGCTGCAAACGGTTGGCCAAGACCGTGGCCAAAATCTTCATGTCTGTGTTTGGCATAGTCAAAGGGCGAAAATTTCCTAACCCATCCCCTCCGCTTTTGTCCTTGCGTAGTAATTGATGATGACCCTGGTGAAGCGGTGTGGTATATTCCCCATCCTAAACTAGTGGAAGTACACCTCGTAGGGAAGACCATTCGGACCCGGAATTTTGCCCCGGTCAGCTTTCTTCAGCGCGTCCCAGACCTCCTCCTTAGCGATGGCCCCTTCGCACCCAGTCGCTCCGGCCACCTCAAGGGAAGTCGGCTAAATAGGCGTCGAAGTTGGCGGAGGTCAGTCCAGATTCCTTGGTGAAAAGCTCGCGGAAGTAAATCTGAAAGGCCTCGCAGATGTCTTCGTTTGTGGTCACTCGTCGTCCGTCCGTCCGTCCGTCCAGTGTTGTGATGCTCAGGAAGTCTCGATCAGATGTGCTGCGCAACTCCTCTTGTTCGTCGCCCCGGAAGACATTCTCTTTAACCTAGCCCTAACTACCAGAGCTTGATCCTTCTTGATAAATGAGGAGGCCAGTCTGGCCTTAGCTACAAATACAACCCCACTATCTGCTGACTGGATAGCCACCTCTAGACTAGTTTCAGCTGTCGTATGCGCTCCTAATCTGTCTCGGTTGAGTCGTCGTCTAAAATAAGCTACAAACGATCTGGTGATTGACTTAAGGTGTCTCTACCACTTGTTTCCCACCACAGCCCCGTCAGTTTCCTCTGTATGGTTAGTAACAGCTGGTCACGGAAATCCTTCAAATCCAACAGAGGTGTGTTGAATTTCCAATAACCAGTTATTCTAGGTTTAGACTTTTTAAAGTTTACCCGTACCCGTACGAGCTTGTGTAAACTACCGAATGGAATCTTGGACACCCTAAGAGTCCTACGTCGACTCTCCTTACTAGCACCGGGGTGTTCAATTCTAAGCTTATCGACCACATCGGATCTGTCGATAAAGTCTCGAAATGGTTTCACGTCAGGGTTATAATTACCCAGTATAACCCCACTACAATCTAGATTGGCGAGGAGTACTCTCATTTTGTTTACTCTCGTGCCATAATCCTTGGCTGTCTCTTCGGCTATGCAGATGTCCTTACCCGTGTTGTAGGGAAGTTTTACCTTCCTTCTCTTGCCTTCGGTCATCTCCACTGGACTCATTGGCCTTTTTGCTGTTGTGGCGATCTCTTTCTTGTTGGAAAAAGTGCCATGAGTTTTCTTTTCGGAAACAGAAGCTGGTTTCTTTTGCGGAGAAGACGATCGGGTTTTTCTATGGCGAGGACGATGATTTGCCCTTTTTTAATGGGGGATGATGAAACGGATGTAGCAGAGCATGGTGGTGACTCCCACCTATCCAGACCTATTTTCAGTTCTTTTATCTTTTGGATCTTTTTGAAAGATGTGCCGTTTTTGGTCCAGGGTCCTGCTGTATTGTGTGGGCTTGAAGGTCTCCGGGAGTACACATGGCTTGACGAAAACGAGAACCAGCTGCCCGATCTTTTTTTTTACTCTTGCCCACAACCTGCCGTTCATCCTCCCCTTTCTTTGACACAGAGACTTCATGGGCAGAAGGATGCGGCACATTGGAGGCTGTTTCTTTTTTATTGCTGGTCGTGTAGATCGAAGCTTGGTCGGTGGCAGAGGTCTTTTTTATTGGGGCATGAAGGGGCAAGGTAGTCAGTCTTGCCACACTTCCGGCATTCGGTCTTGTATGGACAACATGATCATGAAGCTTCATGCTTTCGATCCGAGGATACACCAATGAACAGCCAGCGTTTCGCCTTTTACATGAGTAGGAAAGTCATAGGCCACCACTGTTGTTTTCCTTATACCCCTGTATTCGGTCAGGAGGATAATGTCTTTGGCGATCAACTCTCTGTTAACCATGGCCATATGATCGTCGACTGTGGGCATTAGCACTTCCCACATCACACGGATGATCTGCTGGGACATGAATTCAAGGGATGTAAGGGTCTTGTAGACATTGTCTTTAGATGAACGGTAAACCTTTCTTGTTTGCTTGTCCATGACAGTGACAGTCTTGAGAGCGCATTTTCGACTTCGGGGTCGACCTGCAAACCGTCTCCCTTAATCAGGTGCGCATAATTGTCAGCTCTCCTGAGAAAGTCCTGCAGATTCAGTAGACTAGTTGACGAGATCTTCTAGCCACAGGTAGGCTGCTCGTCATAGTTGCTGGCATCGTGTGAGGGTGCTGGTCCTGACTGCTGGCTTCCTGGGTCGGCTGCTGTTCTTCTGGATTGCTGGCTTCCTCGGTCGTCGGCTGTTGCTACTTGATGCAAAAAGTTATTTTTCACTTAAAGTAATGAAAAAGTGACAAATACGGGTAAGTTTTAAAAAATATACAATGCACGTCAAATATGTGTAGTTGACTTAGTGAGTGATCTATCCGTTAACCGAAACAAATTAATTATCAGAAGATGGGAGAATCAGTAAATAGATGCTAGTGCGTAGGTTATAGATTATCTAGTTATATTATATTAGGAAAATTGAACTATACTTTAGGGTATATTTTAGATGATGGGGACAGATGGAAGTTACTTAAAGAATTTAAGAAAATCCAATGACCATTTCAAGAGAACACACTTTTCAGACGTGGCAAATACTACACATTTATAACTTTTCAATCATGGCAAATGCTACATATTTATGCATTCAATTATTTCATGACTGACACTGAAAACGTCTGGGTTTCAAGTCATTTCAATTCTCTACCCACCCCCCACTTATCCTTACAATCAAATTCCTCCTATCCACCATGATCTGACGTTATATTCGTTCATTGAGACAAACCCTCCGAAAATTGGCTGGATATGGTAAAAATTGTCTTGTTTTTAAGTTTCTATATATAATGATTACTAACAGAAAAATATTTCACTGCCTGACGAGATGCTAATAAGATAGTACCGAAACACACCGGTTCTTGTGTTGCAGTAAATTATGTTTTTATAAAATTATAATAAAAATATTACCATATTGGTCTAAGACCAAGCTGTTGTCTGTCAACCATCACAGGCAACATCACCTGCCTCCCATAAGCATGAACCAAGCGATTCTCCCTGAGAGCAACACACTACGCCTCCTCGGCCTTACCCTCTCCTCAGACCACTATATTGAATCCATAGCTAAATCTACTGTTAAGAAGGTTGGGTCACTATGTCGATCCAGGATGTTTTTTTCCGCCTGAATCCATCCTGCATATATACAAATCAGCCATCCATCCGTGCATGGAGTACTGCTGCCATTTATGGTGAAGCGCCCCTGCCGTTCTCCTCAGTGTTCTCGACAGGCTCCAAAGGAGAGTCTTTAATGTGATAGGTACTGATCTGGCGGATCGACTGCAGCCACTTTCCCACCGTCGAAATGTGGCCTCCCTTTGTCTGTTCTATAAATACTTTCATGGCTTCTACTCGGACGAACTTAAGTCACTGGTGCCTCCTCAACAGGTATTTACTCCTGCAACCAGACTGGCAACTGGGTCCCACCCATTCACAGTCAGGTTAGCCAAATGCAGACGACAATTCTACTCCTGCAGCTTCTTCTCTCGCACTTCCTGCCTGTGGAACTCGCTACAATACTCTTGCTTTCCTGACGGCTACAACCTCCAGAAATTTAAATGCAATGTCAATACTCATCTATTAACCACTGGACTCTAGCTCTCTCCCCAACCCCGAATATCTTTCCTTTCCTCTCCACCTATGTATCTGTCTTCGCACCTGCATTCTCAGCTTTCTATTGCTCCTTTCTAACTAGTTTGTACTCCTCACTCTTTTCTAATTAATCTTTTTACAGTTATGTAGCCCCCCCGCTCATCAGTGGCGTTTCCGCCTTGCTCGGGGTGAAATGATTAAAAAAAAATAATGCTCTCCTAAATATCGATCACTCTTAATATAGTAAATCACAACAAGAGTGAACTGCTAACCCATTAATTTGTACTACTTCTTATATATATATATATATATATATATATATATATGTATATATATATATATGAGAAGTAAGTCTCTCTCTCTCTCTCTCTCTCTCTCGATAGATAGATAGATAGATAGATAGATAGATAGATAGATAGGGTGCGATGTGTAAACTGTCGTCTTAATTACGCAAACATGAAAATAAAACTGGCATCTCATTTAACGGCAATATTTAACAATATTGGCCCAAAATATCTTGAAATACGAAACAATAGGTCTATTTTTAAAAATCGCTCTTAGCTTCAATTCCGGCCACCAAACTACTTCTACAACTCTCTTATGCTGCCATAATCCTTGTCTTCAGTTCATCTTTAATGTTACAAGGAGTTTTGTCAGTCTCTCGCTCAACTGTGCCCCACACAAAGTGGGTGTTGCCTGGGGAGTTAGGTGGCTAGATGTAAGGGGATCGGGCTAAGCATGTGATTCCGTTAACCTGATTCCGGAGATGAAATCAAGATTAAAAAGAAAAAAAAAAGATTACAAACCTTTACCGTCCCTTCAGTTATACCACAGCGCCAATCTATACTTGCTTATTTTATCCAGTACCCAAAGGAGAATCTGATTCTACCTTGCGAATTCCTGCTGTAACGAAGAAGTCCTACTGTTTCCTTCTGTGTTTGTGGACTGTGGACACCCTATGAGACAGAGAATTATTTTACATTAGGCAAAATATCATGTAATCTTTTCACCTAAACCCTGATGATCTTTATCAACGGACTGTAATTTGAATAATTATTTCATGTTTCATCTGTTTTTGCATATTTAAAATGTCTGCCTTGCTCACAATTCTCAGAACTAGACCATATAGGCTCTACCTAGTTAAGTCTTAGGGGTATACAATCAAGGAGTTAACCCTAAGCATCACCAAATATCATCAAACATCTGCACGTCACTGGCACAGAGTTTTGAAGATATGAAATATTTTCTTATTTTTATTACCACCAACAATAATTAGAACAACGAAACAGTCTTCTCTTGGATGCATGAGTATTCACCCCCACCCCAGAGTTAAGCATTTTAGAATCACCTTTTGCTACACTTAGAGTCTTTTATGGGTTATGTCTCTACTAGCTTTGTACATCTAGGAACTGAAAGTGTTGCTCCCAGTCATCTTTGCAAAAGAGCTCAAGCTCAGTCAGAAGGGATTAAGTTTGTTCTGAACAGTAATTGTTCATATCATACCACAGATTCTCAATTGGATTTAGTTCTTTGATTTGATTGGGCTGTTCTATTAATATACTTTGATATAAATGTTTCCATTGTATATCTGACTGTAGATTTAGAATCGTTGTCCTCTTGAAAGGTGCATTTCCCCGCCAGTCTCAAATCTTTAAAAAACTGTAACACGTTTTCCTTGATTGTATTTTGTTCCATCGCATCAACTCTTTCCTGGCCCTGCTGAAGAAAAGCTTCCCCACAGCAAGATACTGACATCATCATATTTCACGGTGGCGATGGAGAACTTGGAGCCACACGTAGCCTTTTTTCATTAATTAAGACCACGATACATGCGTTGGAGTGCAGTGGATATCGGCTCGGAATGAAAATTGAAGAGCCGAGTTCGAATTGCAGTTGAATTCATTACATCCACTTACACGCAAATACACTTGGGAAAGACATTAATCGCTTCTCTCTCCGGCTATGGATTAAATAGCAGGACTGGTTGGTTTCTATAGCCTTGTTTGGCAACTAGTTTACCTCAGAAAGAAATGGTAACCTACTGTAGGAAAGTCTTCTGCCCAGTCAGTCATGTCTCTTTCGAGACATGATCGCTCAGGCGTGCATCACGTAGCATGGCACTTAACTGACTGAAGGCCAAAATGTTCAGTTTCGGTCTCATATGACCAGAGCGCCTTCTTCCATATGTTTGCTGTGTCAATCACAAGGTTTGTGGCAAACTGAAAACGGGACTTCTCGTAGCCTTTCAACAAAGGCTTTCCTCTTGCCACTCTTCCATAAAGATAAGATTTGTGGAATGCACGACTGATTTTTATGTTCGAAGATTCTCCCACCTGAGCTGTGAATATTTGCAGCTCCTCCAGAGTTACCTGGTTGCTTTTTCGGGTTAAATGTCGGATAGGCTGGGGTTCAGACGATATATCACCAGAAGAATTCTCGCCAAAAGAATTTTTTAAAAAAATAAATGGTAGAGACTTGAAAAGGAAAGAATTACGCTCTAGTGATTTAATCATATTGCAATAGGGTTCTGACACCCAATTATGGATCTCTCTCTCTCTCTCTCATTCACTTACACTCTCTCTCTCATTCACTCACACTCTCTTTCTCTCTCATTCACTCACACCTCTCTCTTTCTCTTATTCACTTACACTCTCTCTCATTCACTCTCATTCACTCTCTCTCTCATTCACTCACACACATAATTCTCTCTCATTTACTTACACACTCTCTCTCATTCACTCTCTCTCTCATTCACTCACTCTCACTCTCTTTCCTTCTCTCTCTCATTCATTCACACACTCTCTCTCTCTCTCTCTCTTTCTCTCTCTCTCTCTCTCTCTCTCCGGTGTGATGGGTAAGTTTTCATTTAAATTAGACAAAAGCACATGGTGAAAAGCGGAAGAGCCTCATTTTGCAATTATGATATCGAGGTCAGCTTATTTAGGTTTTTCTATTTCCTGATTTTATTTATTTATTTCTTTTCTTTTCTTTTTTTGCGTGACAGAAAGGGCTTTATTTTATTTTATATATTTTGAAAGTGCCACAACTTATGAACGAAATTGAAATTGTTAAACGCTTTATTCATCCGATCTCATTAACCTCCTGTCCGCAATTCTAATCACATAGCTACCTTACTAGTTCAGAATAAGGTTATAATCGATTATTGCAAAAAAAAAAAAAAAAAGAAAAATTAATATTTTTTTCTTTTATATGCCATGACATATACGAACAGGTGGCCGCAATGTACACTCAGTTAAAATTCTACAAAAGCTTTCAATTTTCCAGGTGCGGGAATATTGATCTTAAGATTTGTTTCTATTGTATTTTTTAAAGTCCAACTGATTTGAATTGTTAGATTTCATTCTAGTTTAATTCAAATCCCCGAATAACAAAAGCAGTAAAACAGCAATGAACAGTTCTACAAAGAAATGCAGTCAATATTGCTTTATTCAAAAGGAAAATAAGACAAAAATTCCACTCTCACGTTTGGCTTGGTTCTCTCTTAAGATGAGATTATAAAGACGTGAAGTTTAATCAGTATTAATTTTGATGCGTATTTTTTTATATCACAATTTAATTGGACCGCCATTCTACTGCAGCAAACAAACAGCGTGATTTTACAAAAAAGATCAAGTTCCTAGTGAATCCCTCACATACCCTTACCCCGGTGAAGTTTACTTACATGTTAGTACTATCTGAGTTACAAGGACCTTAACAGTCAGTTAAGTGCCATACGTGATACACGCTTGGGCGATCATGTCTCGAAAGAGACATGACTGACTAGGCAGAAGATTATCTCGCAGTAGGTTGCCATTGTTTTCTGCGGTAGACTGGTTGTCAGCCAAGGCTATAGAGCCCAATCTGTCCTGTTATTTAACCCATAATTGGAGAAGAGACGGATTAATACCTTTCCCAAGGGTATTTGCGCGTAAATGAATGCAAAGAATTCAGCTGGAATTCGAACTCGGCTCCCTGATTCCTCGTTCCGAGTCGATATCCACTGCACCACAACGCACACCCGTAACAGTAAACAGATCAAATCTAAATTTATAAATATATTTTTTTTACCTGTGATTTAATTAGCTTAGAACAAAACCACTAATTAGTATGAGGTATCCAGTGAAGAAATAATTATCTTATATTTACTATTAATATAAAAAGATAACAGGTATGACGGTGAGAGAGATCGAGAAAATGTAGAATCGACTTTATAAGGTTAAATTTTATGTAGGTGTTCCTAAGAGAACTAGAATCCCATGAAAATGTATTTATGATGGGCGCATTGTTAACAAAAAAAAAAAAAAGATCTGCTGATGATACCGTGTTGATGGCAAACACCAAAGAAACTTTTCAGACTCCTAGACAAGGTAGTAAAATAAAGTTGGAAGGAAGAACTACCCGGTTCACACTCCACCCATGTCTATTGAACAGGTGAAGAGGCTCATCCCTTGTTTCCTGTTTAGGTTGTGGTTTCCGGTTTTTCTCTTTTCCAATCTTTTCACTCTTTTTTTTATTTTATTTTATTTTTTTTTTTTTCAATTGGAGTAGATAGACTAAACTATCGCCCGGTTCACACTTCACCCACGTCTATTGAACAGGTGAAGAGGCTCATCCCTTGTTTCCTGTTTAGGATGTGGTTTCCGGTTTTTCTCTTTTCCAATCTTTTCACTCTTTTTTTATTTTATTTTATTTTATTTTTTTTCAATTGGAGTAGATAGACTAAACTATCGCCCGGTTCACACTTCACCCACGTCTATTGAACAGGTGAAGAGGCTCATCCCTTGTTTCCTGTTTAGGATGTGGTTTCCGGTTTTTCTCTTTTCCAGTCTTTTCACTCTTACGTAGCCCTCTGCACATCAGTGGCGTTTTCGCTTTGCTTGGGGTGATATGATTTTTTAAAAAAAAAATTAAAAAAAAAAAAGTGTGAGTAAACAAAATGGCAGCCCATGATATGACCAACTTATGACCAACTTATGAAATGTAACTATCTTTTAAGAGAATGTAACTATGTTTTAACAGAAAACAGAAAATGTGACATCGAGATCTGAAGACGAATTGGAATAGCGAAACACCTTTCAAAAACTAAATAAGATATTAAGACACAGAAAAGGTTTCGCTAGAAGCAAAAGAAAATAAAACTAAAAGAGAACCACCATGTTATGCACATTTTAGCGAATCACTTTCATTCCCTTCGTATTTCATTGGTGAGAAGTAAGTTCGACTCGAGCAGACTGTTCCCCGAACCGACTCCTAAGCTGGTGTTTTCCCGTTCACTAAAATCTTAATATGTTCAAGTCTCGGGCTAACCGTTATCTGCTACATCTATCCGCATAAAATGTGCTTCTTACTCTGTAATCCTTTATCTAGTGGCTCTCAGGACTTGAACAGCGTGAACCTCACTGTAAAATAAATAAATAAATAAATGAATAATAAACTTGACAATTTTAGATCTGTTGATATCCTTGCATTCCGGCGAAGACCCTAAGGGCTTATAATTTAGACCTTTCGGACTCAGCACGGGCCATCAGAATATTGGTCATGTTCCGCAGTAGCTGACCTTTTGAAAAATGATTTTCATTCACGATAAACAGACAAACAAAATGAAGTAAAAACGTTTGATTATTTAACATTTACAAAAGTTGGTGAGTACAGTAACGACTCGATCGGGAATTAAAAACACTAAATGACCAGTTATTTCATTAATTGTAGGATAAACGGAAACTGAAAATTGCGGAGTTGATTTCTTTTACTATTTTTTCTTTTGTTCGTGATTCATTTTGCAATTATCAAAAAATGAGAGAAATAAGACAAATTTTAATAAATGTATCGCAAAAAATGAAAAGCAGTTATATCCTAAAATCCTCATCCTTATGAAATGTACAACTACAATTTGCGTGAATCAAAATGTTGAATAGAACGTAATTTTGTTATTCTTATAAAAGAGTGTGGGCGTTATGAAGTTTAGCAATTCTTTAACGATCCTAATATTGGTACATGGTCGCATTTTACTGAAGCCAACATTGATATATGATCAGATTTTAATATTGGTACATGGCGATATTTTAATAAACCCAACATTAGTACATGGCCATATTTACTAACGAGCCTAATATTGATACATGGTTACACTATGACATTTTATAACTAAATCAACACTGGTTCATGGTTACATCTTTAACGCAACCCAACACTGAGACATGGGCATATTTTTTAACAACCCAACATTGACATATGATCAAATTTGCAAACATATATCTAGTTACGTCAGATAATGTTTTGTAAGAACATTTCCATAACACTTGCATCACCACAAATGCCGTTTCGCATAAAGGAATCTAAAATTAATCCACCACACCGTCAGGATGGATATACGATTCCATTTTCACTGGACAACATGCGCCCTTTACTTGTACACATAGCGAATAAACCATGACAGTTTTGATGCTTGTAGTATTAATAGTAATATTTGAATTTCTTAGATGATAAATTTTCAGTTAATTTTACATCTAGTATTTCTTTCATCTCAATCTTGCTTGCTCTTAAACGCAACGTCAATCTACTGTTGTTAGCAAACAACCCCAATCAGAAATAGACTCAGCCTCGAGAAGCCTGACACTCGTGGATCACCCCACTTGGCTTTGCCAAAATACGTTATAGTGCGCTTTTTCAGTTTATAAAAAAGCAATTATATTCTCTTACGCATTTTTACCCGAACTCACACGAGTCCATCAATATTGTTTGCGGGATAAATGCCCCAAGGGATTGATAAATATTCAATATCAAATGTCTATGCACATCACAACCAAAGAGGTGATACCCGCATTATAATAGTGACTTATTTTTATCCGAACAACATAAAATCCCGCATTGCACACATCGTGTTAGAGCAAGATTATAGAATAACGTTCAGACTTCAGTCTTTCAAATCTAACCATGTAGCGGTTCCTTATTTTCTTGTATCGCCTGATACAAGATTTAGTCCCATTTACAAGCATCAATATTTACAGCATCAAAATTAACAACAGCAAATCGTCATTGTCGTATTTCCTCTTCTGATTATTCTTGGATGAGAAAAAGAGATGAAAGTTCCAGGTTTATCGGAAGCTTATTCTTTCTTTATTTGTTTATTTCCGATTTGCGTTGCTCGCTAAAAAAAACATAGAATGAGTGAGAATCGCAAAAAAAAAAAAAAATGAAATTAAGACGAAAGAAATGACAGTCGGAAGATTAATAAGCATAGATCACATGTAACTCGAAGAGAAAACAATGAGATAATTAAGATCTTGATTTTCCACACTACTTCAAATAAAAGGTTAGGAAGGAAACTCCCATCAGGAAAGAGTAATAACAGCTACTAGACTTAAATTATTTTAAAAATTATTTTAAGAGGAATATTTTATAAACTTTAACCGACAACAGTAGCGGCTGCTCGATCAATCAATGCCAAATGTTTCCTTATAAAGAAACAGTTAATATTACTATATATATATACCCCCTGATTGAGCACTGTGGAGGAATAATAGACTTTGAAAAACAGTAGCTACTCAAGCATCTACCCATCGTTCATTCAGTAATTAATTTGAACACTCTCAGCTACTTCTTCTACCGAGCGCCCATAGCTTAGTGGTAGAATCGCCGACTGATGTCAATCCTAGCTAGAACCAATCGGATGTCTAACCATACTGATGAGCTATGATAGAGCAAAACAGATCTGTTTCGGATGACTATATATATATATATATATATATATATATATATATATATATATATATATATACTGCACTTTGGTTGGATAAGTGACATGCAAGATGTCTACTCAAATAAGTGGCAGTATGTCCAATGTAGGTAAATGATTTATGACAAGAAACACAGTCTTGTGCCGGGCATTGAAATTCATACACTATATTAGTCATCGCTGGTTTAGATTTGATGGGGTTATATTTGGAAGAAAATAGTAATGACTGCTGACATTCTGGTAAGGAGCTAATACTCGATAACAATGATACTAAAGGTACTTAAGTGATTCTTCAGTTAATATAAATACGCTTTTGGAAAAATACCAATCAACCTCAGATTAGACGATATTTGCAAGACCAACGCCAATAAATTTTCGAATTGAATTTCTTGTCATTAATGGCGAAATTCCAAATTTAGAAGTGCTTTGCTTTTAAAGTCGCACAGTATTTGCATCCTGATATTACGAAGACATTTAGGCAAACACTAACAAACGTTGTCTGTAGTAAATCGCAGTGTCAAAACGGCAATTTTTCTCAAGACACCGCTTTTTTAACGACCTTTATTATTTGTGCGATGTTTATTATTCTAAAAAGTGATTATTAAAATCATAATAAAACCTAAACATATCAAAATGAATATATAAATTTTCTTTGAGAATCGACAACAAAAATAATAAACATTATTTATTTATTAGATTGTTTACTTAGAGAGTTTAGCTAAAGGGAGATAACTAATACTGAGACATCTGGAAGTGGCATGGCCCGTGGAACTAGAACAATCTACCCCGGTGAATGAAATAGAACGTTCAGTTCGAAATTCGAATACCCTGAAGAAACGTTGTGAATATAGTAACAAAAATGAGGATAACAGTTCGAACAATGTAAATAGCGTAAATAACTATTATATTATTTATTGGAATAGTTGGTAAAACTTTGGCTAATTACCGAATGATTCAAATTTATAAATAACAAATTAATTAATAAAAAGTTGTTTTCACTTTTATGTCTTTATAAACTGGGAAGTGATAAACATTGCATCGCATTACTTCTAATTGTATTAGTTTTTAGAATGTCTTAAATTAGTGATTATAAAATTATACTTGTAAACAATCTAATATTTAGTGCTTAATACTTTTGTTGTATATTCTCAAGAATAAAAAAAATATGAATTCACTTTTACCATGAGTTTAGGTTTTATTCCAACTAAGTGAATGCGAGGAATTTAACTGGAATTCGAACTCAGCTCCCCTCTAGTAGTCAGATAAAAAAAGCAATTTAATTATTTTTTTCCTTTCTTTTAGCCCCTTGTGTTTATTAGTGGTAGGATATATATATATATATATATATATATATATATATATATATATGAATGTAAATTATTTCATTTATTTGTTTTTAACTTTAAGTTTTAACTTAAGTCGTAATAATTTCTAATCTTTAAAACGAGCTGAAAATGAATTTTAATTCTTTTACAGCGGGTTTTCAGTTTTGATTTTTACAGCACTAATTTAAGGTAGGTACGTAAATGATATTCTTTAACCGGATTCGTCGTCACCGAAATGAGCAATCAGATTGAAAATACGATAAACGAACGTAGAGGGCTATGAACAAATATTTCTTAAATTAATAACAAATTTAACTTATTAATACTTTCTTTCTATTCTCATTGCTATCTTTCGGGGCGGGTGACTAGATTCCCATTTTTCTGCTACTAATTAACAAAAATAAGAAGACCAGCTTCGTGTTCGCTTCGTTACAAATGTACATATTGAGCAGGAAAAGAATATTCGATTATTGGCAATATTATATATTATACTATGATAGCACAGCAACGTGAAAAGGTTTACAAATTATTTTACTCTCCTAGGGTCACTGATCAACCGGCTTTATGATAAAGTGGAACATTTTGGTGGTTATTGGATAAAGTAGAGGATTGACGATATCGGTTTTTTTTAAAACGAGACAGCTAGAGAATGTCAAGCAAGAGATGAGCAGATTGAATATCAACATTTGAGGCATATGCGAAACTAGGTGACCAAACAAGAGTGATTTCTTCAGTGACAACCACAGGATCATATACACAGACAGTAAAAAAAAAAAGCTAGATACTAGACCAAGACATCAAGAAATGCATTCTGAGGTACTGTCAGTTATCTGAAAGAGTTCTTGTGGTCAAACTGAAAGGAAAGGTCTTCAGTATAACTGCTATAGTAGTGCATGCATCGACAACACAAAGCACTGAGAAGGAAAAAGACTATTTTCTATTTCATATTGAACAACGCCAAAGCCCACTATAAATCACAAGAAATTAGAATTATCATGAGTAACCTGAATACCAAAGTAGGCAAAGAGAGGGAAGGTGTAACAGTTGGCAACTTCGAACTAGAAAACCGCAATTACTGCAGTGAAAAATGGGTCTAGTGGTGCACAGCGAATGGCCAGGTAATAACTAACGCCTAGTTTAAATAACATCCAAGACGATTAAGAAAAAGCCTAGTAGGGGACACGAAAAACCGAATAGACTACGTAACTATGAGTAGGAGATTCAGAAATGCAGTTGCTGACTGCAAAACTTACCCAAGTGCCAACGGCGGAAGCGACCACCTCCCAGTTATATGCAAACTAAGGATAAAACTTCGGAGATTGAAAAAAGCCTAATGCAGCACCCAAACTGCAATACAACAGACTCGTGAACGACCTCAACCTATAGGAAAATTATAAGGACAGTGTGAAAAAGAAATACGAGGGACGAATCGGAAACGGAATCTCGAAATGTTACACACGAAAGGAACCATTATTAACAGCAGCAAACGACATCATTCCAAAGGAAAACAGATCTAAAAGGAAAAATGAGTAGATCCCTGATGAGATTCTCGACATGATGCATAAGAGACCGGAAACAATGCCAAGACAGGGAACGGAATACAGGAACCTACACAAAAAAATAAGGAGCAAATACAGACAGGTTAAAGAAATGTGCAGAAATAGAGATTGGGGATGACTAACTAAAGAGACATGCATAAAAAGTAAGAGAACTAACAGGATAAAATACATGCTCATCCATAGGATATATAATTTCCAAGGATATAACGCTCATATTAGAGAAACAGAAAATAATTCAGCAATGGGACGAATATACTGGAGATCTCTTCTACGACAAGAGAGAGCAACCGACAACACACAGAAATACCGAAGAGCCAGAAATACTAAAAACCGAAGCGGAAACTGCACTGGCAAAATTGAATAGAAACAAATCGGCAGAAGCAGGCGGCATTATAATAGAGATTCAGAGAGCCTTAGATAAACTCGATGTAGACAAAATTACAGAAATGCTAAATGAAATCGACAACATCGACAATATCCCGGAAGTCTTAAGCAAATCGGTCTTCATAACACTACCTAAGAAGCCAGGCATAAACTACACCGAACAATCAGCTTAATGAGATACATTCCAAAACTCATCATCCGGATTCTAATTAATAGAACGCGTAGTATAATCAGACCAGAGGCAGGAAAAGAACAATGCGGTTTCATCAAGGACACGTGAACAAGAAACGCAGTTTTTATGCTCAGAGCAGTTTAGTACAAATGAAGGATGGCGTGTACCTGTGGTTCATAGACTACTCAAAGGCGTTCGACAAACTACGCTACAAAGGCTTGATAGAGATGCTCGGCAACCTAGACACATTCAAGGGAGGACATTAAAGTGATCAAGAACCTGTACTGGCAGCAGGCTGCTGCATAAGGACAATAAACGAGTTCAGCAGATATACAAAAATAGAAAAGGGTGAAAGACAAGGATGTGTCATTTCACCAAAACTATTCAACCTGTACGGCGAGGCAGTTCTGAGAGAACTACAAGCCCTACCAGTCGGGGATACTGAAATCAAGCAGGTAGAGAAATTTAAGTACCAGGGAAGCGTTTTAACAGAGGACGGAAAGTGCGACACTGAGATCCGAAGGCGAATTGGCAAGGCCAACGATACATTCCAAAGGTTGAGTAGAATATTAAGAGACAGGAAGATTTCATTGGAAACAAAGAAAGGAGTACTGAACTCTTATGTCATATGCGTCCTCCTTTATGGCAGAGAATGCTGGACAATCTCCTCAAGGATGAAGGAGAGACTTGAAGCAAAAGAAATGTGATTCTACAGAAGGATATTGAGGATACCATGGACCGAACATGTGAGCAACGACAATGTTTTGGAGAAGATGCAAACGAAAAGGAAACTTATACTTAACATCAAGAAGTGAGAGGTTTCTGTACATGTGATGAGGAAGGAGGGTTTGGAAAATATAATACTCACAAGAGGGATAGAGGGAAAGATAAACGGGGGAAAGCAGCGTGAGACATACTTGATGGGCTTGAGCAAGTGAATGGCAGAACGGGACTTGGTAGTGATACCAAGAGAAAAATTGTTTAGAGCGACAAGTGGAAGTCCATGATCATCTACGCCCTGAAAGGACACGTCACGTAAAGAAGAAGAAGAAGAAACATGACCGAAGAGTGATAGTAGTTAGAAAAACATTGTCATTGGCAAACCGTTCTTTTAACACTGCATAGATAAACGTGCCTACAATCTGTTGCGGGGACGATTATCTATGTTTGCCGATATTTGTTTCGGTTAATAATTCCAAGGTAAAATTATATCAAGACACTATCAAAGTATGCATTTTAGTACGAAATGTATTTTCTATTTTTGTTGTTGTTGTTGTTGTTGTTTTGTTTTTTTCAGATCCAGCTGGAAGCATTATATGTGCTGACACTTCAAATATGGATGCAACCCACAGGATTCAAATTCTCGTCTCGGCGCTGATTGTGATTTCTTTTTCGTGATTTCATGAAGAAATAAGAAAATATTTGACTACATACGATCACAAGTCAATTTGCAAATGGGCTAATTTTTGAAACGTAATAATGACAGCTTAAACAGGATTTTACACAAATCTCCACCATTTATAATCCAATATATGCACAAGCATGCTTTTTCAAATACCTCAGTTTATAGTACCATAATTATTTACAATTTTTAATTACGCTTTTACATCTCCATTGTACTAATATCATTTAATATATTATGCTCAAAATGTAATTTAATTTAATAAATCTTTTTAACCGTGTGTACCGAAATATTGTGTAGTGCCGAGGAGAAATAAATACAGTTTTATCATTTATATCTATCAATATTTGTTATATCTTTATCAATATAACCTTGTTTTTTTTTCTTAATACAGATAATTTATATGTTCCACTTTTAAAATTCATCTTTTTAATATAATTGTTTTATTACCCTTTTCCAATCTGGCCTTTTGTGATCATTATAAAGAAGTGTTGTTTATTTTTAAATTGTTTAGTAATTCAAGTAGCCATTTTCTGATCTGACAAATGTAACGACTTTGGTATTCAGATCACAACTTGAGAATAAAGGAAATTAAGCAATGCTGAATTTTTTTATGAGAATATCACAAATCTAAAGTTTAATTTCTAAAATATTTATTGCAATTGTTGTTCCTGAAAAATAAGTAACCCATTTAATTTTTGTTTAATAACATATTTATTTACATTTGAGTTCATTTAATAAAAAAAGATAAATATTTTAACGTTCAAATGAATGAGATGCTTTTTATGCTTAACAGAAAAGATATGCTTTTTAACAAATACATGAAAATTATGTACAAATCTGCATTACAGAAACGCTTTTAAATTAAATTCTCAAACTTGTATATTTAATCATTCACCGGAACTCGAACATCTGACTTTTTAATTAGTACGCTATCGTACTTCTTCTTCTTCTTCTTCTTCTTCTTCTTCTTCTTCCATGTGCCATGACCCTTCAGGACGTAGGTGATCATGGCTTTCTACGTCTCCCTATCCCTGGTGGCTCTTAGCAAACTTTCTTCTGTTACCCCGCCCAAAACCAGCTCTACCATCCACCTGCTCAGGCCATGTAATTATGTTATCTGCTGCTTTCCCCTTTATCTTTTCCCCTCAATTTGACCTTGTGAGTATCAGATTCTCCTAGCCCTCCTTCCTCATTTCATGTCCCAAGAACTTCAGCTGTCTCTTCCTGGTGCTCAGCATTAATTTCCTTTTCGTTTCCATCCTTTTTAAAACCTCATCATTGCTCACATGCTCGATCCATGATTTTCAC
Organism: Ascarosepion bandense; assembly: GCA_037127315.1. Classification (NCBI taxonomy): domain Eukaryota; kingdom Metazoa; phylum Mollusca; class Cephalopoda; order Sepiida; family Sepiidae; genus Ascarosepion; species Ascarosepion bandense. The sequence goes on from JBBBDQ010000167.1 coordinate 3,656,102, forward strand.
AGCATCCTTCTGGATAACTACATTCACAGCATCCTTCTGTATAACTACATTCACAGCATCCTTCTGTAGAACTACATTTTCAGTTTTTCCTTCTTCTTTGATGATATTGTCCAGTATCCACTGCCATATTGAAGGACAGACATCACATAGCAATCCAGAACTCTTTTCTTTGTTTCTAGCGAAAATTTCCTGCCTTTTAATACTCTGCTCAGTTTTTGGAATGCGTATTTGTCCATTCCAATTCGCCTTCGGATCTAAGTCGCACTTTCGGTCTTCCGTTAAAACACTTTCCAAGTACTTAAATTTTTGTACTTGCTTGATTTTAGTCTCCCCAACCTGTAAATGACATTTTGGGCTCCTCCGTTTGCTGATGACCATTCATTTGGTTTTCTTGTAATTAAGTTGTAGTCCTTTCTTTTGATTTTCTAGGATACCTTTTCAGGAGGTCTTGTAGTTTTCTTTCCTTGTCAGCTATCAGCACTATCGTCTGCGTATCTATGTTCTTCAACATGTGCCCACCAATGACGAATTTTGGCATAACTTCTAGGGTCCTCAGAATAGTTTCGCCATACAAGTTGAATAGATCAGGTGAAAAGATAAATCCTTGTCTTACGCCCCTTTCTATCTTTGTTTATCTACTGAATTCGTTTCATGTCCGTATTCAAGCGGTTTGCCGCCAGTAGTGGTTCTTTATTACTCTGATGTCTTTGCCAAATATGTCGAGGTTGCTAAGCATTTCTATCAATTCCTTGTGGCGCACTTTGTCGAACGCCTTGGCATAGTCTACAAAACACAGGTAAACTTCCCTTTTTTATTTGTATCGCCTTTTCTGAGCATAAATATCGCATTCCTTGTCCCAGTGTCCTTGACAAAACCGCATTGTTTTTGTTCTATTTCCGGTCTGATTCTGTATTCGTCAGGATTCGGACAATGAGTTTCGTTATGCGGCTCATCAAACTGATTGTTCAGTGGAGTTCGCATTCGATTTCACCTGGCTTCTTAGGCAGAGCTATGGAAATTGATTAGCTTAGGTCATCTGGTATATATACTGTTGTAGATTCCATTTATTATTTCTGTAATTTTCTTTATGCCAAATTCTTCTAAGGCTGTCAAAATCTCTATTGCAATCCTGTCTGGTCCAGCTGCTTCGTTCCTATTCTGTTTGGCCATTGCAGCTTTCATTTCGGATTTTAATATTTCCGGTCCGTCAGCAACTTTTTTTTTTACTACCGGTTGCTCTCTCTTGTCGTGGAAGAGATCTTTTATATATTCTTCTCATCGCTGGAGTATTTTCTCTTTCTCCAATATGATTGTTCCATTCTTGGATTTTATACATCCTGTTGATGAGCATGTTCTTTACCCTGTTATTTCTCTTATTTCTTTTTGCATTTCTCCTTTATTAGTCTTCATCAATCTCTTTACTTCGGCACATTTGTTGCTGAGCCATTCCTCTTTGGCCTGTCTGCATTTGTTCCTTATTTCCTTGTGTAGTTTCCTGCATTCCGTTCCATGTCTTGGCATAGTATTCTGTCTCCTTTGCATCCTGCCAAGAATCTCTTTAGTCATCCACTGTTTTTTTTCTTCTGCGTCTGATTTCCTCTGGGACAATGTTGTTGGCTGATGTCACTAGCGCTTCTTTAAGTGCGTCCCATTTTGAATTTCCATTTCCCATTTGTTCTTCGTATTTGTTTCTCAGTTTCAGTGTATTTTTCTGCGGGTCAAGGTCATTTATAAGCGTGCTGTATTGCACTTTGGGTGCTGCCCTTGTCTTCTCTAGTCTGAGAAGTTTCACCCTTAGTTTGCAGATAACTGGAAGTTGGTCCCTTCCACAGTCGGCACTTGGATAGATTCTGCGTTTCTGAATCTTTTATTTATAGTTACATGATCGATTTGGTTTTTCGTGTCACCTCCTGAGCTTCATCATATTCATAAGCGTCTCGGGTGTTCTTGAAACCATGTGTTGGTTATCACCTGGTCATTCGCCTTACACTACTGGACCAATCTTTCACCCAGCTCGTTGCGGATTCCTAATCCAAAGTTGCCAGTTGTCTCCCCTTCCCTCTCCTTGCCTATTTCGGCATTCAAATCTACCATGTTGATTCTAATTTTTTGGTTTTTACATTGAGCCTTTGTATTTTCAAGAGAGGAATAAAAAGATTCTATTTCTTCCTCAGTGCTTTGCGTTGTTGGTGAATAGACGACTACAATTGCTATGGTGAATGGTCACCTTTTCAGTTTGACCAGGAGAACTCTTTCAGAGAACTGGCAGTATCCCAGAATGCATTTCTTCATATCATTGTCCAGTATTAATCTGTAAAATTATTTGAAGCCATATTCAGGACGTTTCGGCTGTTGTATGTTCCGACCTTCTTCTAATTGGAATTTCAAAATGATCCCTTTATTTCGTTCACTGGATTAGATTGTTCTAGTCATACCTTTTCCAGATGTCTCAGTATCCGTCTATATTTCTGAGATGAGGTTGTATTTACAGTTTTTTACATTATTCGGACTATTGTCCTCATTTTTGTTGCCATTTATACGACGTTTCGGCCGTTGAACACTCCGGCCTTCTCCAGGTGCTAGGAATTTCGAACCGAACCCTTTAATAACAATCACTGGGGTATATCATTCTCATTCCTTGCGTAGTAGTAATGCCACGATTGGAAGTTATGGGTTATCGCCATCTAAACCTGCAAGTTACTTGTTCACCACTGCTGTAGCCTGGTATTGGATCTACAGCTCTTTGGGTCAAGACGTTGGTTAGTTCCTGGATATATATTTCTTCTAGGACCTACGATATCTAATCAATGATGACTGAACGAATCAATGATGCTTGCGACGAATGCTGCTAAAACGAAGCCGACGACGATATTTAAATTAAACATCTGCTGCAAATTCGGCGGACCTCAACACGACCGCGACGACGACTATACTCAAAACTTCTGGGGCGACGATTAAAACTTTATAACTCAAGCTTCACTTCGTCGGGGACCACTTAACCTGACTTCTACGTAAATCAGTTTCAAATATTCAAATAATTTCGTCGGTGAACAATTTCATTGGAACAAAATTTCGTTTCTTCTTCTTTTTCTTCTTCTTCTTCATAAAATGTCAGGGTAATAAACTGTTTCTTCTTTTCTGTCTTTTTCGTCGCCATCAAAAACAATAACAATCTGAAACAAAAGACCTCGTCTAAAACAATTGACTCCAGAGTCAATATAAATAAAATATAAAAAATATATTTTCTTTTTCTTTTTCAAACAAAGACATCTTTGGTGACATGCCGTGGAGTGGAGAGGTTCTTTTGGTCAAAAGTTGTCAGAACTCTCGAATACAGAAAGAAAATTACCACCCCTCCGGGAAAACCCGGTGGTTAAGCCCGACTTAGAGCCAAACCGTTCTCTTCAACTACTGAAATCGAACTCTTAAAAGTAAAACTAAAATTTTACTTCACAACTGTGAGCTAGACGTCTTTTCTGCTCTACTGATAGCTGTTATCCGGTGCAATTTTGAATCTAGGGCATAACTTTTTCTGATCCCAGTAATCATAATAAAAATCCCAGATTCAAACGTATTTCCAATTGAACCGTTAACATTTTCAAACGATACACATTTTTTCAGATCTGAAAACATCTGCGTTATCTAGCGCAAATACACTTCATGTGAAAAATATATTCTGCCCAAAAATCGTACCAACGAATATTTAACACTACATCGTGACTGGCGTGTACTGTCTGGTGCTTCATCGTCATCCGCTCGTATCGACCAGGAAACAAATTGAATTTTCAATGACACGAGTCACTGAGGTTTCAATTTGTTGTTTTCTGTAAATCGCTCTCTTTTCATTGATTATTAAATATTTTCACACTCGCTGGTCAGAGAAATTTGCCTTAGTCTTTTTCTTCAGCATTGTGCCTATTGGTCAAAAAATAGATTTTCGCAATGGCTCACGAATTTGAAAATGGTAAAGAAAAGAGTTATTTTTGTTTCGTAATCACCACATCTTCCAGAAACTAAGTAATGTATAAAGAGATAGGAAAATATTGAGACACATAACGAGAAAAGAAGACATGAAGAGTTTTACACTCTCACAAGACATTGAAAGCAAGAGAAAAAGAATGAAACAGTAACTGAGCTTGTGTGAATGGATCATAGAAAGAGGGACAAAGATGGATGTCTGAGGGTCGGAAGTTATTCGGGAGAAAAATAGACAGAAAGTTGTGGAGTGCTAAGATCATCTCCGCTCTGAAAAGTCAAGAAGAAACAACATAGATTGACAGTCTGGGAGTTATGGCGTTACAAATGTTACCAAAATTAAGATGAAAATAAGAATACTAATAAAAAATGTGAACATTAATGCAAGATATCAAGCATTAACAATAATACTCGAATGAAAGGTAGCAGAAGTTTTTTTTTTTTTTTTTTTTAGGGCTCGGAATGAGAAACCAGAGAGCCGAGTTTGAATTCTTGTTAAATTCGTTGCAGTCACTTACGCGAAAGTGAAAGGTATAAATCCGTCGCCTCTCTCTCCAGCTATGGGTTAAATAGCAGAACAGATTGGGTTCTATAGTCTTGGTTGGCAACCAGTTTACCGCAGAAAGTAATGGCAACCTACTGCGCGAAAATGTTGTGCCCAGTCAGTCATGTCTCTTTCGAGACATGATCGCCCAAGCGTGTATCACGCATGGTACTTAACTGACTGCTAATTTAAAGAAATCAGTCTTCACTAAAGATTGGCGAGTTCTAGTATTTAATAACTATTCTGTTTACTAACGGGACGGGTGGAGTTTACTGTTTGTTTATCTGGTGAAGTCTACTGATTAAGCATAACCAATTGGATAAGGTAGCAATATAAACAAGAGCCGAATGTTGATGGTTCTTTTCTACACTTTTTGATTTCGATTGTACATCAGAAACAATTCGACATTTTTGTACCAGCTAACTTTTCTTTTTCTCTAAATCTTCTAGTTTTTAACTGACAGATTCTTTTAATGTCGGGCAGACTTTGACAGATTGTTTTTGGTAGAATAAATGAATCATTGAATAACAATACTTTCGGGGCAGCAGCCAAACACTCTAGGTTTTACCTTGCAAAACGTCAACAAACGAAAACAATCGCTTATACATACATGCATATATGATATACTTCAACAAATTGTTTTAGGTAGCTCCACTAATTCGTTGAAAAATAAAAATAACATAGCAAGAAGAAAAAGGTTACAAACTTAATTTTTTTCGTCAAAATGTTGATGTTATTTTTAAGAGAAAAGATCAAAGTGTTTTTAATTATTTATTTTTAAAATTGTTTAATCTATTCTAATATGTTCGAAAGTTTTGTAAAAAAACATATTTACACACACACACACACACACACACACACACACACATACACAGTATTACTTACTATAAGATTGAACACTGTTTATAATTGTATCGGTAGGTGTCAGTCCTTGCATCTGTCTTTTTTTCTGTTTACATTTTCTTTTTTTCGGGTTTCTGATTTTTCTGATAGGACCTTTGTTTATTCGCGTTCAGATTTTTTTTGTTTTGGTTTAAATGCATTCGTTTGGCAGGCTGTGTTATTAAGCTCACAAGCGCAGGTTTTACAATACTTTGGTTTGTTATATATATATATATATATATATATATATATATATATATATATATATATATATATATTCAGGTGCAGTTTAAAATTTTGTAATTAACTGCCACCTGATGAAAAACAAAATTGCTGCTGCTGCTGCTGCTGGTTTGCGTGGACAGAGAAAATTGCAGCGTGTCTGGTCGTGTAATTTTCAGAAACAAATAATTAACCTCTGTCAGTGCCAGTCTGCAAATTCAAACGATTTTTCTTTTCTTTTCAGACGTCTCTTTCTTTCTCTTTTACTTCTCTTAACACAACTTTTTTTTTTGTTTTTGTTTTGTATTCGGCGATTTTGATTGTTCTGTAATGTTTGCTGTCCCACAAAGACATACACACAGAGAAAACAGATCAGGGTTATGTGTACGATTATTTTTTTAAAGAGACAGCTGCGTACTAGATTTTGATGGTGGACGTGGTTGTATTTCAGCAAGAGTAAAAGCGCCATTTTTTTTACAGAAAATTATTACGCAACTTTCTCAAGAAACTGGAAACAAGTAAATTTGTTTTTAAAACAAGAAAACAAAAAGTAGCTGTTTTGAATGTACACTCAAATATGTAATTAATATACATAAATTTTTTTAAAGCATTCACTGTTGAACAGAAAATATTTCCAAGGATTCAAACATTGAATAAGTTTTATTGGTTTCGTTCAAAGTAGTTTACTTAACGTGGAAATATGCAACTAGAAGAAGAGAGCGAACGTTTTCTGACTACGCGCCCAAATCGGTGTTCTCAATTGGCTTCAAATTGCCATAAACCATTCCAGACTAAATACTACGATCGCCCGGATACGTCCGCGGGGCTTTTGATCAGGCTGCGATATGCTTTACTTTGTCCACCACATGGAAAACTCTCCCGGGTGTGCACATTCGTCTTCTGCATGTTTTTAGTATGGCTCATGGCACTGTCGGTCTCACCTAGAGATGCACTTCCTGGAACCACCGTCTTCTCACTCATTGTGCTTTTCACCGCGGGAGTCTTTGTTGGAAAATTAGTATCCCTGGTGAAATTACCAAATATTCTCGGTAAGTTAAAATTTCCATACTCTCCTCGTCTTGATAGAAATGCGCCACCTCCTGTCAGACACTTCAGTAAATGAGGGTCTTTTTTCCTACAGAAATTTATTTATCCATCGGCTGTGAAAATAATGTAAATTGATGTTTGCAACATAAATCTTTCATTGGCCCCAGTTCTAGCATTTGCTTGATATTATTTCGCTTTCCATCGTACATACTTTGTTCACATTCCTTCCTCATCTTTTAAACAGTAGTAATGGTTTATCTCTTGCTTCCAGTTTTGGATTCGGTTTCTGGTTCCATCTAAAAGCTTTTCATTCTTTTTTACTCTATCTAACCCTATGCATCTTAGTGGCATTATCGCCTTGCCTGGATGAAATGATTTTAAAAAGTACATATTGACCAAGAAAGAGTTCTTATATTGTAAATCATTAAATTTTTTTATCCATGATCTTTTCTAGTATGGGAATCAATCACTGTTACTACGATAAGAGAGTTAGACGTCTCATAAAGCATCTCGTTAGAACCTCTCCCTCGGTAGGAGGGCTAGCCATTACCTTACACCTCATGTGTTCACAAAAGGTAAGTGCTGTTGTTACTGGGGTAAAAAAAATAACTGAAAGTATAGATTTTGAAAAAATAAAAGAATAAGTTACTAACAACAGATTTCTATAAAAGAAAAAAATTACCAGCAACAGATTTTTGTAAGAACAAAAAAAAAATACTCAATCTCCTAAGAAAATTAAATTTCGGCATTAAATGACCTATAAAGTTTTGACATGGTGTTAAACAACAAACAAACAAAAACATTCTCGCCATTATTAATTTAAAGAGACCTGTAATTTTACAGCTGCCAAAAAACGAATCTAAACGAGAGCTGGTGCGTACTACTACCGAACCTCCCAACCAAGTGAGCAAACCTAATTGGGGTAGTACTATGTGACCCTCGCTATCTTATCAATATTTGCTTTTTTATACCCACATTTATATAAGCTACAAATTAAACTAAGCACAATTGACTATTAAAGGATTTTTAAAAAATCGTGGATCTTTACATAATTCAGGGTTCTAGTTTGTTTTTGTTTTTTTTGTCATAACCTGTGAATTTTTTTTTTGCTCCTGCTATGTTTAAAAACACGATATAAAATTCATTATTTTTTTTATCCATAATGTTGAATGCGTTAACTAAAATTCTTAAACTTTTTAACAAGAAAAGTTTGCCACAAAACATTTTTAAAATTATTTTAAGATGGAATGATCTATCATGACATGTCTCTAATTTGTATTTAGATAAATTGTATTTATTTGTAATTTCTCTAGATGGATTGCTTGCTTATATTACATATGATCCATTATTGTACATAATTAAGTTACAATAAAATTTGTATTTTATATGATTACTACCTCATGGAAATTGAGATGTAGTAATCATAGATTTAGTAGGTGAGCACAACACCCTTTGCGCCGAACCTGGTCTAAACTATTACTCCACCTACACACTGTCTTCTAAATCATTTTACGAAATAACTTCATAAAAACCAATGAAAAATGCTATTAAGAAATCAAATTTCATTTACTTCTTCGCATAACTTACGCACTTTACTTTGTGATGTTTACTTAAATGTGGTAGTTCCGTTGTTTCAATGTTTTTTTATAAGCATTTTTAATATTCTGCATATTTTCTCTGTTTACATTAGCATCATCTGGTTCTTGAAATATTTTCTTGCTAGTACTTCCATGGCTTCTGCTCCGATGAACTTAGATCACTGGTGCCCCTTAGGTTCGAATTTGCACGAGATACTAGATTAGCAACTAGATCCCACCCTTTTACAGTGAAACCGATAGAATGCAACCGCAACTTCTACTCCAACAGTTTCTTTTCTCGTACTTCCCGCCTGTGGAATTTCCTTCCACATGATTGCTTCCCTGACGGCTACAATCTCCAGGTGTTTAAATGTAAGGTCAATAGACACCTCCTAACACAATAACTCGCTTCCATTCTTTCAAACACTCTTCCCATCCTCCCAACTACCTATCACCCCCTTCTGACATTTCCTATATCTAACCACTCTTCCTATTTACCTCCCCCTATGTAGCTCCAAGCGCAATAGTGGCAGTGGAATGCCTTTGCTTGGGGTGAAATGATTAAAATAAATAAATAAATAAATTGACTATTCTCAATTATTAATCGTTTTAATGTTTCTCAAATCTTTTCCTGGTATACATAAAGCCATTTTCCTTGTTCTGTCATATCTATGTTTTCAGTTTATTTATTACTACCGCCTTAAGGTGGAGGTATTGTATTTGGTCGCGTTTGTCTATTTGTTTGTCTGTCTGTCAGTTGTTAAGATATCTCAAGACACGCTGAACTTTCAGATGATTGGTCTCATGACTGGCGCGAACTGATTAGATTTTAGGTTCTATGCGATACAGGATAACATTTCTGAGTTATTTTTCCGATCTTATTAACAAAATTTAATTTTTGTCTTTCACATGCCAAATACTGAACTACCTCTTCTGGATCACTTTAAATACTAAATTACCTCCCCTGTTTCATTCTAAGTCTTCATTTAATTTTGAGAGCGGTCGAGTTCATTTTTTTTTGTATTTTCACTCTTGAGAGCGGTCAAGTACGGTGTAGTTGTTTTTTCTCATTTTAATAATCATCTATGGCTAATCGCTTAGATGATGGCAGTATTGTATTGGCAAAGATCTGCGGTCTTTGACTGCTTTTTGTAGCTCATTATTTTTTGTGATTTTTATTCAATGTTTTCAGAATACAAAACTTTGCGTACACATCAAACAACAAATATTTACTGTCATGTGTCTCTTTGGATGACATTTTTGGGCACATCGACGTCGTGTAACGGTTACCAAGCTTGTCTCACTAGAAATTATTACTGAGTAGTGAGTTCGATCCTCACTAGGTGCCACAAACTTTCGGTTTCGTGCCACATCTAAGCAGCGCTCACAAAATCAGTACTTTGAAGTTTATAATTTTCATACCACCCATCGCACTTTTATAAAAGATCTGCAGTTTATAAAAGAAATATGTGCCGTGCTCCTTCAGGACGTTGGCGATCATGGCTCTTCACAATTTCTTAATAAATGTTGTCGTCTTGTTATCTCAGCTAAACCTTATCCTGCCAGTCATGTACTCAAGTTCATGCGGTAATGTGCTGTTTTCCTTTGTCATTCTTGCCATCAATCTGCCTTGTGGGTATCAAAATTTTCAAGCCCTCTTTTCTTAGTATGTGCCTTAGAAATTTTAAATTTTTTGTCCAAAAAGGAAAATCCTTGTTTATATATATATATATATATATATATATATATATATATATATATATATATAATCGTGTTGCCCCAAGCAAGGCATTTTACTGCCACTGTTACATAGGAGGAATGTTATGAGGAGTGAGAGGTTGCAGGGGGTGTCAGGAAGAGAATAGGAGAGAGAAGAGATTACTGATGAGAGTGGGGTGGACGAGGAGGAATGTTATGAGGAGCGAGAGGTTGCAGGGAGTGTCAGGAAGAGAGTAGGAGAGGGAAGAGAGTACTGATGAGAGTGGGGTGGACGAAGAAAAAGCATGCGAGAGAGAGAGATGATGTAAGTTAGTGAGACACGAGATGACTATTGACTTTAAATTTAAATTCTTGGAGATTGTAACTGTCAGGAAAGCAAGTATGCGGAAGAGAATTCCACAGGCGGGAAGTGCGAGAAAAGAAGCTGCTGGAGTAGAATTTGCGTTTACAATTTATTGGTTTCACAGTAAAAGGGTGGGACCTAGTTGCTAATCTTGTGGCTCGAGGAAATTCGTATATAGGGGGTACCAGTGAGCTAAGTTCATCGGAGCAGAAGCCGTGAAAGTATTTGTAGAAAAGACACAGGGAAGCCACACTGCGTCGGGGAGAAAGCGACTGTATCCTAGCTACCAAGTCGGAATAGATCACATTACAGATTCCCCGATGGATTCGGTCGAGGACACCTAAGTGGATAGCAGGAGCACCGGACCAGATATGGCTGCAATACTCAATGCACGGGCGGATGGTAAACTTGTATATGTGCAAGATTGTTTCTACACAGAGAACCGACTTTCTTAGCAGCGGATTTAGCTATGGATTCTATATAGTTATTGGGGTCTGGTGTGAGAGTTAACCCGAGGAGGCGCAGTGTTTCGCTTTCAGGGAGAGAAGCTGGATCCATGTTAATAGGCGGGAGGAACGACTGTCTGTGGTGGTTATTAGATTTTTTTACCCCAGTCCATCACGGATTGGAGGTCCTTTTCAAGCTCGGTAGCGAGGTTTGCTTTTTCAACCTCGGTAGATTTTTTATCGAGACGAGAGTAAACCGTAGTGTCGTCAGCAAATATGCCACTTGGGATCTTATTACATCAAGGAGATCGTTAATATAGATAAGGAAAAGCGTAGGAGCAAGAATAGAGCCTTGAGAGACACCCGCATTCATGTGATAGTAATGGGAGTCTTGTCCGTTCAATACCACCCTCATTGTACGATTTGAAACAAAGGACTGGATTAGGTCAAACAATTGTCCAGTTATACCATAGCCCAGCAGCTTGCATAGAAGGCCAGCATGCTAGACTCTGTCAAACGCTTTGTCGATATCAAGGGCCAAAGTTCGGGCTTCGCCGTTTTTGTTGAGGGCCTGGTGTATATACTCAGTGATGGTCGTGAGCATATCAGCAATAAACCTGGTAAAGCGGAAGCCATACTGTTTGACAGAGAAAAGTCTATAGTCTGTGAGATGTTGTACCACCTCGGCGTTGATGGCTTCGAACACTTTGCCAAAGATCGGTAGGAGGCTGATAGGGCGATAATTAGCGGAGTCTAAGGGTTCCCTAATATTTTTATATATAGGAACCACGGAGGAGTATTTCCAGCAGACAGGAAAGCAGGACGCAGAAAGGCAGTAGTTATAGTGTTTAGAGAGAACAAAGGAGAGTTCAGGAGCACATTTTTTAGGACAATGATGGGTATTCCGTCGCCACAAATTCGTTGATTAGAGGGGGATTGAGAGCTTACTGTTGTTCAACACGCTTTTACAGAGCCTCCAGTAGTCTTTGAAGCCAAACTTACGGGATGCTATGCGCTGCTTCATTCTGGCTACAAACATCAGCTTAGCTCTATTAAGTACCTTCTTGCATTCATTACGAGCCGAGGTTAAAAGGTGCCTGTTAGGATCTTACGCGTGACTCCGGTAAAGCCGAAAGAAGTGATTTCGGTGGACGATGGAAACTGAGCAGATAGGGGAGAACCAGGGGGATGAGTGGGATTTAAGTCTCAATTTTCTAACAGGGATGAAAGCGTCGATGCCAGCCTTAACCCAAGAGAAGACCTCAGCCGCGCAGTTTTCAACAGGAAGGCTAAATACATTATTCCAAGGGACATCACTCAGGAAGTCGCGGAACGAGTCCCAATCGGCCTCTGTGGTAGCAGTAAGATATTCTGCTGGTCTGAGTTTCTTGGGTGGGGTGGAGGTGGAAGGAGATATTGACGGAAACTAATGCATGGTCAGAGTTTCCGAGAGGGCAGAGTTGCTTGACATTGCGAGAGTCAGGGTGGAGGTAAAGCATAGATCTAGTAGCGAATCGTGTCTGTTAGAGTTATTACAGAAACGCATGAGGAACTCCACCACCTGCGTATGGAACTGAGTGGTAGAAAGTTTCATGGTGTGTACACCAGCAAGATCTCTGACGGAGTTATGCAGCCACTCAGCATGATGGGCGTTAAAGTCGCCAAACACAAATATATGGGCAAACGGGTGGGAGGAAATGGCCTTGTCGATATTGTTGGAGATGCTGTCAAGAACGGAGCAGTCGGGAGATGATGGAGAGCGGTAGGGAAAGAAGAGTAGCTAACTGAGCTTAGAATGGAGAGACGGAAACACATATAATGTGGGGATTCAAGAGAAATCATCCTGGCTTGAGGAAGGAGTTCACTGACGTAAACCCCTAAGCACATGCATGTGGACATTGGAGTACTTTCTGAAGAGGGGAAGGTAGCCAGAGATAGAGAAGTCAGAAGAGGGTATTGAGGGGTTGAGATTAGTCTCACAGAGAGCTAGGATGTCAGGGGACTTTTGATGGCGAAAAGATTCAACGCTACTGAAATTGGTTCGGATACCGCGGATGTTAGTAAAGGAAATGTTAAGAGGTTTAGGCGATATTACGTAAAAGTTCAGTACCTTTTTCTTAATTTCTAACGAAATGTTCGCGTTTCTTAATACTTAGCTTATCTTTTGTAATGCATCTTTAACTATCTGAATGTGCCTTCGGATTTCAGTGTTGCGCTTCCCATTCTCTGATAAAACACTTCCTAGATATTACCATATTCGAATGTTAAAATTGTGAACACGAATCGTCGGTTCGAATCTCACGATGGTTGATTTGTAAAGGCAGTGTACTTCTTGATAACAAAAGAACACGAAGACACCATCAGCGTGTGACATAGTCGTGTGGTGCCTGAAAATTATAGTATGGGGTGACCCAAGCCTTGAGAGTGAAATTGGGAAAACGAAAATCTTTGGAAGCTGTCGATGGTTAGCATGAAATCACAAGTCATCGTTATCGAGAGTACTACCCCTGTTCAAACTGTAGATAGTGAATTACATACTCTCTCTCGGATATTGTAACTAAGATCTTTTCAGCATAGTTATAGTTTAAGCTACAAGTGGGTTCTATGGGCGTTGAAAAAAAAAACAGTAATGAATATTTGTCAAACGTCAGTAACAAGGATTAGCTATTCAACTTAGTAGACGGACATGTATTCTCGTAATATAGCAACCAGTGATTATTTTTATACGCGCGCACACACACATAAACACACATCATTTTTATACGCGCACATACACGCACACACACACACACACACACACACACACACACACACACACACACACACATATATATATATAAACACACACAGATTACATTGTATGTAATAAGATAGGAACATCATTTTATAAATGAAATGGCTAAATGTAAATGTAAGTTCTATACTAACAGTTTCTTTTCTCGTACTTCTCCCCTGTGGAACTCTCTTCCGGCTCCATGTTTTCCAGCCAACTTTGATCTTTAGAAAACTTAATTGCAATGTCAATCATTATCTACTGTCTGTTTTATTACTCTTCTTTTATTGTTCTCGTTTATTAATGTTTTTCTTCTTTCTTATTATTTCACACTCAGTAACCCCTTGTGTCTTAGTAACTTTATTGCCTGGTTTGGGGTCAAATGATTAAAAAAAAATCTTCAGCTTTACGATTTCTTATAAGGTGTTATTTTGGCAATTCACAAGACTTCTGTTACAACTATTCATAATAGGGGGAAGTTTCTAAATTTCTTTACTGTTGTATTTTTACAATTTAATGGAAGTTTCAGGAAGACTTAAATTTGTCATTTAACCACTTAGATATTTTTGATGTGGTAAATTAAATTTTAGTGAGAAGAAAATTGTTTGACAAAATCTGTCAATCTTGATAATATTAAGAAATTTAGAAATTACGATATTTCCTTTCTTTAATTAAAGGCAGACAATCAACATTAGACAAAAGTAGGTAAATTGGTCAAAAATGTTCTAAACTTAGTTTTTAATTGAATAATTTTTGCCAGAATTTACTCGGCCGCACCTCACTATGATTACCGAGATTTTCCCAGTGGGTTGTCGTTCTTAATTTGATTAAATTCCTCTCAAGAGAAACTAAGCCGTGCTTAGGTATTTCGCCTTCATTTGTCAAATTACTGACTAATTAAATAATTCCTATGAAGTCAAACGAAAAAAGAATTTATTCGTTCGACAGTAAATTTGTTAGAACCAAAACTTTATTCGTGGTGCCCACATTAAAAAAAAACAGTTCTTGTAATCGCTTTGTTTGTTACACTGCTACGAATAGTAGACCTACTGGTTAACAAGTAGTAACCAAATTTCGGAATACATTTAGTAATGTAGTTATTTATTAAGCTTAGTCTAGTTTTGTCACAAGACCACAAATACAAGGCACCCAGCAATGATTGAACTCGTTACTTAATAATGATGACTTAGAGTAACATGGTAGCTATTACACCACCACAAGATAAGCAACCAGCTTTTGTAAATATGTTTTTTTATCATTTCACCCCAAGCAAGGTGATAATTTCACTAAAACGTAAGTTGTTACAGTGAGTAAAAGAGAATGAGAAGACTTTGAAAGAAACTAAAAAAAAACATTCCGAAACAGGAAAACCCTCTACTCCTGTTCAGCAGTGAGAGAATGAGTTTGATTTGGGTTGTAGGCGAACCTATCTACTCCCATTAAAGAAAAGAAAGAAAAAATATTAACCCTTGCTATTATGATAAAGACCATTGTTTGTGTGTGTATATATATATATATACGCTCTCACACCCTGATTGAGCACTCTGGAAGAATGGTAGACTTTGAAAAACAGTAGCTACTCTGGCTTGTACACATCGCTCATTCAATAATGAATTGGATCACTCTGGCTATTGGGCGTGTATACTGATAATATACACGCTAAAAAGTCTGCCTTCTTCTACCGAGCGCCCATAGCCCAGAGGTAGAATCGCCGACTGACGCCAATTCGGTCGGGTTTCAATCCTGGGTTAAAAGCAATCGGAGTCTAACCGTACTGATGAGCTGTGATACAGCGAAACAGATCTGCCTGCGAATGACTATATATATATTTATATATATATATATCACTCCTGTCACGCTCATGGAGAGAGAGAGAATAGCGAGGCAGCGTCGGTTCAGTTTATTTTCCTTACTACCAGTTATTAAACTTTACTACTAATTATGAAAGTTCTTGCTGCGTGTTTGGCCTTTAACTGTGCCTTTATATTTTATTTTTTGCAACAATTATGTCGTCAAGTAGTGAAGAATATATATATATATATATATATATATATATATATATAAGAGATATATATATATATATATATATATATATATATATATATATATATATATATATATATATATAAGAGAATATACATATATTTCCCTCTTTTCACGCTCAGGAGTTAGGATTTTTTTTAATGTCTTAATGTAAAATACTCAATAATAGTTACATCAGTATATATACATTGCCGTTATTTTAGACGGCACGGGCCCACAAGTTAAAAGAATAATGAGCACAAATATTGGAGTTTGAAAGTGTAGAGGCAACCCAAGAACACGTATGATTCTAGCGCATGTATTTAGGTGAGGCCAGTCAATCATATAACCACCGTTCCTTAATGAATTCTAACGACATATTTATATTTTAAGATAGT
This sequence comes from Ascarosepion bandense, assembly GCA_037127315.1. NCBI lineage: Eukaryota > Metazoa > Mollusca > Cephalopoda > Sepiida > Sepiidae > Ascarosepion > Ascarosepion bandense. Next base: position 3,672,050 of record JBBBDQ010000167.1, read on the forward strand.
CCAAATTGGGTTTGGTAAATCGGCGCCTATTAAGAAGTGAAACTATTTATCCTCTTTCACCCCCGAGCCTATGGCCGTGGAAGGGAGGAAGTCAAACAGCAAGTGAAAAGGTGGGTGGATTTGCTCGTTCACCTTCGACGTGGTGTCATGTTTAGCAAGCTTCTTACGACTGAATAGTGAGTCCGACGCTAACTGGGCACCTCATAGTTTCGGCATTTTACCATATCAAAGCTACACGTAGAAAATATGTACATAGGTATATAAAAAAATTTAATAATTCTTCAAATAGCATATACCAAATCAAGGCTACGAGCGGGGTATCACTTTTCCTAAGTGACCCAGCACACTTAAATGTGATGTGAAAATTACTCACAAAATGCTGTATAAATTTTAAAACAACTTGAAGCCTACATCAAGAACAGGTTTTTCCGTAGCAGGGATACAAAAAACGAGGACCCTAGTCTACCGTATATGTGCTTCCACGTGGCACATACATAGTACCACATTAGTCTTTGCTCTCTCGCCTTCAGAACGAAGGACAGTAATCACTGATCGAATATCTGAGAGGATTGATAATATTCTCACTGAATTTTCCTCGGCTAGCGTCCATATCTGCAGTGATTTCAGTATCCACCACAAAGAGCAATTATTCCACTTGAAGAAAACCGACGATGAAGGCAGATATTATCAAGAGTTCACCATAGCCTATGAACTAATCCAGATCTTCGAAGAACCCACCGGTGTCCCGGACGAGACAGAACATCAGGCGAAACTTCTCGACCAATTTCTCACATCATGCCCTGATAAATGCTTAGCAAAAGTTCCCCGCCAACTCAGGAACGCCAGATCATCCTCTAATCAGGTTCCAGGTTGATGCCAAAACTAAGGCACCCCTGATCTACAGTCCTTACGTGAAGGCCGACTGGGACCGCTTTCGTTCCTCTATGACGAAAGATCTTCTCTCAACCGTCTTCAAGCATGCTGCCCTTGTCTTGGAATGGATCATTTGTCTGGCATGAAGAGATATCATAATAAAAAATTCCAAATCAATCAGTCAGCCCGGGTTCATTCCTGAAAGCCATAGAACACCTGAACCACTACTTGAATAACTATCCCAAAGAGCGATGTAGTTTACCTCTACTGCATTCAGAACCGCCTGCAATCACTACAAAAACGTTCTAGAAAACCCCAAGTGAGGCTATGCACAAACTGTCTAGGCCAAGGTTAAAAAGAAACAAATTGGATCTCGTGAATTCTGGAAGGTTACCAACCAATTCATAAACAGAGGTAAAGCGGCTGTGCCCGCAATTATAAATGGGTCCGAGGTCATATCTTCCTCGACAAACAAGGTGAAGCTCTTCACCTCGATCTCTGCCTCAAATTCAACACTAGACAATAAAGACCATCTCATCCCCAACAGTTCACGTCTCACTTACAGCATGATAGGATTCAAGACTCAGCCTTGACCCTAAGAAATCCACTAGACCAGACAAAATTACCCGATTCTAGTGAAGTTATTCAGTTGCTGCTTGAAGGAGAAATCCTTCCAAAGCCTATAGAATGTATTAAACGAATACCCGATTTTCAAGAACGCGGGTATATGATATTCCCTATCTCAGTATAGACCAATCAATCTCCCCCGTATGATCAGCAAGCTCTTTGAGACTATAATCGATATGAATTTCGTCTAGCACCTAGAGAACAACAACCTCTTCTGCGATGAGCAGTACGGCTTTCAATTGAACCGAGCCACTGCTGACACCGTAACTACCATTACTCACAAAATTAGTGACGACAAAGGCATCTTTGCACAAAGGACCCATAGCGTTTATTTATCTCGAAGGCCATTAACAAGGTGTGGCACAAAAATTTGTTACACATTTATGGAATCACTGGAAGGGTCATTTCGATTATAAGATTGTTCCTTTCAGGTAGGTCCTGCAGGTTATTATTAATGGTTAGTCCTTCGGCGTCCTAGCGGTCAACGCCGGCGTCCTCCAGGGGTCACACTTCGGACCAACCCTCTTTATGATTTACACAAATGACCTATCTAAGAATATTCTCAGATCATTTCTATACATCTATGCCGATGATACGACTATATACTAATGGATTTCTAAAACTCTTGATGATCAGAGCTCTACAGCTGATCTCTCTTCCGATCTAGCACAATCTGCCTAGTTGGGTAAGAAACATGGCTGGTTACGTTCAATGTCTCGAAAATCAATATAGTTACATTCGATAGGATGTCGAACTACCGCCAGTCCTGATGAACAGATGTCCTATTGGAAAAACACCGTGCCTTGAGAAACTACTGGGCCTTAAACTCACATCTGAACTCGAGTAGAACTCGTAGACACGAGCCATTGCTAAAGATGCAGGTACAAAGGCGGCTCACTGTACAGCTCCAGTAAGTTGTTGGTTGGTTTGTTTTTATGGCATATCAACCTCGGAAGGTAATTTATTGCCAACTAAATTTGATTTATTTATTGCTGATAATACCTTTTTCTTTCAACAATTTATTGTTTTTTTTATATAAGTTTTTGTGTCTAGTAATACTTTTTTTCTTTTCGAGTATCAAGATTCATTGGGATTTGTTTTTAAGAAGGGCAGGGTCCCCAAGTTCCTACCCTTGTTATTTAACCCATAACTGGAGGAGAGGGACGGATTAATACCTTTCCCAAGGGTACTAGTGCTTAAGTGAATGCAGGGTATTCAACTGGAATTCGAACTCGGCTCACCGATTTCTCTTTCCGAGCTGATATCCACTGCACCACAACGTACATCTGTCACTAAACGCTTACAGCACCTGGTATTCCTAAGCGGTCACCCATCTAAGTACTGACCAGGCTCAACGTTGCTTAACTTTGGTGATCGAGCTGAGAACCGGTGTATTCAACGTGATATGGCCGTAAGCCTCCAGTAAGTACTTATCGTCTAATTTTATAAGAGCTAGATCAATCCAAGAATGTATTATTGTTTTGGGCGGGAGCTGCCTAGACCACACTTTCTAGCCCCAATAGAGTCCAAAAGCGTCTCCGAGTTCTTGTGAGTCACGAATTATTTTCCACCCTTCAAACTCACTCCCACAAGCGATATATAGAAAGCCTTCTCGCTGCTCTGTCGCTATTTTCACGGTAGTGCTCGGACGAACTACATTCTTTGGTTACTCAAGGCCTGACCTCCACGGAAAGGACCCGCCCTGCAATTTACATTGTAGTAAACGACCCATTCTTCTCCGTATTCCATCGGTGAGAAGTTTCACTTAAACAGCTTCTTCCTGCGAACCACTGCTCCATGAAACCGAATCCCAAGAGGGTGTTTCTCCGATCACGACAATCTTAACCTGTTCAAGTCTAGGGTTAATTGTTACATTCTCCTCCTATCCGTACAAACAGTCTGCTAATGTAACCCTATATCTCGAGTTGCCCTCGGGCCTTGTATGCGGTTAAAACTTAGTAATAAAAAATACCTGCTTAAAAGGTTTATATAAATAATTTAAGAAAATCTTGCTCCAAGTTATGTTGTCTCGCCTTTGAATGCTATCAGAATTTGACCAAATGTTTTGTTCAAATCTTTTTTTTCCCCTATCTCTTTATCTAAAGACGCAAATTTATATTTAGGTCAGAAGTGTTTTTTGTCTTTACTGCGTAATCTATCAATGTCACATCTGATAAACAACTTGACTTTGGAAACAAGGAGCTCAAACGATAAAAAATGGGACTTGTTTGCATAGTGGAAGAGTGCTAGTAAGATTTATGTTAGTCTAGAATGTTTCCTTTTATGGGTGGAAACAAAAATCAAACTTCACAGGTTTATTAATGGCCGACAGCAGCGTAGTAGCCGTCACGTTGTTACCATTACCTGATTGCCTATGTCGTTTAATAATTTACTAACTGAATCAAGGACCTATACTGGCAACAAATCGCCTGCATATACAACAGATATACAAAAATATAAAGTGTCTAAGACAATAATGTTTCTTCTCACCGGATTTATTCAACCTATACAGTGAGGATGTGCGTTGTAGCACAGTGGAACTGAGTTCGAATTCCAGCCGAATTCCTTGCATTCACTTACGCGCAAATACCATGGTGAAAGGTATTAATCCGCCTCTTCCCTCCAGTTATGTGTTAAATAATAGGACAGCTTGGGTTCTATAGACTTGGCCGGCAACCAGTCTACCTCAGAAAGCAATGGCAACCTACTACGGGATAATCTTCTGCCCAGTCAGTCATGTCTCTTTCGAGACATGATCGCCCAAGCGTGTATCACGTATGGCACTTAACTGACTGATACAGTGAGGCGATTCTGAGAGAATTAGAAGTTCTATCAGGATCCATTATTAGCGGTCACAATCTTGACCACGTAAGATATGCAGATGACACAGTGTTGATAGCAGACATAAATATAAACTAAAAGAACTCCTACAGAATGTAGTGAAGGAAAGCAAGAAGAAAGGACTAACGATCATTTACAGGAAGATGCAATGCATACTTGTCACCAAAAGGAAAAATCCCAAATGCAAATTACAAATTGGAGATACCGAAATCAAACAAGTATAACAATTTAAATATCTGGGAAATGTTTTGACAGAGAACAGAATGTGCGAAACCAAAATCAGATGGCGCAAATAGGATAATGAAAGATGCTTTCTAAAAGCTAAGAAAAGTATCAAGAAACATAAAAAATTCTATTAGAGGCACATAATTATGATTGATGAATGTATAGCTAATATGGAGCCCCCCACCTGGACTCTTCATTTGTGTAGAAAGGTTATGATGCTATATTACACAGTTAATTAATATACTAATTTGGAACTAATGAGAAAGGTGACACCAAAATATGAAGGTACATTGGAATATCAAAAGATACCTTGCAAAACCTAAGGAAATTTCTTTAAAACAAAGAAAAATGAGTACTGAATTGTTACGAAATATTGGTTCTTCTATGTGCCAGTAAATGTTGAACAATCTGTTTTTTGTTTTCGTTTTTACAATAACGTTCACTCAGTACAAGGTCCAGGAGCCACTCAAAGTAGAGGGATACAGAGTATGTGTCACATTTTTGGGGAATATATGGGAAAGATGATGGATGACACTAGACTTGAACAGGCCAAGATTGTAGTGATCGGGAAACATTTTCTTGGGAGTTGCTTTCCACAAAGCAACGGTTCGTAGGAAGATGATGCCTGAGTGGAACATTAATCTCATCAGCAGAATGCAAAGGGAAAGAGTTGTGGGGTGCGAAAAATAATTCAGCAACCAGAAGATGCGGAGATGTGTTAGGACTATATCGATATATGGCAGCAGTAATCTATGTTCGGCTTGATCTTTTAAAGATAGAGGATAGCACGTGTAGCCATAAAGGGAATCAAAACTTTTCCAGCATCTTTCGTGATGGTTTGAGGAATCACTCGTTCATCACCATAGGTGAAAATTCAGGGTCCTCTCTGTAATGATGTAATAGTATTAATTTGATTTTTGAGGTACTGAATGAGACCAACCAGTTTTGCCACCACAGAGCTATCAAAGCTTGATCGGACGAGAGATCAGCTACCAAGGCTCTGGTCATCTAGCGTTTTTAGAGTTGCATCATATACCGTTGTAATATCAGCATAGCTATTCGCATATGATCAGAGTATACATTTAGGAAAATCATTTATGTAAATTAGATAGAGTTGAACCAAGAAGCGGATTTTGGTGTCACCTATGTTGATCGGTTGGGCATTATCAACTTCCTTCAGGGTCCTACCTATTAGGAAGAACGTAAAAATGAGAAGACTCTTCCAGTGATGAAGAGCATGTGCAGCAACCAATTATGCCATACAATGTCTCGACACAGATGAAGAAGAGACTTAAAGCAAAAGAAATATGGTTAGGGTGAATGATGCAGAAAACACTTGATATAATACAAAGATGAAGTTTTAGGAAAAATGAAATCAAAATGACACATACTTGATGTATGAGCTACGATGAAGTTTTAGGAAAAATGAAATCAAAATGCTTGATGTATGAGCAAGGATGAAGTTATAGGAAAAATGAATTCAAAATAATACACATTTGATAAAGTTTGATGTATCAGCAACGATGAAGTATTTTTTTTGAAAAATGAAAACAGGATGAGACATTCATGAAGTATGAGCAAAGATTAAGTCTTAAAATAAATGAAAACAAAATGACACATATTTGACGTATGAGCAACAATGACGTTTTAGAAAAAATAAAATCAAAATGTCGCATGCTTGATGTATGAGCAACAATTAAGTTTTAGAAAAAATGAAATCAAAATGACACATAATTGATATATGCGCAACAAGGATGTTTCAGGAAAGCTGAAATCAAAATGAAACATACTTGATGTATGAGGAACGATGAAGTTTTAGAAAAATGAAATCAAAATGACACACACTGGATGTATGAGTAACGATTACGGTTTGGTAAAAAGATGAAATCAAAATAACACATACTTGATGCATGACCAATGATGAAGTTTTTGGAATAATGAAATCAAAATGACACATACTTGATGTATGAGCAACGATGATGTTTTAGAAAAAGTGAAATTAAAATGATACATACCTGATGAATGAGAAGCGATAAAGTTTTAGGAAAAAAATGAAATCAAAATAACACATAAATGTTATATGAACAACGATGAAATTTTAAGAAAAATAAAATCAAAATAATACATAGTGCTCTATGACAACGATGAAGGTTTAGGATAAATTAAATCAAAATGACACACACTTCATGTATAAGTAACGATACATTTTTACGAAAGATAAAATCAAAATGACACCAACTTTATGTATGAGCAACAATTAAGGTTTAAGAAAAAAGAAATACAAATGACACATTCTTAATGTATGAGCAACGATGGAGGATTGGGAAAAATAAAAACTAATGACACATACTTGAAATATGAATAACAATGAAGTTTTCGGAAAAATGAAATTAAAATGACACATGCTGATGTATGAGCAACGATGAAGATTTAGGAAACATGAAATCAAAATGACACATATTTGATGTTTGAGCAACTATGAAATACTAGGAAAAATGAAATTAGAATGACACAAACCTTATGAATAAGCAACAATGAAGTGTTATGACGAATGAAATCAAAATGATATATATTAATGCATGAGCAACAATATTTGTTGCGTGAGCAAAGATGAAATCTTTAAAAAAAATAAAATACAAATGACACATACTTGATGTAAGTAATTATGAAGTCTTAGGAAAAGTGAAATCAAAATGAAACATACTTGATGGATAAGCAACGATGAAGGTTTAGGAATAATAAAATCTAAATTACATATATTTGATATATGAACAACGAAATAGTGTTAAAGAAAAATGAAATCAAAATGACGATAGCGATATATATGAAAAACGAAATAGATGATGAAAAAATGAAATCAAAATGACAAATACTTGATATGAACAACGAATAGTGTTAAGAAAAATGAAATCAAAATGACAAATACTTGATATATGAACAACGAAATAGTGTTAAGAAAAATGAAATCAAAATGACAAATACTTGATACTCCTGAACAACGAAATAGTGTTAAGAAAAATGAAATCAAAATGACAAATACTTGATATAGCTTAGTAGGTATTGAAAAATGAAATCAAGAAAATGACAAATACTTGATATGAACAACGAAATAGTGTTAAGAAAAATGAAATCAAAATGACAAATACTTGATATATGAGCAACCAAATAGTGTGAAAAAGTAGAAATCAAAATGACAAATACTTGATATATATGAACAACAGAAATAGTGTTAAGAAAAATGAAATCAAAATGACAAATACTTGATATATGAACAACGAAATGATGTTAAGAAAAATGAAATCAAAATGACAAATGTGATATGAGTAACAGGGAAATAATTGTTAAGAAAAATGAAATCAAAATGACAAATACTTGATATATGAACAACGAAATAGTGTTAAGAAAAATGAAATCAAAATGCAAAATACTTGATATATGAACAACGAAATAGTGTTAAGAAAAATGAAATCCAAAATGACAAATACTTGATATATGAACAACGAAATGAGTGTTAAGAAAAATGAAATCAAAACGACAAATACTTGATATATGAACGAAATCGTGTTAAGAAAAATGAAATCAAAATGACAAATACTTGATATATGAACAACGAAATAGTGTTAAGAAAAATGAAATCAAAATGACAAATACTTGATATGAACAACGAAATGGTATTGAAAAATGATGAAATAATGAAATGCTTGATATAAACAACAAATGATGGTAGAAAAATGAAATCAAATGACAAATACTTGATATATGAACAACGAAATAGTGTTAAGAAAAATGAAATCAAAATGACAAATACTTGATATATGAGAACAACGAAATAGTGTTAAGAAAAATGAAATCAAAATGACAAATACTTGATATATGAGTAACGAAATAGTGTTTCTGAAAAATGAAATCAAAATGACAAATGCTTGATATATGAACAACGAAATAGTGTTAAAAATGATAAAATGACAAATACTTGATATATGAACAACGAAATGATGCAGAAAAATGGAAATCAAAATGACAAATACTTGATATATGAACAACAGGAAATAGTGTTAAGAAAAATGAAATCAAAATGACAATCTTGATATGAACAACGAAATGATGTTAAGAAAAATGAAAATCAAATGACAAATACTTGATATATGAACAACGAAATAGTGTTAAGAAAAATGAAATCAAAATGACAAATATGATATGAACAACAAGAAATAGATGTTAAGAAAAATGAAATCAAACAGTAAATACTTGATATATGAACAACGAAATAGTGTTAAGAAAAATGAGAATCAAAGTGATCATCATGATATATGAACAACGAAATAGTGTTAAGAAAATGAAATCAAAATGACAAATACTTGATATATGAATTTCAAAGAAATAGTGTTAAGAAAAATGAAATCAAAATGACAAATGCTTGATATATGAACAACGAAATAGATGGTAAGAAAAGTAAAATCAAAATGACAAATGCCAATCTATGAACAACGAAATAGTGTTATGAAAAATGAAATCAAAATGACAAATACTTGATATATGAACAACGAAATAGTGTTAAGAAAAATGAAATCAAAATGACAAATACTTGATATATGAACAACGAAATAAGTGTTGAAAAATGAAATCAAAATGACAAATACTTGATATGAACAACAGGGAAATAGTGTTAAGAAAAATGAAATCAAAATGACAAATGTAGTATATGACAACGAAATAGTGTTAAGAAAAATGAAATCAAATAATAAATACTTGATATATGAACAACGACATAGTGTTAAGAAAATAGAGTAAAATGACAAATACTTGATATGAATTATGAAATAGTGTTAAGAAAAATGAAATCAAAATGACAAATACTTGATATATGAACAACGAAATAGTGTTAGAAAAATGAAATCAAAATGACAATGTGATATATGAACAACGAAATAGTGTTAAGAAAAATGAAATCAAAATGACAAATATTTGATATATGAACAACGAAATAGTGTTAAGAAAAATGAAATCAAAATGACAAATACTTGATATATAAGTAACGATGAAGTTTAAGAAAAAAAAATAAAAATACATATAATTAATGTATGAGGTACGAGGAATTTTCAGGAAAAATGAAAACAAAAGAACACAAGATGTTTGAGGAACGAGTAAATACAAGATTTGGTAGAAACTGAAAACAAAATAATACCTACTTAATGTATAAGCAACGATAAAGTTTTAGGATGAATGTATTCAAAATGACACATATTGGTGTATGTGCAACGATGAAGTTTTAGGAAAAATGAAAATAAAATGATACGTACTTCATGTACGAGCAACGATAAAGTTTAAAAAATGAAATCGAAATGATACATATTTGATGTATGAGCAACGATGAAGTTTTAGTAAAAATGAAATTATAATGACACATACTTGATGAATGAGCAACGAAAGAATTTTAAGAAAACTGCTATAAAAATAACACATACATGTTATATGAGCAACAATAAAATTTTAAGAAAAATTAAATCAAAATGACTCATAATTAATGTACAAGCAACGATGAAGTTTTAGGAAAACTGAAGTAAAATGACACAAACTTGATGTATGAGAAACGATGAAGTTTGAGGGAAAATGATATCAAAATGTCACATACTTGATGTATGAGCAACGATGTAGTTTTAAGAAAAACGAAATTACAATGACACATATTGATATATGAGCAAAGATGAAGTTGTAGGAAGAATGAAATAAAAATAACATATATTAAATGTATGAGCCACCATGAAATTTTAGGAAAAATGAAATACTAATGACACGTACATGATATATGAGCAACGATGAAGAATTAGGAAAAATGAAATCAAAATAACACATATTTGATGTATGAGGAACGATGAATAAAAACACTGAAATCAAAAGGATATATACTTAATATATGAGCAACAATGAAGTTCTAGTAAAAAAGAAATTGTAATGACACATGATATGTGGATAGATGAACTTTTATGAAAAAAGAAATACAAATGACACATACTTGATGTATAAACAACGATAAAGTTTTAGGGAAAATGAAATCAAAATAAAATTTACTTGATATATAAGCAACGACGAAGAATTAAGAAAAATGAAATGAAAATAATACTTGATGTATGAGCAACGATGAAGTTTTAGGAAAAATGAAATCAAAATGACGCATAATTGATATATGAGCAATGATAATCTTTTCGGAAAAATGAAATCAAAATGACGCATCATTGATATATGAGCAATGATAAAGTTTTAGAAATAATGAAACCAAAATGACACATACTTGATATAAGAGCAACGATAATCTTTTCGGAAAAATGAAATCAAAATGATACATTCTTGATATATGAGCAATTTTAGGAAAAACGAAATTGAAACGAAACCCACTTGATGTATGAGCAACGATGATATATTAGGAAAAATGAAAACAAAGTAATACATCCTTAATGCGTGAAGGATGATGAAGTTTTAAGAAAAATAAAATACAAATGTGACATACTTCATGTATGATCAACGATGAAGTTTTAGGATAAATGAAAACAAAATGACACATATTTGTTGTATTAGCAACGATGAAGTCTTAAAAGATTAAATACAAATGACACATGCTTGATTTTTGACCTACGATAAAGTTTTAGAAAAAATGAATCAAAATAACACATACTTGATGTATGACCAACTATGAAATTTGAGGAATAATGAAATCTAAATGACACTTACTTGATATTTGAGCAACGATGAAGTTTTAGGAAAATTATTTTAAAATAAAACATACTTGATGAATAAGCTAAACATTAGGAAGATTTAGGAAGAATGAAATCAGAATGATACATACATGATGCATATGCAACGATGAAGTCTTAACAATAATGAAATGCAACTGACACATACTTTTTTATGAGCAACGATGAAGTATTAGGAAAAATGAAATCAAAATAACACATATTTGATGTATGAGCAACGATGACATTTTAGGTAAAATTAAATGAAAATTATACATACTTGATATATGAGCAACGATGAAGTTTTAGGAAAAAAGAATGAAAATGACATGATTTATGAGCAAAGATAAAGTTTTAGGAAAATAGAAATACAAATAACACATGATGTATGAGCAACGATGAAGTTTTAGGAAAAATGAAATCTAAAGGAAAAAGACTTGATGTATGGTCAACGATGAAGTTTTAAGAAAAATGAAATTAAAATGACACAAATTTTATGAGTGAGCAACGATGAAGTTTTAGGAAAAATAAAATCAAAATAATACGTACTTGACGTGTGAAGAACGATGAAGTCTTAGAAGAAATGAAATACAAATGACACACACTTGATGTATGAGGAACGATGAAGCGTTAGGCAAAAGGAAATAAAAAGAAAATATAATTGATGTATGAGTACAGATGAAGTTTCAATAAAAAATGAAATCAAAATAATATATCTTTGATGTAAAACCAATGACAAAGTTTTAGGAATAATGAAATCAAAATGACACATACTTGATGCATGAGGAACGATGAAGTTTTTAAAAAATGAAATCAAAATGATTCATACTTGATGTATGAGCAACCATGAAGTTTTAGGAAAAATGAAATTAAAATGACACATACTTGATGAATGATCATTGATGAAGTTGTAGGAAGAATGAAATAAAAAATAATACATATTTAATGCATGGGCAACGATGAAATTTTAGAAAAAATGAAATACTAATGACACATGCGTGATGTATGAGCAACGAAGAATTATGAAAAATGAAATCAAATTTACACATTTGATGTATAAGCAACCATGAAATTTTAGAAAATGTGAAATCAAAATGATACATACTTAATATATGTGCAACGATGATGTGCTAGGAAAAAAGAAATCGTAATGACAGATGATGTATGCGGATAAATGAACGTTTATGAAAAAAGAAATACAAATGACACATACTTGATGAATAATCAACGATGAAGTCGTAGGAAAAATGAAATAAAAACAATACATACTTAATGTATGAGCAACTTTAGGAAAATGAAATACAAATGACACATACGTGATATATGAGCATCGACGAAGGATTAGGAAAAATGAAATCAAAATAACACTTGTTATATGAGCACGATAAACTTTTAGGAAAAATGATATCAAAATGACACATACTTGATGTATGAGCAACGATAAAGTTTTATGAAATATAAAATCAAAATGACACAAACATGATATGAGAGCAACGATGAAGTTTTAGGAAAAATAAAATCAAAATGACACATACTTGATATATGAGCGACGAAGTAATGTTAAAAAAATGGAATCAAAATGACAAATACTTGATGTATGAGCAACGATGAAGTTTAAGGAAAAATATAATAAACATGAAACATAATTTATGCATGATGAACTAGGAATTTTAGAAAAAATGAAATCAAAAGAACAATAAATGTTTGAGCAAAGTTGAAATTCAAGGAAAGATGAAATCAAAATGAGACATACTTGATTTTTGAAGAACGATGAAGTTTTAGGAAAATGAAATCAAAATAAAGCATACTTGGCATATGAGTAAAGATGAAGCTTTAGTAAAAATTAAAATCAAAATAAGACGTAATTGATGTATGAGCAACGATGAAAATTTTGATAAAAATGAAAACAAGATGACACATTCTTGATGTTCGAGCAACGATGAAGTTTTAGGAAAAAAGAAATCAAAATGACATGATGTATAAGAAGAGATCATGTTTTTGGAAAAAAGAAATACAAATGACATACTTGATATATGAGCAATGATAAATGTTTGGAAACGTGAATTCAAAATAACATTTACTTGATATACTTGAAGTATGAGCAACCATGAATTTGAAGAATAATGAAATCAAAATGACACACACTTGATATATGAGCAGCGATGAAGGTTTCGGTAAAATGAAGTCAAAATGACACACACGTGATATATGAGCAATGAAAAAGTTTTAGAAAAAATGACGTCAAAATGACATATACTTGATATATGAGCAACGATGAAGTTTTGGGAAAAATGAAATCAAAATGACACATAACTGATGCATGAGAAACGATGATATGAAAATGACATATAATTGAATGATGAACAAATATGAAGACTTAGGAAAAATGGAATCAAAATGACACATACTTGATATATGAGTAACTATGAAGTTTTCGGAAAAGTGAAATCAAACTGACGCATATTTGATATATGAGCAATGACGAAGGTTTAAGAAAAATAAACTCTATATGAAATGAAAAACTCTAAATGAAATCAAAATGACACATAATAAATTTTTGAGCATCGATTAAGTGTTTACAAAAATAGTATCAAAATGACACATCAAAATGACACATCTTTGATGTATGAGCAACGATAAAGCTATAAGTAAAATAAAATCAAAATGACAAATACTTGATGTATGAGCAACGGTGAAGTTTTCTGTGAAATGAAATCAAATTGACAAATACTAAATATAGGATCACCGATGAAGTTTTAGAAAAAATAAAAACAAAATGACACATAATTGATATATGTGCAACGAGGAAGTTTCAGGAAAAACGTAATCAAAATGACACATTTGATGTACGAGCAACGAGGAAGTTTTAGGAAAATGCGAAATCAAAATAACACATAATTGAAATACGAGCAACGATGAAGTATTAAGAAAAATAAAATCAAAATGACACAAACTTGATATATGAGAAACGACGTCGTTTAAGAAAAGTGAAATCAACATGGCACTTACATGATATATGAAGAACGATGAAGTTTTAAGAAAAATGAAATGAAAATATTACATACTTGATGTACGAGCAACGATGAAGTTTTAGGAAAAAACAAACAAACAAAATGACACATATTGATGTATGAGCAGATGTGCTGATTTAGCAAAGTTGAAATTAAAATGATACGTATTTGATGTATAAGCAAAGATTAAGTTTTAGAAAAAATGAAATTACAATAACTCATATTTGATGAATGAGCAACGGTGAACGTTTTGGTATAATGCAATTAAAATGACACATACTTGATTTAAGAGCAACGAATAAGTTTTAGGAAGAATGAAGTCGAAATATTACATACATGTTGCATGAGCAACGATGAAGTTTTAGGAAACATGAAATCAAAATAACACATATTTGATGTATGAGCAACTATGAAGTTTTAGAAAAAAGGTTATAAAGATTATACATATTGCTGTATAAGAAACGATGATGGTTTACGATAAATAAATTAAAATGACACATACTTGATGTATGTGCAACAATGAAGGATTAGGAAAATGAAATGGAAATGACACATACTTGATGTCTGAGCAACGATGAATTTTAAGGAAAAATGAAATCAATATGACACATACTTGATGCATGAGCAACGATGAAGGTTTAGGAAAAATTAAATCAATATGCCACATATATGATGTATGAACAACGATGAAGTTTAAAGAAAAAATGAAATCAAAATGACACCTACTTGATGTATTAATAGCGATGAAGCTTTAGGACAAATGATATCAAAATGACACACTTGATATATGAGCAACAATGAATGTTAGGAAAAAATTAATAAAAATGACACGTATTTGACGTATGAGAAACAATGAAGTTTTTAAAAAAATAAAATCAAAATGTCACATACTTTATATATGAGCA
This sequence comes from Ascarosepion bandense, assembly GCA_037127315.1. Taxonomy (NCBI): domain Eukaryota; kingdom Metazoa; phylum Mollusca; class Cephalopoda; order Sepiida; family Sepiidae; genus Ascarosepion; species Ascarosepion bandense. Next base: position 3,687,260 of record JBBBDQ010000167.1, read on the forward strand.
ACAATGAAGTTTTACTAAAAATGAAATCAAAATGACAAACACTTGATGTATGAGCAATGATAACGTTTTAGGAAAAATTAAATTAAATTGCACATACTTGATATATGTACAACGATTAAGTTTTAAGAATAATGAGATCAAAATGATACACACTTGATATATGAGCTACGATTAAGTTTTAGGAAAAATGTAATCAAAATGACTCATACTTGGTATATGAGCAAAGATGTTGTTCTAGGAAAGATGAAATCTCCATGACATATTTGACGTATATGCTAGAATTAACTTTTAGGGAATATGAAATGAAAATGACACATACTTGATGTATGTGCAACGATGAAGTTTTGGAAAAATAAAATCCAAATGGCACATACTGGAAGTTTAGGAAAACTGAAATCAAACTTACACATACTTGATGTATGAGCAACGATGAATTTTATGAAAAAGGAAATCAAAATAGCGCATCTTTGATATATGAGCAACGATGAAGTTTTAGTAAAAATTAAATTAAGTGACAAATACTTCATACATGAGCAACCATGAAGTTTTAGGATAAATGAAATCAAAATGACACAGAATTGATGTATGAGCAACGATGAATTTTCATCATGACTGAAATTAAAATCATATGTTCTTCATGCATGAGCAAAAACGAATTTCATGAAAAAATGAAATTAACATAATACATACTTGGTGTATGAGCAACGGTGAATTTTTAGAAAAAATTGAAATCAAAATGATACTTACTTGATGTGTGAGCAACGATAAGGTTTTATCATAAATGAACTCAAAATGACACATAGATGGTATATGAGCAACGATAAGGTTTTAGAAAACATCAAATCGAAATTACACATAATTGATGCACGAGCAACGCTAAAGTTTTAACGAAAATTAAATCAAAGTGACACATACTTGGTGTATGAGCAACGGTGAAGTTTTAAGAAAAGAAGAAATTAAGAAATTAAATGACACATACCTGATGCCTGAGCAACCATGGATTTTTAGGATGAATGAAATCAAATGACACATACTTGATGAAGGTTCAGGAAAAGTATATCAATATGCCACATTCTTGATCTATGAGCAACGATGAAATCTAAGGAAAAATGAAATCAAAATAACACATTCTTGATGCATGAACAACGATGTAACTTTAGGACAAATGAAATCAAAATGACACTTACTTGATGTATGAGCAACGATGAAGTTTTAGGAAAAATGAAATCAAAATGTCTCATACTTGATATATGAGTAACGAAAAATTTTACGAAAAATGAAATCAAAATGACATATACTTGATGCATGAGCAATGATGAAGTTTTATTACAGATTAACTTAAATGACACATACTTGATGCATGAGCAACCATGAAATTTTAGGATAAATGAAATCAAATGACACATACGTTTTCCAAATACAACAAAAACCAATACTTATTTCGCATGTTTTTTAACTTACGCGTCACGACAACCTCATGATGGAGCATTTTTAATAAGTACTTGACCTGACAATTTCAACATAACCACTAAAAGAAACCAAGCAACGCCGGGCTATATAGCTTTTATTTGATGTAAAGGTAGCAATATTTAATTTAGGAAAAATAAACTCAAAATGACACATACTTGATATGTGAGCAACGATGAAGTTTTATCAAAAAAATGAAATCAAAATGACAGATACTTAACATCAGAAAAAGGAAGATAAAACATCTAAGGCATATACTGAGGTAAGAGAAATTAGAAAATTTGGCATTCACAGGATATACTGAAGGCAAAAGAGACAGAGGAAAACAACGCATTACCTTCCTAACAACCTTGTGTAAATGTCTAACAAATCAAAGTTTACAAGAAATAGCAAAAAGACAAAATTTACTAAGAGTTACAAAAAACAGAAGATTGTGGCGAGCCATGATCGTCAACGTCCTGAACGGACATAACAAATATAAGAAGCTGAACGTATGAAAATTCTATAGATGATGACAACTATAATTTTAGGTTTCTTTGCTAGGATTCGTCATTGGCGGATACAATCTTAACAATATAAAATGCGCAGATGACATAGTGCTAATAGCAGACACGGAAAGAAAAATACAGGACCTTCTACAGAATGTAGTAAGAGAAAGCAAGAAGAAAGGACTAAACATAAATTACAAGAACACTGAATGCATGGTCACCAGCAAAAACAGAAGCCTAAAATTCCAACTACAGGAAGGGGATACAGAAATCAAGCCTGTGCAGAAGTTTAAATACCCAGGGAGCGTTCAGACAGAGAACGGAAAGTGCGGTACCTACATTTTCTGTAATTACTTTTTCTTTTCTTTTTGTTTTTTAAAAACACACACGTCAGAAGAAAGTTCTGTAACGTTTCAAAAGTTCGTTTTTTCTTTTCTTTTTCTTTTTCTTTTTTAAGAACACACACCTTAGAAGAAAATTCTGTAATGTTTCAAAAGTACGTTTTTTCTCCGCGTTGTATCATAACAGTTGACATCTCGATGTACGACTTTACGATTATAGGCGGTAACTCAATTTACAATTTGACATCGGGTTAATGACCTTCAAATACACCATGCGTGCCTCTGCTCGAGTTCAACGTCACACATTAATTTCAACCACGCTATGTTTGAACACAGAAATCTGTTATTATCTGCAGTACATGTCATTCAAAATCTAACCGAGAAAACAACAACAACAAACAAAAAAAAACGAAAGAAAAATTACCTAAATATCTGATTGTATCTGTTGATGATGGGCATGCGTTTTTCTTGGCAGACTAGTTGTATCGCCTACAGTTCCGACTAACTTATCTAAAAAATGGACTTGTCATATCTGCCAACGCATGTCTAAATTCCCTTTTTATGGTGGTTCTTATAGTACTCCAAATCACCAACTTCAAGTACTACATCCTTAGTCTTACTAGGAGACTTACCTCTCGCAGATTTTCTAGCTTGTTTTATGTTATTCCTAACAAAGCGGCAATAGTATGTGGTCATTCCAACGAAGGCCCTCACTTGCCTAACATTGGTTGGAGTCGAAACTGATCTTAATAGCTGGAAGAGGTCGAAAATATCTCTTCACATTGCAACGACTTCATTTCCCCCTATCAACTTACCAAGTAACCATTTTTCCTATTGAACATGGAAATGAGAAAGTATACATAGGAATCTCTGCTGGACCATGGAAACAATACCTATATAATCATAAGCAATCTTCCTCAAAACCCCACCTAAAATATCAAACCGCTCTTTCTAAACATTTCTGGGAACTAAAAGACAAATTTCTCCCCATAAATTGAATGGAAGGTTATAGGTAAATGTGAAACCCCCAACAGCTTCAGATATAGATGCTATTTATGCTTAGATGAAAAAATTAGAATTATCAAATTCAGAGAAACTAGCCAATTATTAAACCAGAGAAATAAAATCATTTTTAAGTGCCGTCATGAAAATATATTTAAACTATCTATTACATAAAACCTTAAATTTACCCCATTCTGTCACACTTGGGGATTCATTCCTATCTTGCATTGATCCTTCATTAGAGACTCTTATGGATTGAAAAAATGAAAGTTATAGGTATACATGCCAGTATATGTAATGCAATGATTTTGTATTATGTATGTATTATAATATAAATATTTTAAAATTATATATATATATGGGAACATCTAATGATATGTATGTTAGCATTAATTTTGTATGTAATTGATTGTACCCCCACCCCCTTTTGATCATTATATTCATGCATGTAGATATCGGAATTCAAATGACATATGCCAGTATATATATATAACTCTGTATATTTTTATTGTGTATGTAATTAGAAGTATGCTCCCTTGTTGTGTGCGTAAAAAGGGACACGTGTGTGTGTGTTTTAACATTGTTCTTGGATATATACGTATAAATCTGGTCTTTATGAGTGAGTACGTGGATGTAGAAAGGTGAGAACATGCATAGATAAGAACTTTATATGTATACAGACAAGAGAGTATATATGTAAGCATGTGTGTATGTAAATATATGCACATTTTGTGAGTATATGTGAGGTTTGTTAGCATACGTGTGTAAATGTGTTAGTATTAAATATAGGCGTATAAATCCAGTTTTCATAATATGTAAGTATGCGGACGCAATACTCATGTGAATATGGATGGATGTGTGTACAAGTGTACACATAGACACGTGTATGCGTAAGTATGTTCATGTGCATACGTACTCATGTGTTTGTAAGTGGATATGTAATGGTTTTACGGTCACTGTTTCCGCCAAATGAACTTTTTCTCTCCTGGCAGTAGTAATTCTTACCTGAGATAAGGCTAAAGTTTCTATTCTGGGTCATGTTACTTGATTTCCATTTCATTTAAAAAAAAAGTTTATTCAGAAAAAAACATTTGTACTGAATGAAACAAAGTGTGGTCTGAAGAAATTAACTAATTAGTTCATAGAAATGAAATTTATAACCACTTTATACGATGTGTTGAATTTTCCTTTATATATATATATATATATATATATAAATTGCTTTAAAAATCACAAACGGAAACATAACATTTCTCAAGGGATCCCTTTCACCAACAACACATCAGGAGAGAAACGTTAGTAGTGATCAAAGAAAAACGAATAGATATTCATGTGAGCAAAAAAGTGGGGAACAGAGGTGTATAAACAATATATATATATATATATATATATATCTCACTTTGTTCGTTTTTTTTCAATTGGAGTAGATAGATCGATCTATCGCCTGGTTCACACTCCACCCATGACTATTGAACAGGTTAAGAGTCTCATCCCTTGTTCCCTGTTTAGGATGTGGTTTCCGGCTTTCTCTTTTCCAATCTTCTCACTTTGTTTTTTTGTTTTTTTTTTTCAATTGGAGTAGATAGATCTATCTATCGCTCGGTTCACACTTCACCTATGTCTATTGAACAGGTTAAGAGGCTCATCCCTTGTTCCCTGTTTAGGATATGGTTTCCGGCTTTCTCTTTTCCGATCTTTTCACTATTACGTAGCCCCCTGCACATCAGTGGCGTTACCGCCTTGCTCGGGGTGATACGATTAAAAAAAACTTAATTTCCTTTGACAATTCTATTTCTTCCACCAACTTCATTTCTTTCGCTAACTTCATTTTCCCTATTACCCCCGTCATCTTCATTGTCTTAGTCAGATTAATTTCTCTCACTAATGCCTTTTCCTCCGCTAATTTCCACGCATGCTCTTCCTGCCAGGCGTGCTACATTATGTATTTCTTAACTCCACGGTCAGACTCTACACGAAATTATAAAAAGTATGCTGCTCCATCTTAAGTTTTTTTTTTTTTTAACTAGCAATTACTTTTTATAACAAGCACTAGAGCAGAGTATACACAGGTAAAACGAAAAGTCACCTACCTTTCTTTGATGTCGTTAGTTACCACGATCGTCTTGCATCCTTGCAGATGGCAACCAATTCGTCATCAATCTATGATTTTAAAAAATCAAAGCAAGTCACTGCGCACTAAATGTACATGCACAGAAATAGAGACGGGACGGAAATATTAAAACCCAAAGTGGAAGCTGCACTGGCCAAACTGAATTTAAAAAAGCATCAGGCCGAGACGCCATTGCAATAGAGATGCTGGCAGCCTTAGACGATTTTCGCGTAGATCCAATTACAGTAATAATAAATGAAATCTGCAACAATGGCGATATACCAGAAGACCTAAACAGATCGATTTTCATATTACTGCCTAAGAAGCCATGATCAACTATAGAAAGGGGTGTAAAACAAATATGTGTATTCTCACCAAATCTATCCAACCTATACAACGAGACAAAAGCTTTGGAATTCCTGCCAGGATTCGTCATTGGCGGTGGCAATCTGAAAAATATAAGATACGCAAATTATACAGTGCTGATAGCAGAAACGGAAAGGAAACTACAATGCCTCCTACATAAAGGAATTAAGAAAACGAAAAGAAAAGACTAAATATAAACTACGAGAAAATTGAATACATGGTCATCAGTAAAAAGAGATGCCCAAAATGTCAACAACAGGCCGGGATGATACTAAAATGAAGACGGCACAGAAATTTAATTACCTGAGAAGTGTCCTAATAGAGGCTGGAAAGTGCGACACTGAGATCCGAAGGTGTATTGACATGGCCAAGGATGCATTCCAGAATCTGAGAATGGTATTGAGAGGCAAGAAAATTTAGCGGCAAAGAAGAGAGTACTGTATTATTATGTGATGTTTGTCCTTCAATATGGTAGCGAATACTGGACAATCTCATTAAATATGAAGGAAAGACTTGAAGCAACCGAAATGTGGTTCTACAGAATGAGGCTGAGGATAACATGGACCGAATATATGAGCAACAATGAGGTTTTAGAGAGGATGAAAACGAAAAGGAAACTAATAAAGAAAAGACAGCTGAAATTTCTGGGACATGTAGTGAGGAAGGTGGGTTTGGAAACGGAAAGAGGAAAGGACAGACAGGAGAAGGCAACACGTGACATAAATGGACGGCAGAGCAGGATTTGGGAGGGGTAACAAGAGAAGGGATGTAAGGTTAAGGAGATATGCAAAGCCAAGATCGCCTACGTCCAATAGGAACCGGCGCATAGAACAAACAGATATACCCGAGTATAATGCGTATTTTTATTATCAGTTTTTTAACACACAAAGAAAGGAAGTCGCACTATACACAGGTCATTTTTTTTTTTTTTTTGAAGGGTTAAAATTCGTTCAGTTAAGTTCAGGGGTCGCACTATACATGAAGTCGGCTTATACACGAGTATATAAGATGATTCTTTGCCGTCGTAAAGAACTCGATAAGAAACGAACTCTCGTACAAAGGTCTGCGTGACTTGCGAGCTAATCACTACTTTACAACAGCTTCTTCTATGTGCCCTGTCCCTTCAGTACGTAGGCGATCATGGCTTTCCACGTTTCCCTATTCCTGGTGGGTCTGAGCATGCCTTCTCCTGTTAAACCGTGCATTCCTCGTTCTGTCATCCACCTGATTAGGTCCTTCAAATATGTTATCCGTTGCTTTCTCCTGTCTCTTTTTCCCTCTATCTGGTCTGTTAGTATCAGGTTCTCCAGGTCCTTCTTCCTCATTGCGTGTCCCAGGAACTTCAGCTGTCTCTTCCTGGTGCTCAGTATTAATTTCCTTTTTCTTTCCATCATTTTCAAGACCTCATCATTGTTCACATGCTCGATCCATGAGATTCGAAATAAATTCATATTTTGAAGATTTATGTAGTTCGTAATCACGTGTTATCTCTTTAGTTACATTTTTATCTGCGTAAAAGTTACTACCAGTCGACAGATCAGGGGAAATATTAGGCATTTAAGAACAAAAATAAAATTTACCTTTTTTAAAAAAAAAAGTTGGCATGATATTTCGTGTGAAATCACGGGTTAAAGCTCACATCACGTATGATGCGGATAAATTGCATCTTATTGTATTGGATTCAAAATCGGGGAAAAAATTAAAATCAGTTTGTTTGTTTTTTTTGTTTTTGTTTTTTTTTCGTTTTTGTTTTTTCTCGGTTAATAGGTTTCGCCTTGTGGCTGCAGCATGTCATATATAGCATATTATCTTTCTTTTCCGAATGATTTATCATCATTGATCATTTATCTGCCACAAGGGTTTTTAATGCACCTAGTAACGTTAATATCTCGTCCAATTTTCTATTATGTTTTTCCCACTTCTTTATAATCATGTTGTATATTAACTTGCGGCTTTAGAATGATGCTTAATTGTTTTTATCGGTTCACTTTCAAGTAATGTTATTCATCATAAAGAGTCTCCATTCTTGCCTGCACCCATCTCTACAGGGACTGATTGATTTTTTGTACGGCTTATCAACTTTTTGCAAGCCAGAAAATATTTCTATACTATAAGAAGTTTTTTCAGATAACAACGATTCACTGATACAAGTTCTACTAATTAACCCATAGCTGGAGGGAGAAGATATGGATCCATTCCTTTCCCAGGGGTATTTGCACCTAAATGAATATAACAAACCCAAATGGAACTCGGTTCTCCAACTTCTGATTTTGAGCCGTTATCCATTACACCATCCACACATTCCAAGCTTACAGCACCTAGAATTTCCAGACAGTCACCCATCTAGGACTGACCAGACTCGACGTTGCTTATCTTTGTTGATCGTACGAGCACCGGTGTTTTGACGTGATATTAATCATAAGTCGCCACTACCTCTACAATACAAGAGATATTTGCCTGTTGGTTGAGTAGAAATAAAATTGCAGGGAATCGTAGACAAGGTCCTAAAAGAATGAGAAAAGAAATGACTAAGCATAAAGTGTAAGAAGACAGAATATATCGTCTTTAGCATCACGGACAGTCCAAGATGGCAGCTAGGGTGTTGGAAACATCGAAACAAGGCAATTACAGACGGAGAATCTAATCTAAACTTATATAATAAATGGAACTTTGTCTCTGTGTGTGTGTCTGTGTGTGTGTCCGTTACCTATACACTCCGAAATGGCTAAGCCGATTTTCTTGAAAATTTACACAGTTGCACTATAACCGTCTGCGAGTGTTCTTAGCTAGGTTTTGTGTCGAGGTACCCCCGATAAATATCGAAAATCGATAATCGAAAAAAATCGGGTTATAGAAGGAGTGGTTCGATTTTAATCAAATTTGATACACTCACAGACAAAGACATAAGGAACGATATTCAGAAGTTTCAAGGTTGCAGTTCTTACAATAGTGCAGAAAATCGATTATATATATATATATATATATATATATATATATATATATATATATATATATAAAAGGCAAGATGTTTGTGTGTGTGTCTGTTTATCTGCCTATATGTCTGTATTTTTTCAGCCCTTTTATTTTAGTTTTTGCTTCGGATTTGGCTCTAAATAGGAATAATTGTAGTTCTTAGTCTCAGCCATGATACCATTTACTCAGAGGACTTATCTAGCCTTCAAAATTCAGTTTACGACGAAAAATACTTATTTGATATCGATACCAGGAAATCAAAATTTGACTTACATCCATTCATTTTTCTTTCAGTCTGCGGTTTCGCTTTAATTGGAAACAACTATTGCTTTTTAGTCTTTCGTGCCAACGTCCAAAGAGTCTGAGCTCAAGGAGCATGGATTAGTTTTAAAGCTTTCATTACACCCGAGCAACGCTATCCCTAGAATTTTCCCAAGCTGTCCCTCATACTTACCTTCATTTAGCACCTCTAGAGAGTCACCAGATTCTAGGAGAATTCGACTGTAGAATTTTGCTATTAAAAGGGCTTTAAATAAAAGTATTACTGATGACTTAGCATATAAGGCAGAAGAAATTTCATAATATTGATGAAGTAGAAGGGAAATTAAATTTTCTTGATAGAAATTACTGGAATGTTGTTAGGCAGCAAAAAACACTTATTATATGCAGCATCATCAAATCCCAATATCCAAAAATCAATCTGTCTCTTGTAATTGAATCTAATTTTACTGTACATGTGTTTTGTAGGGATGTGCAAATTAAAACAATAGGGGACTATAAGGTTCCTAAAAATGTAACCAACCAAAATACTCTTGAAATTCTTTTTGAAAACAGGAAGAAAATTGACACAGAACAACAGCAAACCACACTTCCAAATATGATTTTTATATTAAAATTGGTAATGTCATTTCTAGTATTGGTGCAAGAAGAATCAAACAAATATTTTAGTTCAATCAAATTTATATATGAGCAGCTAAACTTAATGACACTGCATAAGCTTGATTGTTCAACAGAAATAATGATATTTTCTTCATTGTTATATAACTGTTCCCCTAAAGGGTACAGATTATTAAGAGACAGCAAAAATATAATTTTACCAAGCTATTCAACCATTAAAAAACTTACCTTATCAACATATATGAATCCTTTGATTGAGCAACATGATAACAATTTTCTTATGTATATTAGAAATAAATCTTAGTTTCTAGTGCAGAAGGACACCACAGTTTCTTTACTTGTGGATGAAATTCATCTAAAGCCTTATTTTGATTATAAGGGTGGTAATATTGTTGGCTTATCTTCTTTTAGATGGTCTTGGTTAAGCCCACAATGAGTGGTGGCAGCCTGTAAGCCCTTTTCTCGAATTTAATTTTCTCAGCGATTTATATAGCGGAATTAAAGCGTAGGCTTGTTAGAATTCCTAGGTTTTTAGGTTTTGTCTCTGGTATGGCTTTCAAGGTTTCTCATTCGCTGAAAAATATTTTCATACATATGTGTGAGAAAAGAAGAAATTTGTCGTGTTAGTTTCCGATTCGACTGTGCGGACGTAGGCAAGAACATAACACTTCTTTTTACAGACCACTCAAACAACAGTATTTAGCAAGTGAAATTCGGAGCCTGTTTTAATGGGTTTCTGAGACAGAATGTAAAAATCCAATTCGAAGCCAAAATTGTATGTGTGCTAAGCAGATTTTGAGTGCTTGCAGTAAGTGACTGTAGGCTCATCCCTTGTTTCCTGTTTAGGATGCGGTTTCCGGTTTTCTCTTTTCTAATCTTCTCACTTTGTTTTTTTTTTTTTTAATTGGGGTAGATAGACTAAACTATCGCCCGGTTCACACTCCACCCACATCTATTGCACAGGTGAAGAGGCTCATCCCTTGTTTCCTGTTTAGGACGCAGTTTCCGGTTTTCTCTTTTCCAATCTCTTCACTCTTATGTAGCCACCTGTACATCAGTGGCGTTACCGCCTTGCTCGGGGTGATATGATTAAAAAAAAATCAGAGGCGATATGACATTCAGTTTTATAACAAGACGAACTCTCGCGAATTTCAAGACATTTCAGAAAATTGATTGGTGGTGGGGGGGTGACATATGTAAAAATTTATATTTTTACCAAGATTTTCTAAAAATAATGGTTTCAATCATTTGTGAATAAGTCCTGAAATTTTCATCAAAATCCAACCATCACTTGATTTTTGCAAGAATTTCCAAATTAATGTTTTATTTACAGGCAAAAAAGTGACTTGTGTAATGTTACGTTCGCAGTATTCCTTGTAAAAGTTACGTTAAAAGTTACCGATAAAACTCTGTTTTTATTTAGTTTAGGGCCTTTTTTCTTCATGATATGCTGTTTTTCAGCGAATTCGTGAAATAAAAGAAATTTGTAGAGAACCAGGATAGTCCACTACCTGAAGAGACACGACACATAAATGAAAGCATTCTTTCTTCTTGAGTATCGAAAGACTAACCTCACTTCATAAAAAAATCACTTGCTACTGAAACCGCAGAAGTTTTCATTGGTGTAAGTTTTGTCTTCTTCGTTGTCAACATTGAACTTTCAGGAATAAACAAAACAATTCTCATGACTTGTTCCTGGAGATTCGTCTTCAAGAAGTACTTCCCCATTTGATTAAAGAGTAAGGTAAGAAAACATACTCCAACACTTGCGGAATTACTGAGAGAATTGGGCCAATATACCACCCCATGCAAAAAAAAAAAAAAAATGTATGAATTCCTTACTTACTTCCAAACATAATTTCTTGTAAGGTTTGGAAAACATTATTTTTAAAAGCGTTGATATATAGATTCTATTTTTGAAAAATCTTCTTAATATTAAAAATTATCAACTACCATGGAATGTTTCTGGGATTAGGAGTTTTCATTATTTACACTGTTTATATTCGGATTATTGTCCTCGGTTTTGTTGTTGTTGTCTCAATGTTCCGGCCTTCCAGATATAATATATGCATGATGAAGTCCGGAGGGGACAACGGTCGAAACGTTGTGATAGCAACAACAAAGATTACCAGAGAAAGTTCCCTTGTAAACTTAAATATGTTCCAATCCCATAAAGCAGATGTTGCTTATTTCTTGTGAAATCATTATCTACTCTATTTTCCATAAGTCGCAGTATTTTTTTTATCAAAAATGATCATCCAAAAAAAGTCATCCTGCATCTTATACCACGATGGTTGATTGAATTTTAATAGACATTGAGATTAATTTACAAACATCCCTGCCTAACACAGTCGTTTAATAGACCTGGAGATGAATTTACAAATATCCCTGCTTAACACAGTCGTTTAATAGGCCTGGAGATTACATCACTGCCTAACACAGTCGTTCCTTGTTAAATTATAGATACGTGTTATACGTCAGTATTCATTGCAATTGTATTTTCCATGTCGGAACTGTTGCCGTGAAGCAGAGGTGCGTGTGTTTGTCTATATAATGATGAGGAAGCACATGTGTATATTCTAACAACACAAGATAAGAAATTTATTTACAAATTTACACAGTTGTAATTGTCAGTAGCTTATTTCAAGACAAGTAATCACAATAAAAGTTTGTAGATTTGATAAATAGAGCAAATGTTCATAAAAAATTAGGTACTAAATACATTTCCAAAATTTGTTTTCACAAAAAAGTATTAAGTTGAATTCCTAGAAACAAGGTTTCAAAAATTATTCAAAACATTAAAAAAGTTAATTTTTCACATTAAAAATATTACAGCGGAAATTCAATACAAAAATGTATTTTAGGTACTTAGCTTCGACAGTAGAAAGAGTCTTTGCCATCATCAATTGTCATTAAAGGCTAATAATGTCTAGCGTGAAATGGAGATCGGTCTCTGCTTTCTTTCTCTCGTCTCTGACGCCGACTCACTTTCTTGTCGTGATTATTAAACTGGGGGAAATAGATTCTGTTAGCAGCATTCAAGTTAGCGCCGCATGGCAAAAGTAGTGGGCGATTGATGTTACATTACATGGCTTGTGTAAACGGCGTCTACTTCCAGGCCAACAGTTTGAGGGCAGAGTTTAAAAACTATCAAAATAGATCACTGAGCAAAACAGGAAAATTGTGTTTCGTGATGCAACAATTTTGTGAAGAAAAGTAACCAATCAAATTGCAAGTTTATTGGGAAATTAAGTAAGCTAGTTGGATCTTCTTTCTACCAAAACTGCACGAAACTTGTTTAATGAAAATAAAGCGTTAAGTAAATTGTCGCTAGACTGCGTTTTGTAAATTGTCCTATGATAGTTAAGTGGTAATTTTTTATCCAATGGTGTTACGAGTTTGCAAATCGTGAAGAAGAAAATTATTTTTATTTCGTATCCACCACAACCGTGAGGTGGGGTGTCTATAGTAGACGACCCCCGGCAAGCATTAAAAATGAGGCAATGACACGACAAAGATAACGAGAACAAGGAGATTAGATTAACGTTTCTCGTTAGTTATCATTAATCATATTTAATAAAAATTAGTTTTACTTCGTTTTGAAGATTGCCAACATATACAATATGTTTTGATAATGAATTTGTTATACTTTAAAAATACAAATTCTGTTTTCTCAAATTTTTATTTATAATAACCTGTAACACTTAGTACAATATAAACTTCCAAACGACTTATTGATATTTTCTAATAAGACATGGAATGATATATCCCTATTTTCCAGTATTACTTAATTTTCGAATAAGCATAAATAAGTTTGTGGTGCAGTGGATATTGGCTCGGAACGAGAACTCCGAGAACAGAGATGGAATTCTTATTGAATTCGTTGCATTCACTTACGCACAAATATTTTTGAGAAAGGTATTGATATTAATATGTCTCTTCTTCCTCCAGCTATGGGTTAAATAGCAAGACAGATTGGGTTCTATAACCTTGGTTGGCAACCGCAGAAAGTAATGGCAACCTACTGCAGGAAAATCTTCTGTCCAGTCAGTTATGTCTCTTTCGAGACATGATCGCCCAAGCGTATAGTACTTAACTGACTGATAGATAAGTTACAGTTTTTTCAAGTTGGAACCTGTGTATATTATAATTCCGCACAAGAACAGACCAGCTAAACTGAGGATAAAAAAAGCAACAAAGAAAAAAGTTACAGTCAACTCATAACCGTCTGGTGTCGGTTTGGTTTAAACTAACGCCTTGCCCCTATATCCAAACTATGATTATAAACTATCATTTTTCAAAGTGAACATTTCACTGAATGTCTGTTTTCATTTGACGTAAAAAAATACGAATTTTAAACAGAATGACCACAATATAGACCCGCCTATCACCCTCCTTCTGACATTTCCTATATCTAACCATCCTTTTCCCATCACTTCCCCGACCCTATGTAAACCCCTGCGTAACAGTGGCAGTGGAATGCCTTGCTCGGGGTGAAATGATTTAAAAAAAAGATTAAGATACTAGATTAAAAAATAACAAAAAAAAATGTTTCTCTATCTCTGCCTTCGGTAGATTGCGCACTAACATGAGATAGTTCTCTACTAAGAACTCTGATTTAAGTGACTGTATTTGTTTTCTAACTGGTCACACGCATCACACCAGATCGAGGTTGCTGGATTGATCACTGCTGTCAACAACAATCTGGAACTGCTGATCCGCTCTCCTGATAACATAGCAAATGTTCTCAGGTTCCTCCCACCCCCGGTCCGGAAATATTTGGTTTCAAATTTTTATGTCATTTTCACCAGCCTACTTTTCCGCAAACCTGGAAGATAGTTTTCTTAAAATGGTTTCTTACTAAACAGATCTAAGAATACTCTTTAATATTACAGGTTGAATAATTTCTTTACTTTACGTTATACCTTTTTGTTTTTATTTATTGAATGTCTTTGCAATTTTTGGCGTGAACTTTCTAGAAATGGCTATTATTCACATTTAACTTTCTATTACTTTTATTCTTGATCTTTTGCTTGTCAAGCTGTTTGTTTTTTTTCTTTTCAAGAAAACTAATGCCAGTCTCGAAATATGAACACTGTACTGGTTAAAGGCGCTGGAAATGTGATCGGCAGCTGGCATTTAAATTTTGGCTGAAGCTGCTGTATTCATCTCGCCCTATGTCTTTGGGAAAGGCGTGAATTCATTCCCTCTCCCGCACATCAGATCTGGGTGAAATAGTAGGATAGACAGAACCTTTTAGCTCTTATAAGACAATCAGTCTAGAAGGACAACTCTAAATTTAAAACTGTATGCTATATTTTAAAAATATATTTTTCTTATTTAGTTATTTCTCTAAAAGTTACCTTCATATATAAATTTAATTATTGTATGTTAATATTACTTTTTCGTCTATCATTTTTCAATATAGAATATAAAACTTGAATGCCATTATCAGTAGAAATATATAGAATCTTCCTTCTGCTAAGTTTTCTCCCTGTTCAATATCTTATAAAAACAAATATGGCCAGTGTACCTTAAGTCGAAACGTCATATAAACGAATTATCTCCCTTTATAATTTTCATTTTTTTTTTTTAAATCTGAAAAATTACTGCTTAAATTATGTATTTAGCCTGCTCACCACTGTAACGAGATGTGACACAAAGTCGGTTTTTAAAGTGGAGAACCCAATCACCCTCACTCGGGCCACTGGTCAAAGATTACCCAGCTCCCGCTGACGCGGTAACTTGATACGAAGCTTGTCTTGATTTACAGACCCGCCAGATGGCAGGTAATTGCCGCCTAAAATGTGACGTCACCAAAGATATAAAACGGTCAGGTCAAGTTATTTCGCTTTTCACTAAATCAACTTGGCGCATAGTTCTTTCTAACGTTTCTTCAAGGTAAGTGATTAAATCCATTGAGTTTAACAGCAGAAAAAAAATGGAACTTTATGAAAAATCTCCGGTTTGTGTAATTTTGAAGAAAGAATTTTTGTCGAACTTTTTTTCCTTTTTATCTTTAAAGGAATCTTCAGCCAATATGGCGGGGGGGGGGGCATTTAATAATTCTGAAAGTTATTTCTTCGGTTTCTATTTCAGTTCCACTTCATTCATTCAATTTCTTCTGTATAACAATAAATAAAATTGCTCCAGTTATATTCCTAAGCTTAGTCAGCAAATGCATCTTATTTGATTCATTAGCTTTACTGAGCAACTTATTTTTATTTTATTACTTTTAAATCTATTATTATTTTAAATCAATATTTCTTTCTGTGACATTGAATGAATGTATTGTAAAATATCAACCTTTATTTAACTCTGACTACGGCATTTCTCTAAAAAAAGTATTTAATTTTACCCGATGATGTTTCTTCCTCGTGTTAATTCATTCAGTTATTATTTTTAAAACTCTTTGCTATGAGACGTAGTCTTAGTGTCAGTTTTAGCTATTCTGCCAGTTATTAAAAGGGATATCTAAACAGAACTAAACTTTTTTGTTTTGTTTTTTAATTGATTGGGACTTAAATTAACCCTCCGGTTTAATTACTTCAACATTAAAACTTTTAAAATTTTAAAAAATTGAACACTAAATTTTCATTACAATTCAAAATTAAAAGGTCTATCATATTGTGTTGGACGGGTAAAATTCTATAATTGATTAAAAAAACAACAACAACAAAAATCTGTGCAACCCAGCCTATGAAATAAAACTTAGCCTAGGTTCAATTTTCTTTTGCTATAATCTCTAACGAATCCTTATTTGGTTACATAAGTAATAATAGAAAGAGAAACCAATTGTTGTATGATTGCAACATGCTGGTGATGAGGAATCTCTCTCTAAACCACTAACACTACGTAGAATTTGTAAGTTTTAGGGTCTAAGTAATAATAATTAAGTAGTAGTTTTAGTTTCAGAATAAAAAAAGCGAAATTAAACTCCCCAAAAACCATTTTATCTTACGAAACCACATATCTTAAGAAAAAAAACCTCTATTAACATTTCATTTAACATCCACAACGAACGGTGTGATGATTGTTTCTAATGATAAATGTGCAATCTGGTGATTGTTTACTGTTTTATTGTCTACTTTTAATTTTTTTTTTTTTTTTAACATTGTGCATATATACGTTCTCGATTGGATCCGGAGAGCGAGGACCAAAAAAATCTAGTTAGTCTTTTTTTTTTTTATTTCCTTGTTTATTGTTTCGATTCACCCTCATTTAAGGCAATTTATTTTTGTTGCTCTTCAAGCTTGTCTCGCTAGAGAATCATTACAATTAAGTTGTGAGTTCGATCCTCCCTGGGTGCACCATACTTTCGGCCTTGTGCCACATCTAAGCTGTGCTTAAAAAAAAATTACCTCTTCACCACAACTCTTTTTTTTATATATATATATATACAACTAATTTCAATGTCTGTCTTCATAGTTTTAATAAACTTTTTTTAAAATTATTTCAGCTTTTCAGTAAAAGTTAAAATTGAAGATACTGAATGCCCATATCTTGATAGGGTGCTAAAGTTCTCAGCATGAACAAGAAGGTATTTAAAACAAATATTATCTTGTCAGATTATGAATATGAAGAGTGCTTTTTCTCTTGCCCCTTATATAGAAATATTAAACAATTCTAAAATGCTATCTCTTTACTTTAAACTTTTAGAAAGTAAAAATGAATAAATGATGAGGGTGTCAATATTTCAATGTTTAAATGTAAGTCATTCATCCTAGTAACAATGGTGTGTTGTGGTGTAATGGATATTAGATCAGAATGAGAAATTGGAGAGCAGAGTTCGAATTCCAGTTGAATTCATTGCAATCACTTACATGCTTTTTGGAAAGGTATTAATCTATCTCTTCTCCCTCCAACTAGCAGGACAGATTGGGTTTCATAGCCTTGGTTGGCAATCAGTCTACTGCCAGAAAATCTGCCTAGTCAGTCATGGATAGAAAGAGACGTGATCACCCAAGAGTATCACATATGACACTTAACCAACTGTGTACAATGGTGCAAGTGTGGACCTGCTAAAGAAGAATTAAATTCTCTTCACTCTTCAAAATGAATTTGCCATTTTTCATGTGAATTTATATCCCTTGAAGTAAGAATTCTGCACTGAATTAATCTTTTTGTAAGATTTTTTTTTTAAGTCATTTTACCCCAAGAAAGGTACTAAGTAAAAACCATTAAGAACCAAGGAGTTATTGAGAGTGAAATAAACTGAGAAAATGTTATTGAAGAGGGAACAACAGAATAATTAAAGAACAGATTTCAAGGAGACAGCTGTCATTTGACTTTGCACAATACATTTAAAAATGTTTGAAGATTGTAGCCGGCAGGAAAGCAAGAAGCCAGAAGAGATTTAAAATGATGCTTTGAGAAATCTCGCAAGGTCTACATAATTGTGAATACTCAGAACGTATTTTTTAATTGCAACTGAAAGTTACTATTTTTGAAGATAATGTAAGAGACATCTTCACTCTTCCAAGTTCAGAAGTAAAACGAATTCAGCCGTTTTTAAAAACAGAAAATTTCAATTGCTAATGTTACATGACAGTGTTTGAATTCTTCCTGTGTGTGTGTAATTTAAATAACACCAAAATTCATTTATGGCTTGTAGGTCCTTTTTATAAGAAAGGTTTGTGGAAATATTTCAAGGATCAGTTTCAAATACTTTTTCTTATATTTTGTGTGTACTTCATAATTTAAGGAATGTTCAATAATTTTTTTTTTTTAAGTGGTTATAAAAGTGAAGATGCTTCAGTAAAAAAAAACAAAAAAAAAACATTTAACATCAATTGTTAACACAAGTGTTTTTAGACTGAGCTGGATAATTTAATAAAGCACATTTTCTTTAAGATTTAACAGGGAAAATTTTACACTAAATATTTATTTTTAAGGAATTTATGCTTGTAATTTTTCAGTGTGATTTTGAAATTCATCTAGTTGATGTTTGCAATAAGTTTTTTATTAAACAAAGACATGTTTGATGCCATTTTAGAATGTAAAATATATTTTTTTATTATAGCAATTAGATTTTTTTTTTTTTTGTACGGATGTTCGATAAAAAGAATTCTGAATTACCTTCTTTGAATTGATGTTCTTTATCAGAAGAATAATGATAAAAAACTTATTCACTACAAATATTTTGACATCAAACCGGTAAGAAAATTAGGATCATCGCTTTTAAGGTGTGGCATTGGAGTCTGCTACATAAATTCCCCAGCTATTGTCATCTTGATGTTATCGATCTGGAAGAGGCAATTCTAGTGCATAGCACTTTTTAAAAGTGCCTGAAAACTATATCACAGGTTGACTCAAGCCTTGTGTATGAAATTAAATAGACAAAACTCTATAGGAGCTGCCGGTTGCTTGGAAGAAGTCTTGAGCCTTGGTTGACCATCTTCCTTGAGATGGTATCTTGTATATAAAACGCCCAGATGTAAGGCTGGCAACTCACATCTGTATCATTCATTGAAAGACGTCCATGGCATCTGCTCACAGCACCAGGGTTTGAGTACAGCAATGCTTGACCGGGCTGTATCGGGTAGAATTGTTGATGGATTTCTAACCTACAACTAGTAGAAGAACCAAGTAAGTTTTTTTTTATAGTAAACAAAAGGTGTTTTATTTTCATTTTATTTTTGGTTAGTGGCTAAAAAAGAAAAAAAAAACAAAAGCTTACTAGCAAGAACTATATACTTCAAAGTAACTTCAGTTGGGAAATTGCTTGCTTCTTTTAGCATAATTTCAAGTTCAATCATTAAATAGTAGTAAAGAAACTGATCTCAGTCAGAATTTTACTTCACTTGCCAACTCATTTAATTTTGACACTAACCAATAAAAGACCAGAAGACCCCCCCACCTCTCAGGTCAGATGACCACATCAAGGAATTTGAAGGTTTTTTTGTTTTTATCTAAATGACACAGAACTCAAGTTTCATTTATAAAAATATTCTTTTAATGCACTTAATACATTATTTGACTATCGACATTTCTCTGGTAATTTCTAACAAGTGTGAGTTGTTGCATCCTTATTGACAGAATGAGGATAAATACACATTAGAATGCATGTTAATGCTAAAAATAGAACATACAAAAACCACGTTACTTAACAGAGTAAACATCATCATAGATTAAGATATACATGCAAACTTATATTATTTGGATTAAACACATACAGCATAAACTTTAGAGACCTCAGCTTGACATTTAATATAGCTGATTTATATTTCATAACGAGAAGTGTGAATTTGAAGAAGTTGCAGATGGTTGAAATATCAGAAATCACCAAACAGCTTAGAATATTTATATACTTTGTCCTGATCATCCAGAAGAAGCATCTTGATATCAAGTGCATTTTTTTTTATAAACAAATTAGAAAACCTTTTGAAATTAGATGCGATCACAGGAAGCTAGTTAGATTACCAGCCTCCAATCCAAAGTTAATTGCTTGTCAAGTAATTGATGAAAGAAGCATTACTAGTCAAGTATTAGTTCATATAATAAAGAGATTATGAATAAGTAATCTAAATGGATGCATTGTAGAGAAAAAAATACTAACCAATAAACTAGCAAGATGCAAAAACTGGACAAAAGAGCATATGTAGGTAATTTGGATTACAATGGTATTTTGGAATGAAAGCAAAGTTGTGCTACATTCTAATTCCAGTGAGTATGTCTGATAATCAATTAGTGCAAGAATCAAACCAAAGTCTCAAATTTGATGTGATTCCAATGGTTTGGAGGTACATTAATAGCATTTGCGCATTGTGCTGCAATGGAATGACAAATTGGAGAGCTGAGTTTGAATTTCAGTTGAATTCGCTGTATTCACTTATGAGCAATTACCCTTGAGAAAGGTATGAATCCATCTCTTCTGCCTTCAGCTATGAGTTGAATAGCAGAACAGATTGGGTTCTATAGCCTTGATTGTTAACCAGTCTACTATAAAAAGAAATGGCAACCTACTGTGGGAAAATCTACCTATTCAGTCATGTCTCTTTTGAGATATGATTACCCAAGCATGTATCACGTATGTCACTTAACTGACTGTTAAGAATAAATAGAAAATTGAACAGCACTAATGTTACTAATGTTCAACCTATTGAGCTGGATGCCACTGGAATTCAGCTCACTCCTGCGGCTTCCAGCTCACTCCTGCAGTTTCCAGCGGCTTCCAGCTCACCTCCGCAGATCCCAGCTAATTCCTGCAGCTTCCACCGACTCCAGCAGCCACCAGCTACCTACTGCGGCGTTTCACTGACATCTCACTACCGGTTCCAGTGCCCATTGACGTCCGACAACCTGTTCCAGTGCACCCTGATGTCCCATGACAGGTTCCAGCACCAGCTGATAGCTGGATACCGCTCCAGATACACGACCGCCATCACCTTACCATTCACTGTTTGCTTAAGAAAAACAATGAAGACCCGATTTGCATCGTCACTAACTGACCATCTGCATTTGTCATCCTTCTATGTCACTGCCATCTCCTTTCCTTGCCTTTGTGTCTACTTTCTTAGTTGCACAGTTGATTGGCACTCACACCGCTCGCCCCTCTCCGCAACACTATCATCAAATATAACAAAAGGGAATATTCCAAAATGATAGCAATATATTGTAAGCAACAAATTTCTCACTGAAGATGTTGCAGTGTTACAAGATTTGCTTATTCAAAGCCTTGACCATAGCATAATTAAATCTGTGTATAGTTGCAAACCAGTATGTATAACAAAAAGTGAAAAAAAAAGACTTACAGCGTCTTTGGATCTACTGTCAAGACTTCAGTCATTCCAGGCCAATATTCAAGACTTAAACATCCCTAAATATATAGATTGTGGCTCATGATTTTCACATGCCCTGTTTTCAGTATATCTGTTTATTCAGTTCTCTCTTTTCATTCTATATGAATGTAGAAACAAGTCCCAAATGATCTCAAATCCTACTTTTAAAGCTTCTTGGTAAAGAAAGAGAAATTTTTTTTATCCCATGCTCTCAAAAGAATGTGTATGCATGATCATTTGTTAGTTTTATATTTTTGTTTAATAAATCCTACCCATAAGATAGTCAGAAAGGGAAATTGTTGACCCAAGTTCAAATTCCAGTGAGTTCTATTTCATTTACTTAGCACTAATGCTCTTGAAAATGATATGAATCTATCTTGTCCTGTTCACCTTCCTCCCTAATATTTTGAACAGAAGTAGTTGTTTTCTGTTCAGGATGGGATTCCTAGTTCCTTCTAGAGTCTTTTCATTCTCTTTCACTCCAGTATCTCCTTGTGTCTTAGTGGCATTATTGCTTTACTTGCTTACGGCATATCACGTTGAATACACCGGTTCTCATTCGATCACCGAAGTTAAGCAACATTGAGCCTGGTCAATACTTAAATGGGTGACCACTTGGGAATACCAGGCGCTGTAAGCGTTCAGTGATCGATGTGCATTGTGGTGCAGTGGATGTCGGCTTGGAAAGAGAAATCAGTGAGCTGAGTTCAAATTCCATTTGAGTACCCTGCATTCACTTCCGCACTAGTACCATTGGGAAAGGTAGTAATCTATCACTTCTCTCTAGTTATGGATTAAATAACAGGATGAGGCCTGGAGGCAACCCATCTAGTGTTAGTGTCACAATAAAAACACCCTTGGTAGCCCTGGCGAAGCATCAAGTATTCAACTATTTGAAAACAAGATTATGAATTTCACTGCAAATTGCGCCAGGGTTCCAAATGCCCAGGGAATACTGGGGAGGTGTAGTGAGTTCTATCTTGGCCAATGGTCGCAGGACAACAACAATTGCTTTACTTTGGGTGAATTGATTAAAGATATACTCTAGGTTAGATAGCAGGACAAAATAGGTTCTCCTGGAGTAACAACCAGTTTAGAAGGTAAATTGAATTCAAAACAGCCAGGTAGATTGGCTCTGTCAGGCTATCCTGCCCTGATACTATGGCTACAATACTTCTGGTATGACTCTAATGGGTTACAGAATTTATAACTTAAGTTACATAAATGGCAAGTAAAATATTTTTGGTGTTTGCAAGAGAAGAAACAATTTTCACTTCTTAGACAATTTTCTTTAGATCTGCAATTACAAGAGGGTTCAATACAAGGCTTCTTGTTTATCTCATAGAATTTTCTTAAAATATGGTTGTCATGTGAGTTGATGATTTTGTAAACAAATTTAAATTTCCATAATGTAGGTTTAACACAATTAGCTACTATACTTTCATTTTTCACTCTCCACAAATTCTTTTGATGCCAAAAACCTCAAATTCATGTCTTAAGAATAATATTCAGGTTTGTTTTATATAACTACTTCCCTTTAAGACAAGAACCTTCTATCATCCCCTGATCCTTCTCATGCTCTTTATATGACCAAAACTTCCACTTCTGACACAAACTTAGTCCGCAACATGGGGGTGAACAAAGCAGACAACTACATCCTTGTCTGTTGAAATAAACTATTCCCTGTGTCAGGTGATTCAAAATTTATTGTTTAATAAATATTTGCTCTGTAATTAAATACATTGAGCTCAATGTGAATCATTTTTAATATTACATTACTAGGATCCACTCGGATTATTTACCAAGGTAAGTTCTCTTACCACAGATTGTTTTCCATTTTATATATATATATATATATATATATATATATGTCATCCACAGACAGATCTGCCTCGCTGCATCACAGCTCATCAGTGCGGTTAGGCACTGATTGCTTTTTAACTCAGGATTGAAACCCGACCGAATTGGCGTCAGTCGGCAATTCTACCTCTGGGCCATGGGTGTTCGGCAGAAGAAGGCAGACCTTTTAGCGCATATATTATCATTATACGCGTCCAATAGCTAGAGTGCTCTCATTCATTTTACTGAACGAGCGATGCGTACACGCCAGAGTAGCTACTGTTTTTCAAAGTCTACCGTTCCTCCAGAGTGCTCAATCAGGGTGTGAGAGCGTAAATTGATAAGAACATTTAATATCTGTATATTTTTGAGATGTGGTATAGTAACTATTTACATTATTTAGACTGTTATCCTTATCTTTATTGCCATATAGAGTTATTCAAAAAGTGACTTGATCCAGAGAGCTGCAAGATCAATACTGGGACAAAAACTTGGGGAACTGAGTTACTAAAAGGAATTAACTGATAGAGGTACCAAAAAAGAGTCATCACATGTAGAATTAGAACAATCTACATCTTGTACTAAAAGGTTTCAGTTTGAAATTTCAATGTATATCACATGAAGAAGGTCAGAGCCTATAACAGCTGAAACATTGTGAATATAGTAATAAAGATGAGATGATAATATGCGACATGTTTTTATATTTTTGTTTACAATGTAGATTTTTTTTTTTTTTTTTTTTTTGGTATTAGAGATTAAAGTTCTTGCTCTTGTTCAGGCAATACCAAGTGATATTGTATTCATGTCGAACATAAACTGTTTCAAGATGATCATGGAATCAGAAAAGTAAAGAACAATTCGGAAAGTGCAGCAGTAGTATTGGGATAAATATAGCAAGAACTTAATCTATTCCATATTTTATGGCATAGGTAAATTAGTGTATGGTTAAAATATGGGTAGGGATTTTCTTAATTCTGTAAAAGATGGTAATATAAAAAGATATTGAAGGTATTTAAAATCTATCTTTACAACTTTTTTATTTATGCAGATATTGCTGAAAACAATATAAAACTGATTCCTTGACTGGTATAGAATTTGGGATCATTTTTAGATTGGGCAGGTTTTGAAACGGCAAAATAAGAATAAGTATCTTTGTCAAAAGGCAAATTGATGCTATATTGGGATTTATAAGACAAGGAAATTTTCTTTTTTTGTAGCCGTGTGAAAAATAGGAAAATTGAACATGTCTGCATATAAACTGTAAATTTTGGTGTCTTATATTGAAAACTTTTTTTTGCATTGATCTTTATCTTCAGTTTTGTGATATTTGAAGAGATATTTTTTCTTAAATTCGATGTTTCTTCAGGACATAAGCAATCATGACTCTTCAGATTTATCTTCATTTTATATGAATTGTCATGACATCTTTGTAAAATAGTGATTTGCCATTACCTTCTTTGTTTGGAATTCAAAACTGTTCTTCTCCTGCCCTTAGACTGTCATCCACTGATATTAACTAATTGTAGGCTACTAATTCTTACAATGTAAAACAACCATTGAGTATATTTTCAGTACTATTGATTTATAGTGATGCTATTTTCACTTTTCCATCATCCATATTAGCAAAGAAAAATTTTATTGTAATTCATATGTGAAAGCAGTTATAAAATGACCAGAGTCAAGATATTAATTATGAACTTGATAACTACATAGTATATACTACACCAGAACTACATACAGTTTTGAATTTAAATTTTCTCTTTTCTTAGATTGGCTGCCAACCTAGGTTAAAGATTTCACTGTTTAACATTTAACTTGTATCTGAAGGGAGAAGGGATGGGTTCATACCTTTCCTAAGGGTATTTGCATGAAAGTGAATGTAACATACTCAACTGGAACTCAAAGATGACTCCTCAATTTCTCATTCTGAGCTGGTAACTGTTACACCACCTGCACATCCACATTGAGAATCATAAAAAGCTAAACTGTTCTTTTTGTTTTTTCTAATCTGTAAACCAGTCAGTTATCTCAAACTTAGAATTCCTATCAGTGCATTAGCATAAAATGCTTTACCCTCCCCCACTTAAAGCTCTAAAACACTCTGCTGATAGCCTTGCATACAATTTAAGAGATCCTACAGACCTGTTGCAGGTCTACATCATTACAGGATCGGTTATGCTTTTCTACAATAATTACATCCCTGTTTTACATTATTTACATTGTTTGGACTGTTGTCCTCATCTTGATGGTCATATTCACAACACTTCAGCCGTTGTATGCTCCAGCCTTAAGTTGATTGGAATTTTGAACTGAAACCTTTATTTTGATCACTGGGGTATATTGTCCTCAATCCATGAGCCATGCCACTTCTGGATGTCTTATTTATCTCCCTTTAACTCAAATCTCTAAGTTATTTGTTCACCACTGCTGTAGCCAGGTATAGAACTCAAAACTCTTTGGGTCAAGTCACTGGATCTAACCAATTCTCTTATCCATTGGGTCATGTATCCTTGAGGCCATAGCATACAACAGCTGAAACACTGTAAATATGACAAAGATGAGGACATCAATATAAATAATGTAAATACTATCTCCTCTCAGAAGTATAGAAAAAATACATCATGAGTATAACATTGAAAAAGAAATTAGTACAAGCTTATTTTCTGCATTTGAAAATGCTCAAATTTATTTTCCCCTATGTAAATTAAACTCATGTGCTAATAATTCTTGCAATATGAATCAAACTTGTTTTTCTGATAACGCTCACAGTTTCTCCTTATATAAATAAACTTTTTTATATTTTTTCTTTATACTGATTAGATTACAAAATGTTTCCTCTGGCTGTTCTGTTTGACATTGCCAAAAAAAGTGTTAAGAATAAGTATCCAAGATAAATATTTTCCTTCATTGTTCAAGATTTGACCCAGCTTTTGACATGTCAGTCCATTGATCAGCATCCACAGTAGGATTCCTTTTCCTAATCCATCATGCTGCTATTTTGTCTTATGTTTGACAAAATCTCCGTATGACCTTTTAGTGATATTGTCTCCAAGGCAAATCCTATGCAACATATCTGGTTTTCTGCTATCATCTTTTTCTTACATTTGTACAGTAAGAAAGGTGATAAAATGGTGAGCCAAATGCACCCCTTCTGCTGTAGGAAAATCCTTTTAATTCAATACATACAACAAAGATGTCATCAGTGTTGAATATGAATTAATGAGGATCAGTGAAATCACTCTCTTATTAGCTACTTTTTGTTATATGTAACATTTCAGATGCAATAGCACTATTCTGTTGGTAACTCTTAAATTAATACTGGATTATAATTTTCATTTTAATTTATAGGTCATAAACAAATAAACTAAAAGAATTTCCATGAAAAGATTGTGAAATCTGATGATTAGTCATTGGATTTCTTGTTCGGAAACACTTATATGACCAAATAACAGGATTTTTCAAAACTAACTTTGTATATTTTTATTATGTTTGAGAGCATTTTAGCTTTTCCTTTTATAATAGAAATATATAATTTGTTAGTTGAAGTAAAACAACAAAAAACAAATCTAAGTTTGGATGTGGTAAACTAATATTCAGACAAACTAGTTCTATTTGATTAGTCAAATATGTGTATTCTTTTTATTATGATACCATTACCAATTAGGTAAATGCTATAAAATCAGTCTGTGCGTCATAATTGCTTGTTCATTAGATGATCAGATTTCAATATTGTAACAATCAGACATCAGCTTAGAATGCCCAACAGGCCTCATAGCCCACTCTCTCTCTCTTTTTCTTTTTTTTTTTTTGGCAACAAGTTGCAAGTGGGAAAAGAAAATGAATTTATTTCTAATGATGATTCAGACTTTGACAGCACAAAGCTAAATTCAAGAGGCAAAAAGGTGCTGGTGGTACATTTTATGATATTCACAATAGATTTGGCATTTTTCACCAATACAACCAACACCAAATATCCAACATATTGTTTAAGCACAAATCTACAAAACTATAGTATAGAGGGATTAATTTGTGTAGATAGTTACAGATTAAATTCAAGTTAGCGTAAGAAGATTTAATATCTTAACTATGGGAAACCATATGTATTTTGATATCTCTGGTCTTTCATTATATTCATAGGCTTTTAAAAATCTTTGTAGTGTAGGTGAATTTTGACACAAGGTTGGGTTTTAATGTTGGCACCTTAGCGTATACCTTCAGGCTGTTAGTCAAAATTTACCAAGCCCTCCTGTATACATGATGACTAAATACTAAGTTTTTTTTAGCTGATTATGTTTCCCTGACCAAAAGGATGTGAATTGTGGTGTAACAGATATCAGCTTGGAATGAGAAACCAGAAAGCATGCCAGTTGAATTTGTTTCATTAACTTATGCACAAATACCCTTGGGAAAGGTATTAATCCATCTCTTCTCCCTCTAGCTATTGGTTAAATAGCAGGAAAGATTGGGCTCTATAGCCTTGGTTGACAACCAGTCAACCACAGAAAGTAATGGCAACCTACTGCAGAAAAATTTTCTTCCTAATCAGTCATCTCTTTCGAGACATGATCACCCAAGTGTTAATCATGTATGACACTTAACTGACTGATCACTTCAAACAGAAGAGGATACAAATGGAGAAGCACAAGAAAAACAAAAACACAGAAATCAGTCCAAATAAATGTAAGTTGTTGAATTGAGATTAAATCATTATTTTCCTCAACATGAGATGAAACAGTGCTGATAGCAGACATGAACAGGAAACTACAAGAAGACTGAATGCCTGCTTGTTAGCAAAAAGAAATAGCTCAACATGCAAATTACAATTGGATATACCAAACTCTTACAAATATAACAACTCAAATATCAGTGTTTTAATAAAGAACTTGAAAGTGTGGCACTGTAATCTGAAGACACATTGGGATAGTGAAAGTTGCCTTTCAAAACCTAAGCAAAATATTAAGAAACAGAAAAATGTTGTTAAAAAACAAAGAGTGCTGAATTATGTAATATTAGTTCTATATGTCAGTGAAAG
Source organism: Ascarosepion bandense (assembly GCA_037127315.1). Lineage (NCBI taxonomy): Eukaryota > Metazoa > Mollusca > Cephalopoda > Sepiida > Sepiidae > Ascarosepion > Ascarosepion bandense. The sequence continues at coordinate 3,715,555 of JBBBDQ010000167.1, forward strand.
CAGGACAATCTCCTCACAATGAAGAAAAAACTTGAAGTAACAAATATAATCCGCAGAAGGATTCTCAGAATATCATTGATTGAACATTTGAGAAAGGACACCTGCTTAACATCAGGTAAATTTGATAATTACTAGACAGACTAAAGGCAATAACAACAGATAAACAACACAATCTACCAAGAAAGCTTGAGTAGATCAATGGTGGAACAAGATTTAGAAGAAATAATAAAATGACAATTTACTAAGATCTACAAAAGATGGCAAGTTGTCAGGATTACCAACATTTTAAAAGGACATAGCACTGAGAATAATTTGATATATTTCACTAGAAACTGGCCACTTTTAGGGAGATTGTTGCCATTTCAAGAAATTAATTCAAATGTAAATAACATTAATGTCTTTATCCTTGTCATTATCACATTTCAGCTGTTTTGTTCTCCAGCCTTCTTCAGGTGTTTGTCATTCCAGTTCACCTTCAGAGAATTTCAAACTGAATTCTTTATTTCACCTACAGGAGTAGATTGTTCTTGTTTTGTTGTCCATGTCTGGGAATATCATTTGTTATTTAGTACCTTTGTTATTGCTTGTCTAAATCTGCACTAGCCTTCCCAGGGATAGTCCTCAGAATTTGGTTACTGTGTCACCAAATTCATAAACCAATGACTAAATCCACCAGGCTATTGTTCTGTGGGACAATCCTAAATTTAGAACTTGGAGTCTTAAACTTACTGTTCTTTCTTGCTGGCTGCTGTCATTAACTGACAAAGTATTGAATATAATGAGTGTTTTTATTTTGATATAAATTGTCATTCCAACATAAATACATAATAACAACACAACATAATTATTTTGATATAAATTGTCATTCCAACATAAATACATAACAACACAATTATTTTGATATAAATTGTCATTCCAACATAAATACATAATAACAACACAATTATTTTGATATAAATTGTCATTCCAACATAAATACATAATAACAACACAACATAATTATTTTGATATAAATTGTCATTCCAACATAAATACATAATAACAACACAACATAATTATTTTGATATAAATTGTCATTCCAACATAAAATACATAACAACAACAACATAATTATTTTATTTTGAGTATAAATTGTCATTCCAACATAAATACATAATAACAACACAACATAATTATTTTGATATAAATTGTCATTCCAACATAAATACATAATAACAACACAACATAATTATTTTGATATAAATTGTCATTCCAACATAAATACATAATAACAACACAACATAATTATTTTGATATAAATTGTCATTCCAACATAAATACCACCCCTGTCAGCTGTCAAGGGGTTTCAGAATATGCTGTCTGTATTTCTGCAGTGATGTAAGATCCCTCCCCACCCACCCAATGAGGCCACTTAATTGCTGTGGGTGGCAACCCATGATGCTCGAGGACAGGATCCCAGTAGTCAAGGGAGGGCTTATGACGTTAAGTAGAATACTTCTGAATTTAAACACTACTTTGGCCTTTATTTGGGCTAGACAGGTACTCAGAGAGACCTGATCTGATCAATTGGCTAGTTATGTTGAACTCTTATACTATTCCACTCACCAATAACTTAATCTACAAAATAAACCCTACACACACCTGCAAAATTTAATCAAATTAGTACTAGAAGATGGTGTCAAAGATCAATCAGGTTATAACTAAAATGTATCATCAAAAATAGAGATTTACATTTAACTTCACTGGGGTAGATGAATGAAAGAAGTTATTAATGACTACATATAAATACATAACCTGAATGTACATACCACTTTTGTGTCCCTGAAATGCTCAGGTGAATAGGATTCCTCCCAACCGCTTCTCATGATAGGGCTTCAAGGAAAGTTGGAGCAAAGATTATGAAAACAAAAAATATATATATATATATATATATATATATATATATAAAAAATATGGCAACAAAGAAAATAAAAAGACCCCTATCTGAATCTAGATCTGATCTATCACCATTTATAATTAAAAAAATAATATGCTCTCAAATTTCTTCTATAACTGAAGAAAAAATTAAACAGGGCAACAATTATTCAAGTAGGAAACAAATGTATGAAAAAAAATCTTCAAATAGTCAACGTTTAATAATTTAAAAATCAAAACGTATCTACATCAAAGTCTAGACACACTTAGAAGTGTAATCAAAAGTGCAAACCTGGCAGCCCTCTCCCTGGAAGAAATCAAAGTTAACCTAAAAAATCAAAAATATAATAGATGTAACAAGTATACAAATTAAAAGAAATGGCCAAACCATAAACACCAATACATATTTCTTAAAATTCAATACACCTAAACCACCAAATGAAATAAAATAGGTTATATCTTTACAAATGTGGGAACTTACGATGTCATAACTGCTAAAGATTTGGCCATCATAAAGACGGATGTATTAGAATTTCAGTATGTTCAAAATTTAGCAGTACAGATCATCAAAAACCTGAGTTCAAAGGTACCATAAATGTATAAATTGTAATGAGAACCATCCTGCATACTCACATCTATGTAAAGCTTGGCAAAAAGAAATAATAGAGATCAAATATATGAGAAATATGACTTCCTGGAGCCAGGAAAACTACTGAAAAAAAACTAGACAAAATATTACAATAAATTATACAAATACAACCAAAACCCAACAATGCAGTGGCGATAAATATGATTTCTGATCTAAAGACATTAATTGAAATATTGAAAACTGATATCAACAGGGGAAAAGCAACAATTTATAACATATCCCATAAAAAAACTGATATATCCAATTAAAATATAGAAAATATAGAACCAAAAAATTTTTTCATGCGTCTTGATCTAGAGATAATAATCCAAAGAGGAAGATATCAAAAAAATTAAAAAACAATAACTAGCCTAAAAGAAAACTCTGTAAAGAAGATTGCACCTAAAATCAACTCTAGAAAATTAAGAAAATAACACAAGGGAAAAAAATCACCTAAAAGCAAACTAGAAAAAATTATAAACCTACCAAAAATTGAAAACCTGAACAATAATAAAAATCATGGCTAATAAAATTCTGTGGAATGTGACAGGTTAAAAGCAAATCGAAATGAAAAGCCTTTGCTTATTGCAGACTTATGTCCTGCAATCATCTACCTTCAGGAAACTTTTTTTTTAAAGGACAATGAAAATATTGATATTAAAAACTATACAGCATACAATTTTATTAATAATAGTGAAAATAGAGCTTCAGGTGGTACTTCTATATTAGTAAAAATGATTTTTCATAGCAAAATCAACTTGAATATTACACTACAGACTGACTTTAAAAGCCTTGCTACATAAAACCATCACCCTATGCTTGGTTTACATTCCTCCTAATGATCCTATAAATAGAACTGAATTAGATAAACTATTGAAACAATTTATTTTAACAGGAGACTTTAATAACCATAACATATTGGGTTTCAAAAATACTAACCAGAAGGGAAGATTAATGGAAGATTTTATTAATAGAAACGATATCTGTCTATTCAATAAGTCATATACTTATTTCCACCCATCAAGCGGTACATCTGTAAGTGATCCTGCAACATACCTAGACTGTAGCTAGAAAGTACTTTGATACATGTGGTAGTGATCACTTCCCAGTTGTTTGCCAGATGAAAGAAAAACATATTAGGAACTTAAAGTCAGCTGGAAGGAATTTAAAATACATGTGCCATAAAACTTTCACCAGAAGCCAATGTAGACAATGCAGAGTGCATCACTTATTTTTTAAAAACACTTATTAATGCAGATCAGTGCATATCAAATTCTAAACCTGTCTTACATGACAGATCTCTGCTTAACGACTTTTATTAAAAAAAATGAAAACAATCAGATCACTTGATGCAGCTCTATGTAAGTTCAAATTATATCCAACCCAAGATTATCTGAATATTTATGTAATAGAGCTAAAGCATTCAGAGTAATTAAAGAATTCAAATGGTCCTTATGGAAGAACTTTGTGTTCAATATTAATCCTGACACCAAAACCAAAACAGTATGAAATATGATTTGTAAAATTGCTGGGAAAAATAAAAGCACTCTATTGAGACATTTATGGCTAAGCAATATCAAAGCAACTAACAAGGAGATATTGCAAATTTATTAGCACAAAACCTCCCTCAAAACTCTTCCTCAAATAACACTAGTAAACGATTTCAGAATGTTAAAATAAATGAAGAGAAGAAAAAATTAAATTTCTACTCTAACAATAAAGAAAATTAAAACCAGGTTCTTACTTTACCAGAATTATTAGATTCTATAAAAAAAAAACATCACACAACTCAGCAGTTGGCCCAGATGAAATTTCCTATTAATTTCTAAAAAAAAAAAAACATTCCCTGAATTACCTACTCAAAATTTTTGACAGTATATGGGTCAGTCAAAATATTCCCAGTTTCTGAAAATAAGCTATCATAATTCTAACCCCAAAACCTGAAAAGGACTTGAAAAATCCTTCAAACTATTGTCTAATCACACAAGGTGTTTATGCAAAACATTTGAAAGAATTGTTAATAATAGGCTTATTTGGTTTCTTGAAGTTTGTGTCAATAGCATACTTTCAGACCTATATTAGCAAGAAATGGATGTTCCTCAAGGAAGCATATTGTTGGTAACACTCTTCAATGTCAAAATAAATGGTATTATTATATGCTTGAACCCTGGAGTTAACTGTTTACTGTATATAAATGACTTTCTATTATGTTAGATCAAAAAGTGTTCATACAATTGAACAGCAACTCCAACAGTGTCTCAAAGTAAACAAGTGGGCCACAGAAAATGGATTCAGATTCCTCAGACAAAAAACTCAATGTATGCACTTTTGTCAACTTTGAATGCTACACCATAATCTTGAATTAAGACTTGATGGTAGAGAAGTATCTGTAGTAGATACAAATACCTAGGAATAATCTTTGACAAAAAAATGATCCTTCATGTCTCATAAAATATGTTCATGAGTAAATGGAATAAAACAATTCAACTATTTGGCCATCTCTCACAAAGACTGGGGAGGTGATCCACAGATGCTACTGAAACTCTATCAGGCATTGGTTAAGATCCCAATTAGATTATGGATGATTTATCTATGGTCCAGCAATAAAATTCTGAATCATAGATATGTGGAAGAACTCAATACCATCCATCACCAGGGTCTGCTACTGGTTCTAGGAGCCTACAGTATATACCTAATTGAAAGTTTATATACCGAAGCATATGAACCATCTTTGTCATTAAGGCAACATGTTAGCATTACAATATTACTTCACACTTTGTTCATACCCAAGTAATTCAGCATACAAAGAATCATATAATTTAAACGAAAACGGCATTGAACCTCTTAGCATCTGTGTAGAAAACAATTTCAATGAAATCCAAATAAACGCTTCTCTAATATAGAAATTTATTCTCTTAAAAACTCCTGCCTGGTCAATAAAAGAACCAACTGTAATCAATAATGAAGTTATTAAGCATCTTACTTCTTGCGGCCTACTCTCTAACAAAAAATATAGCTTCTGCTTTGCCAGGTCTACTGAATATGTATACCAAGATCTTGATAATAATGGTGAAGTGCAGGCTGTTGCTTTAAATATCTTAAAAACTCCAGGGCTATGGCATTTCTAAACAATTGTTTAATTTAATCCAATCATTCTTAAGTTGTGAAATGAAGATTGTTTTAAACAGGCAAATTTCCAGATTTTTTTACACAAACATGGGTGTCACTCAAAGCTCTATCCTTGGTAGTCTTGTGCTGTTTCTGGTCTTTACCAGTGATCTTCTTGATGCCATCAGTTCCCAAGGAAGCATCCATGCAGACGACATCACCATTTACTCTTGTCTCAATAGGAAATCTGCCAAGGCTGACAAAATAAACTTAGCTGCCGCTTGTGAAATGAACCTCCAATCAGTCGTTAACTGGGGCAAGAAATGTCTTGTGAATTTTAATACCTCCAAACAAAACTGCTCTCTTTTAAACCACCATAGAGAAACTTTCCTGCAAGCCATCAGTATGACTGATGCAAGTCTCCTTGATGTAAAAATGTTTATTTCTGTCTTTTCCATAAACATTTTCACAGTAACTGCTCTGACAAGCTTTTTCTACTCTGGTGCCCCCATTCATATGCTGCTAGATTGGCGTCTAGGTGCCACCTTTTTAACCATTGAAATAGTTATGTAACCAACTCTTCTACTCTAATAGTTTATTTTCTTGCACTTCCTTACTGTGGAACTCCCTTCTGTTTACTTGCTTCCCCGATAGCTACAATCTCCAAAAATTTAAATGCAATATCAATTGCCACCTATCTTCTTGTATCCCATTCATCTTTTATTCCTTCTTTAATACCCCCTGTACCCAGTCTTTTCTCTCACTGTAACCTCCTGTGGACAAATGGGGACCCTGCCTTGTATGGGATGAAATAATAAAAAAAAAAATTTGGCAGAACACTTCAAAACTGACACTGATGCATCTGTATTTATGGAAGAAATTCATCTCTTATTAAAATATACAAATTATAAGTGTATAAACAGTGACAGCTCCAAAAGATTTGATGTTCAGCTATACTGAACAAAACCATGCTTCAAAAGTGCATACCTGACAAATCTTCAATATTTAGTGCAGAAGCTATGACATATTATCACAGATGGTCAATCAGACATTCATTATATTCTCAAACTCTATCTGTTCTTACATCATTGAAGTATAAAACTTGACCAATCCTCTAATAACCAAACTTTTAAACAAAATCAATATATTTTGTTACCCAAAACAAATCATATTCTGCTGGCTTCCTAGCTATGTAGACATCCAGGGAAATGGAAAGGCAGATAAGGCAACTAAAGACTAACTAAAAAAGAATATATATAAAAAACAAAAGAGCTTTACACAGATCTCAAAATAGTACTTAATGCATATATCTTAAACTAGCAGTATAGCCCGGCATTGCTCAGGTGTAATGAAACCTTTAAAACTAATCCATGGTCCTGGAGCTCAGACTCTTTGGACGTTAGCACGAAAGACTAAAAAGCAATAGTTGTTTCCAGTTAAAGTGAAACCGTAGACTGAAAGAAAAATGAATGGCTGTAAGTCAAATTTTGATTTCCTGGTATCGATATCAAATAAGTATTTTCCGTTGTAAACTGAATTTTGAAGGCTAAATAAGTCCTCTGAGTAAATGGTATCATGGCTGAGACTAAGAACTACAATTATACTTACTTATAGCCAAACCTAAAACAAAAACTAAAATAAAAGGGCTGAAAAATAAACACACACACACACACACACACACACACACACACACAAACATCTTGCCTTTTATATATATTATCGATTTTTCTGCATTATTGTAAGAACTTCAACCTTGAAACTTCTGAATATCATTTCTTATGTCTATATCAAATTTGATTAAAATTGGACCACTCCTTCTATAAACCAATTTTTTCGATTATCAATTTTCACTATTTATCGAGAAAGTACCTCGACACAAAACCTAGCTAAGAACACTCGCAGACGCTTATAGTACAACTGTATAAATTTTCAAGAAAATCGGTTCAGCCGTTTGAGTCTATAGGTAATGGACACAGACACACACACAAAGTTCCATTTATAAATAAGTTTAGATCAATTTAGATAAGTGGCAAGAGTAATAGAAAGCTCACCCGAATAATTGCACAAGATCAAACACCATAATACAGGCTTTCCCAAAAAGTAGCAAGAATTAGAATTGGTCATATCAGTATCACACATTCATTTCTTCTAAAAGGTGAGAATCCACCTAAATACATGATATTCCGGTAGATGTACACAGTAAAATATTTGAGGGACTGTGCCAGATTTGCCTATAGCCTTAAAGAATTTTTCAAAAATGTTAATGAAAACAAACATTTTGATCTATTTGAAGAAAAGTACACCAAAATTTAATCAAGTATAGGTGAACTATATTACCAGTTTTCAATTATATTTCACAAGTTTTGAAACTTAAATCTTACTAAGATATTATTAATGAAAAATCTGATTTTCAGCATTAAATGACCCAAGAGAATTCATAAGCTGGTAAAACAACCAAACCAACATAAATATATTTTTGATTTGTGTTCCTATTGAGAAGTTGAAAGGAAGCAAATTTTTAAACCAGATAAATATTCCCCTGAAGAAGACCATAATGTATCAACTGAAGCTTTGACATAATTCTTTTCTTAAGATTGAAGACTTCAAATTTCCGAAAGGAAATAGCCTGCTATATTCCAACCCACAGAACATTATTACCATGGTTCACTCCTGTGACTGAAATAAAATCTTTTGGGTGAATGGCAACTTTTGAAATTTTTTAAATATGTTTAAATTAATATGGCTTGGGTTGATCAGTCATTATAATTTGCTGAAAGAAGAAAGTTTGAGATGCTAATATGAATAAATCATAGCTAATCTATTATCTTTGGCTAACTGTTTCCTGTTTGTACTGGCTTAGAAAGTATGCAAAGTAAATGTTTTCATGTCATCAGATAAAATTCTTTGTCTGTGATTTAATCAACAAAAACAAAAAATGTAAAACAAAAAAATTATTAACATATAAGTAATTAAAAAAAAAAATGCCTAATGGGAGGAAAAAGTATACAAAATATTTTCAACAGGATCTTTCATTAATTGCCTTGCCATTTTGACCAATATATTTATTTTGGTTGTTATGCTCAATGTTTCACATTCCATCTTGTTTGTTTTTGTATCTAGTAATCACCTTGGAATTTCTTAATCTTTTTATTTCATCTGAGAGTAGGTTGTTCTTATTTCCCTTTATATGCTTAGGGGGCAATTTCATATTAGTTAATATTCATCTGTCTTGTTCAACTTTGTGTTGCTTACTCACCTCTTCCACGATACCAGAGCATGTGACTTTTAATCAACAGCAAATCCAGAAATTGCACTTGTAGAAACTAGGAAACCTGAAATATCTTTACTAATGTTTTAATCCACAAAGCCATGCATTTTTGTACATTGTGAGTATAAAAAAATCAAGATGAGATGTCTGGTTTAAATAGCAGAGCATGGCTTTATAATAATAATTAATTTAATAAATTTCAATTTCTTTCCTTGTCAATGTATGTAATTCATTACTAGACATGAATCACCCAAAATAGATCTACTCTCCTCAGATATGCGTAGGATTGTTCCTACATGCATAATTTGAAAAAAGGGTGGGGACTGAATAAAATCAATTTACAAAATGTTTAATAATTATTTTCAAAACAATTTATAAATACGAGTATCAGATATAAGGAATTATATATATATATAATTGGAATATAAAAAATTTTAGTTTTCTATAAGCATAAATTTTTGTTTTAACATTTTGTGTGTTCACTTTGGGAGACAATTTGACAGAATTTACCTTTTTAACATGAAAAAATTCCAGGTTGAGAAATTTTGACGAGAAAAAAAAATAGTTTAAATAATGTACAAAACTGTTAAGGAATATAAATGAAATTTTTCGTTTTGTATAAAATGAAAAAGATTTGACAGAAATGAATAATGACAATGCTCCATTTAAGAAATTCAAAAATCTCTCAATAAAAACTATTAAAACATAAAGATGGATAATGCTTCATCTAAAAATATATTTGACAATTACATTTCTAGCAATTTTGAATTTGTTTGATTTTTTTTATAGTTTAAAGCTTAACATAACAATTTCCCATTTAATTTTCTTTATTGGATAAAGTCATAAAAATTTGGCACATCTCTCATTCCATATTTATTCATCCTTCCAAAATAATTAAAATTTTTTTTTTTATTTGCAATGAGGAATTGCCAATATATTTTTCCTAATTGTGGGTAGATGTGTGGCTGGTATAATGGATAATAGCTCAGAATAAGAAATTTTAGAGCTGGATTCAAATTCCAAATGAGTTTGCTATATTTACTTACATGCAAATACTCTTTGGAATGGTATAAATTTATCTCCTCCTTCCTAGCTATGGGTTAAATAGGATTTGTATCAGGGATGCATGTTGTGTTGTGCAGTGGATATTAGCTTGGAATGAGAAAGCCAAGTTCATATTCCAGTTGAATTATTTGCATTCACTTATGCACAAATACCCTTTGGAAAGGTAAGAATACATCTATTATCCCTCCACAATGGGTTAATCAGGACAAATTGGGTTCTGTAGCCTTGGTTGACAACCAGTCTACTGCAGAAAGTAATGGCAACCTACTGTGGAAAAATCTGCCCAGTCAGTCATGTTTCGAAAGGAACATGATTGCCCAAGTGTGTATTACATATGGCACTTAACTGATTGTCAGGAAAATAACTATTCTCAAAAATTGTTAATATAATATTCACTTTTAAAAAAAATCCTACAATTAAAAATGTTTTGGCTTTCAAAACCTCACAAAGGGTTCATAAGTCATCAAAAAAAAACAAATTAATCAATCCCAAACTGTTTCTCATATTTAATATATATTTTATAAAAAAAATTTCAACCAAGTATCCTCTGCCCATCTTCAGGTATCCGTTATTTGTATATCATATTTATACAGATCAGTTTTGTCTCTATTGTTATTTCTTGTTTGTTACTATTGAATACACGCAAATGCTCTTGGGAAAGGTATTAATCCATCACTTCTCTCCAGTTATGGGTTAAATAGCAGGACAGATTGGGGTCTATAGCCTTGGCTGGCAACCAGTCTACCACAGAAAGCAATGGCAACCTACTGCAGGATAATCTTCTGCCCAGTCAGTCATGTCTCTTTCGAGACATGATCGCCCAAGCATGTATCATGTATGGCACTTGACTGACTGACTGTTGAATCAGTCAGTATATTGATTTCACTATCTAATCCAAGGATTGAACTAGACTTATTACTACCAAATGACAGCAAAACTTTAACCAATGCCTGTATTCTCTGGTTAAACAAAAATAAACTAGCATCACAAAGACAAAAATAACAGTGATCAATACATCCAAATCAGCCAAAATAATGGCTGATGGTCAAAGAGTATGTCATTAAAATATTGTCTGTTATAACATTTTATAATCATCCAGATGAAACAATTTGAATAAAAAAAAATACTTAAGGTAAATATATATTTCAAGAGATATTTGAATATCTGCAGGTTTTTTCAGCTGTATAAACTTTATGGAAGGGGATTTTTTTATTTATTCTTTTAATAGCTTTGCTGCTAATACTTCAGTTTTACTGTTACAGTGAAGTCTGTTATACTGATTAATATATTTACCATCATGTCTTAATTTTAATGGTAAAACAAAACTTGTAAACCTTAAGGTGGAGTGGGTAGACCTTCCTCTCCTCATAAAAACAAATTACAATATAAATTGTACATTGTAAGGTTCAGAGAATAGACAGGTGAAATTTGACAACAAAATAAATAAAGTCAATATTTGAATCAACTCTTGTAATTACTATCAATGAATTGTTGACAGGTTGATTTCAGTCCTCATTTATAAGAGAATAGCTCATAATCATGTTACTTCACCTTTCCTTTAGTTCAGAGATACCCCACCCTCTGACTATTGATTTTTGGATCAAATAGGCATTAATTAATGCTAAGATCCAACCTACTGCCACATTGTCATCTGTTGCTACTGCTGTTGCAGCTTTGTGGTGTTACCTGATTGCAATTTACAGGGGTTACTTGTACTGGAAGTTGCTAGGATAGGTTCATGCTTTAGAATGATACAGAAGTGATACCTACTGTTATGGACAATTTTCTAGGCTTGGCTAAATTTCAGTAAATATCTACAAAAAGATCATAATGAAGTTGGGCAGGTGTGTGGATTTTCGGTGCTTGATTGCAGGTTGTAGAAGAAATACTATGTAAACTGGATGCTTGATTCTGAATTAGTACTCCTCAAGTTTGGAGAGATTTTAGAGGTTAAATAGTTTTCTTAAAGCTCTAATCTTATGTATAATATATATTAAAACTGAGAAATTTGGAGCTCAAAATGACTTCCTCAAAAAGTAATTGAAGATCTTTTGAAATATTTTATATGCAAAGCTGAAGCAGGCAAACTTGTGCACTTGTCATTGTACAAACCAAGTATATATATTTTTTCCTTATAACCTAGATCCATAGATATATGAGAATTAACCCCACCTTATCTGCCAAGTCATTGCTAGGTTGTGCTGTTTCAGGACTACAAAAAGAATGATATTGTTGTAACCCTGTTTTAAGGGGTCGCAAATGAAAACAAGAACGTGGGATTGGTGTAAACAATTTGTATTACAAAATACGGTACATATAAGGTACAAGATACCAGCTTGTTTGTCTAACTGATGAACAAGCGATGTTGGATATCACAAAGTCACTACGATTGTCTGACTCGTACCAGACTGGTGCTTCCCCCGATGACTACTAGTCACATGATATATATGTGCAGGTCGGGTTGATCCATTACCATGTTAATGGGTAGGTCTGCCACAACAGATATAATCTTTCTCTTTGCTTTATTCACTCTAGGATGCAGTAGCTACAGCATAAATGTTATCACTCCCAGAAAATTACTTTAACTAGGTGGTCAAATGCTAAAGTTTAACCCCAACCACATAGTATACTTGTTATGGCTAATGACATAATTGTTTTCACAGCGTTTTCAAAATTATATACCAATGTATATTCTGAAATATCACTCTTATTTGATCTGTTATTTATATGAAATATATGTATAAAAATCCTTCATGTGTCGCATTCACTTATGTATATTTGTGTGTGTTCAATTCATTTATTTTAAAATTCTTCAACCAACTATTTGTAAGAATTGGTAGAACCAGCCTTTGACAGATGTCATAATATATGCAGATTTTCTGAATTGATTGATGTCCTGACAGGGTTATCGGGGAGGTGGGGGTGATGCCTGGTTAGTTTCAATAAAAGCAAATTGTGTTCACTTTGTATCAATGAGTTATTTCTGGTGAAACAAGTTAGCAAGGACAGTCACTACTGGTGAAAATTTTGATCATCCACAAAGACAATTATGATCATGGAGAATTTTAACTACAGAAGCATTGGTACTTAACCTATGAACAGATTGATGATTTTGTTCAAATTCCTTGAAATATTTAGTAGCATGAAAATAAATTACTTTTTTGTTTTTCCTAACTCCATTTGATGTTGTCGTCTCTTTAAACTATTTTGAAAAAGAAAATCTCTTCTGTGTTCAAGCATGAAACACCACTGTTGTCAGTAGGTGTTGACCTTAGTGCCCACTTTATATTTACCTAGGCTCTAATATTGAGGACTTTTTACTTCGTACCTTAAAACTATATTCAACACACACACGCACACACACAAATTGATTAATTACATTTTGAAAAGTGGGCCAGACCGAGTAACTTTATAACATCCTGTTATAAGTATAAATGAATCATCATTTAAATTTTATTAGTTTTTTCCTATATACTCCTTGCCAAATTCTAGGTTTATGCACACACACACACACACACAAAGAAATAGTATATTGTATGATCATATCTAGCATAACATTAACAAGCTGAAATTTTACTCCTACCAGAAGTGTCAGCTTCCATTTACAGATCTGTCACTAGACACTGCACTGAGTCCTGAGAACACCAGTGTCTAATTTCTCAAGGTAATCTTCAGAAGTGCGTTGTGGTGCATTGGATATCGGCTTGGAACGAGAAATCGGGGAGCCAAGTTCAAATTCCAGCCGAATTCATTGCATTCACTTACGCACAAATACCCTTGGGGAAGGTATTAATCTGCCCATTCCTTCCAGTTATGGGTTAAATAACAGGACCGATTGGGTTCTATAGCCTTGGTCGGCAACCAGTCTACCGCAGAAAGCAATGGCAACCTACTGCGGGATAATCTTCTGCCCAGTCAGTCTCGAAAGAGACATGATCGCCCAAGCATCTATCACGTATGGCACTTAACTAACTGAATCTTCAGCTATTCCATTAATTCTCTTTATTGAAGTAATGCTGTTATATTGGGCACCACTTTTTCTATTACAATCAGATTTGAATTCTAAAGACCATCTAGCAAGGCAGTATATCAAAACTACAACAAGCAGAGATATAAATAAGAGAAAGGTGTGCTTGTCTATATGCTACACGCTTTAAATGTGTGTGTGTAAGCTGAAAATTGGTCTAACAAACCTTATTTTGAGAAGGGGTTAAATTGAGACATTTTCAATACATCCCCCAATATCTGAGTAATATATATTGTGTAGAAATGTTCATGTGATTATGTATGTGTTGCTTTTAATCTTAGGAAACAGCTGTTAAAAATCTCCCCCTTCCAAAATTTACAGCCAGATCCTATGAACATTAGGATTCCTTCATAGCCAATAAAAATGAATAATTCTGTCCTACCCACACAATTTTTTTCTTGCTTTGAAGTCAACTCTATAACCACTTGACTGTATCCCTTTTGTGTGTAAATACTGTTTTTATTTTGTAAACTTTTTGTTATTGTCTTATAGTTGCTTTGTCTTGCCTTATATTACAAGTTTAAGGACCAACAAATATTCTTTAAGGATCTTTTTTTTCTATCCAGGAAGAGTTTGAATATAAATTATCAAAGGTCTGATCCCTTTGGCTTTCATAATGCCTTATGAAATGATTTTTGTTCTATGTCAGTTTCATTTTTCAAATAACATTTGTGAAACATGTATCAGATGTAAGCATTTTGGGTATGCTGTCTGTGAAAGAACAAAGGATACATTCAAGGTTTAATTACATCTACACTTGAAAAAAACAAATGAAACCACACTTCTCCACGGATATGTAAAAGCCATGAAATATCAAACAGTGAAAACATTTACATATCCACCTCTAGCAAAGGTGGTGGAATTATAATTATGGATGCACATTTATCTACAAAAAAAAAACATAAAGCACCTATTCTATGACAATATCTATGAAAAAATAATTGAATACAAGATCATAAACAAAACCAATAAATTACTAAGAAAAATGATAATTTCTCGGTAAAACTCATTGAGCACAACCCAAAAACACCCAATACTTTATGGATTACCAAAAATACATAAACTGGACATCCTGATGAGACCCATTATATGCACCCCACATAAACTCTGCCAGCACAATAACCAAAATTTTAACCATACTTCTTTTTTACAATTAGTTTCTTGCATAATTCCTACGGGCCAATAAGATAAATTAACTTTGTCTTCTTTTCTCAACTGGAATTGTAGCATGTTGTGTTCAGGTTGGAATGATTTATTTGAAATATTGCTAAAAGTAAGTCATGATTTTGTATTTATTTATTTTTAATTTTAAACATTTCATGGACATTTCAACAAGTTTTTTTTCATCTTTTTTTTTTTTTTTCAAAGAAATTTCTTTGAGTGGACTTTAACCAAGTTAAAACTTAGTTAACTCACCACCCTAAACTTTTTTTTTAATTGGAGTAGATAGACCAAACTATCACCCGGTTCACACTCCACCCACGTCTATTGAACAGGAGTAGAGACTTACACCTTGTTCTCTGTTTAGGATGTGGTTTCTGGCTTTCTCTTCTCTCTCTTCAGACCTTAGTATTGGTGCTTCTGTGATTTTCCTGCGGTGTGTCTGGTTGGTGGCAATGTCTCATCATTGTGAGGGTACCGGGTTGGCAGTTTCCTGGTTGCTGCTTCCGACTGGTAGTTAGGAGCCCTAACTCTTGCGTAGTGTCAAGAGCGGCTGCTCTGACAACAATTGTATAATATCGGGGTTCTTGTAGTGCCTTGTCACGCATAGATAGGTGTCCCTGCAAGCACTTTCGGTGGGCAACCCTGAGGCCACACTTTGTTGCAGCCCAAGCCAGTTTCCCTCCCAGCACAGATCGTGGATAATGACCACCTTTATCCTCTACTCTAGGTCCCTCCCTATCAACAAAACGCAACATGACAAACAAAATCAGAAAATATCCTAAACCAGCCAAAATCAAACCACCTTAACTTTTCTTTTACTAATATCCAGGGCATTCGTACTAACTTTCCTAGCGTAGAAGCTTTCCTCCACGAAAAGTCCCCGGACATCCTAGCGCACTGTGAGACTAACCTCAACCCATCAATTCCCTCCTCTGACTTCTCCATGCATGGTTATCTCCCCATCTTAAGGAAGGATTCCACTGTCCACATGCATGAGCTGGGGGTCTACGTTAGTGAACACCTCCCCATAGCTAGGGTGACTTCACTCGAATCTACTGACCACCAATATGTATGTCTCCGTCTGTCTCTCCTCAGTTCAGTTAGTTATCTATTCTTTCTTTACCGTTCTCCCTCCTCTCCTGACTGCTCCCTTCTAGATGTCATTGCTGACAACATAGATAAGGCTACTTCCTACCACCCTTTCACCCACATATTTGTATTCGGAAATCTTAATGCCCATCACTCTGAGTGGCTTAAAGACTCTATTACTGATCCAGCGGGCATCCATGCCATGAACTTTGCTATTTCCCAATCCCTTATGCAAATGGTGGACTTCCCCCTCGCTTTCCAAGCACTCCCTCTGGACACTCCTCGCTAATAGATACATGTTTTATCTCTGCACCTGATGCCTGTCAAGTCTCGCAGCTTTGCCCTCTCGGCAACTCCGACCATGCTATTGTCTCTCTCAACATCTCTTTCCACTCTCATTCCCTCCAGGAGCCTCCTACCTATAGGACCTCCTACTGCTACCAAAAAGCTGACTGGGACGCCTTTCGTGATTTCCTCTGCAACGTCCCTTGGGGAAAAGTGTTTGATCTCCCAGTTGATGACTGTGCCTCTGAGGTTTCGTCATGGGTGAAAGTTGGCATTGATGTCTTCGTACCTACCAGGAAGTATTATCTAAAATCTCATTCTCCATGGTTCTCTTCTGCCTGTTCGGCTGCCATTGCTCACAGGAACCATTACTTCCGACTTTTCCAGAGACAGTCATCTGATCACAATAGGCGCCTATTCACGTTTGCTCGCAATGAGTGCATGAGAATCCTGAATGATGCCAAATGGTTGTTTACTGATAGAATGCGAACAGCGCATAGCTGACCGCAAGTTCATCTCCAAGGACTATTGGCAGTTATGCAAACGGGTGCTGAACAATAGCAAATCCTCAATACTCCTTTAATCAATGAATTTGATGTTCTCACATCATCTGCGGACAAAGCTGAGTGCTTTGCTCGCAGATTCTCATCTGACTCCACATTTGACTCATCTGGAGTACACCCACCCGACTTCCCTATTAGAACTGAGGCCAAACTGCACGACGTATATATTACCCCGACAGTAGTATACCGAGTAATTTCAAAACTTGACCCCCATAAGGCAAGCGGCGGTGATGGAATCACGGTGATAGTCCTTAAGAGGTGTGCTCCTGAACTCTCCCCTGTTCTCTCTAAACAGTATAACTACTGCCTTTCTGCTTCCTGTTTTCCTGCATGCTGGAAGTTCTCTTCAGTCGTTCCTGTATTTAAGAACCGTGGTGAACCCTCGGACCCATCCAACTATTGACCTATCAATCTTCTACCAATTTTCGGGAAAGTGTTCGAGGCCATAATTAATGCTGAAATAGCTCATCACCTTACTGCCCACAAATTCTTCTCTGATAGGCAGTATGGCTTCTGCTTTGCCAGGTCCATGGCCGGCATGCTAACAACCATTATGGAGTACATGCTCCAGACCCTTGATAAGTCAGGCGAGGCTCGTGCTGTTGCTTTGGACATCTCCAAGGCTTTTGATAGGGTGTGGCATTCTGGCCTTCTATGCAAGCTACGGGTTTACGGTATTACCGGACACTTGCTTGCTCTAATCCAATCTTTTTTAAATAACCGCAAAATGAAGGTTGTTTTGAATGGGCATGCCTCTTCATCCTACAGCACAAATGCTGGTATCCCACAGGGCTCTCTCCTGGGCCCGACGCTCTTCCTTATTTTCATCAACGACCTCCCAGATGAGATCAAGTCCCAAGTAGGCATCTACGCAGATGACACCACAATTTACTCCCGCATCAGTAAGAAACCCGTCATGGTGGACAAACATAATCTTGCTGCTGACCTTGAACAGGATCTACACTCTGTGGTGAATTGGAGCAAGAAGTGGCTTGTCAATTTCAATGCGTCTAAGACCAAGCTGTTGTCTGTCAATCATCACAGGCAACCTCTCCTGCCTCCCATAAGCATGGACCAAGCAATACACTGCGCATCCTTGGCCTTACCCTCTCTTCTGATCTCAAATGGAACCACTACATCGAGTCCATAGCTAAATCCACTACTAAGAAGGTTGGGTCACTGTGTTGGGCCAGGATGTTTTTCCCGCCTGAATCCATCCTGCATATATACAAGTCAACCATTCATCCGTGCATGGAGTACTGCTGCCATATATGGTCAGTCGCTCCTGCCGTTCACCTCAGTGTTCTCGACAGGCTCCAAAGGAGAATCAGTAATGTGATAGGTACTGACTTGGTGGCTCAACTACAGCCACTTCCCCACTGACGAAATATTGCCTCCCTTTGTCTTCTATAAATACTTTCATGGCTTCTGCTTGGACGAACTTAAGTCACTGGTGCCTCCTCAAAAGGTTTTTTACTTGTGCAACCAGATTGGCAACTGGGCCCCACCCATTCACAGTTAGGTTAACCAAATGCAGACGACAATTCTACTCCTACAGCTTCTTCTCTTGCACTTCCCGCCTGTGGAACTCGCTCCCATATTCTTGCTTTCCTGATGGCTACAACCTCCAGGAATTTAAATGCAATGTCAATACTCATCTATTAACCACTTAACTCTAGTTCTTTCCCCACCCCGTATATCCTTTCTCTCCACCTTTGAAACTGTCATCATACCTGCATTCTCATCTTTCTATTGCTCCTTTCTAACTGGTTCGTCTTCCTCTTCACTCTCTTCTAATTAATCTTTTTACACTTATGTAGCCCCCTGCATATCAGTGGCATTACCGCCTTGCTCAGGGTGAAATGATTAAAAAAAAATATATAAAAAACTGATCTATTAGATTAATTAAAAAATATAGACATTGAAAACAAATTTGACAAGTTTAGATATTGTCACATACCTGTCCTGACAAAAACCATCAAGATGTTTATATGTTGATTAGGGTATATTGCATTTTCATATCTATAGACAGATACTGGTTATCTGTCCCAGATCATGACAAATGGACAATGATTTAAATAAGAAGATAATAAAAATAAGAGTGATGTTCAATTGGTAATCGAATGGCAATCTTTTCCCAAGTCTGTTTCAATATTCAATACGGGCGCTGACAACAAATCAAGGATGAACGTTGAGACAATGTAATTTTGATATAAAATTTTAATGAATAAAAGTTCAAAAATAAAATAGAAAAAAAAAGAAATTTAAGTATGAATTAGAATGTTCAATGACCTGAACCTCAAAATTACTTTAGATACCCAACGTGGTTGAAATATCAAATTACAATACACAAAAGCAAATATAAACAAATACAGGTGATTACGAATGCAAGATATTAACATACAATAAAATGGGAGGAAATCATATTTGAACACGT
Organism: Ascarosepion bandense; assembly: GCA_037127315.1. Lineage (NCBI taxonomy): Eukaryota > Metazoa > Mollusca > Cephalopoda > Sepiida > Sepiidae > Ascarosepion > Ascarosepion bandense. The sequence goes on from JBBBDQ010000167.1 coordinate 3,735,103, forward strand.
GGTATGGTGTATGTAATAACGTAATATTCATGGAAGTGTATGCCAGTTCTGATGTGGGTTTATTAACTTGATAACTTATCTTTGTATCAGTTCCTTCTGTTTTTCTTTTACTGTCTCTTCTCTTTTCTTTCTTCCTCTTCTTTCTTTATAAACTTGAAATGTCGGTAGTTACAACTGTTTCTATATCTCTCAGTTGATTTTTATATTTTCAGCACACAGCTATTCTGAAATGTCTGCACATTTCTTTATTCTTTTCTTCAATCGGCATTGACTTTTCTGCACACAAATAATTTGGTTTTCTTTTATCTTCCATGTAGCTTCTTTTATCTGGTGTCTTCTCTGCGTTATCTCTCTTTCTCTTCATCTCTTGATGAATTACTCGGCTTCACTTTTTCTTTTTTGAATAAATTGAACTCAGCGTATGAATTACATTACAACTTCTGTCAACTTCGTAGCTCTTTCTTTCTTTCAACAAGTATGAATCAACATACAAATAATAATATAACTTTTCTTTGTCTTCATTGTTATATTTATTTATTTCTCGATACATGGCACAGCTCCGTTTTCTTTCATGTTTTAATGAATAAGAATTTATACACTCAGTATTTTTTTATCCGGAGTTGCTTAATATGAAATAGGTTCATTCACACTATTTTCTCAAAATGCATTTTCTCCTCCATCGTTCATTAGTGTTCAACAAATCTGACTTGTCTTATCAAGATTCAATCAGCAACTGACTAAAATTTTACTTAGGGTTTCGCTTCCCATGTGATTTCTTTTGGCGTGAATTTTAACTCCTGCTGATTTCACGACCTGCAACCGACTTCCATGTCTGGTTTATTTCCTGTCTGGCTTTTATCTGAGTCAACTAGTCTTGACCTGCTATTTCAAAGCTAGCACTGGTCTTTCACATGATCAACTCCTTGTTACTACGCAAAGACTATTCTCATATGATTAGGTGTGTGTATGTGTGGGTGTGTGTGCTGCTATTTATATATCCGTAACAATATAAAAAGCTTGATATACAAATGTTCCTGTAAAGAAATGTTTAAATTTACACTGAAAACACACTAAACAAAAACATTATTACCCATTCCTGCACATAAAATCATAAAAATATACCATTTAATCCCCAATGCTAATCACCAATTCAGTAACAATTTTTATAGACAAATTTTTTTACCAATGGGGTCTTCTCTCAGTGGCATTTTGGCTTGTCTATTTTTGGAACTTCTGGAAAATTTTTTTTTTTATATTTTACCACAAAATTTCTATTTCAGATACATCGATGATTCACTTCTAATATATTCACAATATATAATTCTACCCAATCTTGTTGACAAACTAAATAATGTCTAAGCCACAATAAACTTTATCTTTTGAATCTAACAACATTTTACCTTTCCTAGATATCATGCTGCACAGAAATAATGAACTTCAATCTGAGGTTTTCAGAAAAGCTATTAACAAGAATGACCTAAATTTTTATTCCCACCACTATAAAAAGATAAAATTTGGAATAATAAAAGGATTCTATTTATGAGCAATAAGATGCCATATGTGATACATGCTTGGGGTGACCATATCTCAAAAGAGACATGACTGACTGACCAGAAGATTATCCCACAGTAGGTTGCCATTGGTTTCTGCAGTAGACTGGTTGCCAGCCAAGGCTATAGAACCCAATCTGTCCTATTATTTAGCCCATAACTCAAGGGAAGAGACAGTTTAATACCTTTCCCAAGGGTATTTGTGTGTAAGTGAATGCAAGGAATTCAACTGGAATTCAAACTCTGCTCCCTGATTTGTCATTCCAAGCCAATATCCACTGCACCACAATGCACATCCTATATATATATATATATATAAAAGTTTGAAAAAACCTACAATATCTTTATTTCATCCACAATGCTAAGAGAAAGGCATGCAGAATATACAACTGTAAAAACTATATTGGTAACAATAAACTAGATAAAAACAGATGCATAATTCAATCAACTAACTGCATAACATTCATTAACCAAAACAACCTATCCAATCTAAACCTCATAATAATTACCACATCTAAAACTATCATGGATATAATCAGAAACAAAAATACTCATGACAATAATAATTCTGAAGTGTGTGTGATATATATGTTGAGTGGTGATAGTTTTTAGTACCAAGATTGTTACTTTTTCAGTAGCTTTACTAATGAAAATTAAAAACAGCCCCAATGAGTGACCACATCATAAGCATCCTTATGAAACTTAGCAGATTCATGCTGACTCATGAAGTCAGTATGAATTTGCTAAGTTAAAGTGACAATTTTTTGCACTAAAACTAATGTGTGTGTGTGTGTGGGGGGGGGTTCTCTTTATTTATATATATATAATAATAAAATTGACTCTGTACGTATTCAAATCTTAAAATGTTACACAAGTAATTTTTAAGAACCACGAATAACCGGCAGAATCTAACTCCGTTATCGCCCTCGGTTATAAAGCTTTGGACAACGAGGGGAAAAAAAAAGAAAAAAAGAAAACTGCGGAGCACCGACAATACATACAGCACTTCACAGCAAAGAAAAAACCCTCAAACGGAACAAACCACAAAGAAAGAAAAGTGCTCAATATTAAACTAATCAAAAAGGATTAACTAAGAGGCAGTGACGTAGAGCCGTTGTGCGAAACCGTGGTAGGTCTTGGCGATCTTGCGATTTTCTCGTATATATATATATATATATATAGGTTGCTAAATTTGCTGCCCTAATTTTATTTAGGCTTTATGATTATATCTACATGATAACTGACAAGCCTGATCAGTCATGTCCTTTACAGTGAATCTGCATAAAGATAATGATTTTATGGATTCTTGGAGAAAAATTACAGCTATCTGTGCATGGAATGAGATAACAGTGGATTCTTGTTAACTGCAATATTGGTTACATGCAATTATCATAGTAGAACCAATAGTAAAAGTACTAAATAAAAAATGTTATACTTTGTTCTGCAGATCTATTTACCAGGCTCAATCATTTATAGAGACCAAAATTTGTGGTCTTAATGTATTCTGCTTAAGTGGCATCCATTGGGTAGACACATTTGACAGTCTATACAACTAGTGTTTCAGGAGGACATTTTTCTTACCTACTCATTATTGATTTAAACTCTACCCAGCTGTATAGCTCAAGCCTTCACTTGCTCAAACTAAAACTATCAGTTTTTATATCTTAGATGATGTAAAATTTAAGCCAGTGGGTTTTCAACTTTTTCACCATATTTCGGAATATCATTCTTCAGCAGACCTGTACAACAATACCACCACCTTTTAAATTTGTTGATTTTTCAATTTTTTTTACATTTTTCAGCACAATCTTATCAATTATTACATAAAGATTCCAATTATCAAAAAAAAAGTTTGGAAAAATTTCAATCTTTAAACAATTTGATGCGGGGACTCAGTTTCTCATACAACATTATAGTAAATCGATCCTCCATTTTGGAACCACTCACATTGGGATTGCTTTGTTGGAGGATTGATTTACTATAACATTGTATGAGAAACTGAGCTCCCCCTAAAATTGTTTAAAGATTGAAATTCTTCCAATTTCTTTTTTTTCTTTTTTTTCTTTTTTGTCAATCAGAAAGTTTAGACTGTGATGTATAAGATTGCACTGAACAAAGTAAAAAAAAAAATGAAAATCAACAATTTTAAAGGTGGTGGGAGTGTCGTACAGGTTCACCCATTCTTCTCTTCCAAGTTTATAGGACTCAGTGTTTGTTTGTAGAAAGCTTAGTATTGTAAGTCTCCTCAGCTGTGTCCCTTAATTCCTCACCTGAAACATGCTACTTGCTTTTTTTTACATCACTCAGTTGCACTAAATTCAACTACTTTATGAAATTCTTAAAGATATACCCTCCAGGAATTTAAATGCAAGGTCAATACTCATCTCTTAACTACTTGACCCTAGTTCTTTCCACACCGTCCTGTAGATCCTTTGCTTTCTCTCCACCTTTGCAACTGTCATCACAACTGTACTAACAACCTTCTCTTGCTCCTTTCTAACTGGTTCGTCCTTCTCCTCACTCTCCTCTAATCCTTTTACTCTTATGTAGCCCCCTGCATGTCAGTGGCTTTACCACCTTGCTCGGTGATATGATTAAAAAAAAAAGATTTTAATAAATATCATGGATATTACATTGTATCTTTCCAGGTTAGGAATGAAGCATTAAGTGAAGCATTTCATTCATACATAAAAAGAAATCATTGATCCTTATAAATTATGGCTTTATTTTTACCCAACAATTTTGCATAAAATGATATGCCATGTCATTTCAGAACATGGGCAATCATGGCTCTCCACCTCTTTTTAACTTTTGTAACTCTTAGCAATGTCTGTCTTTTTACTATCCCTTGCATTCTCTGTTCTGCCTTCTAGTTATACAAGCTCATTAGGTTGGTTACTCACCATTTCTTTCTTCCTGTCTTGCCTTCAATGTCCCGTGAATGTCAATTCTCCAAGCTGCCTCTACTCAGAAATTTGTTCCACAATTTTCAACTGTCTCTTTCAAATTCTAAGAATCCTTTTTGTTCATATTTTTCTTAAAACTTCCCCATGCTCACATGCCCTGTCCATTGTAGCAGCCTTAGCAGCAACAGCTAAAGTGTATCTCACATGTGACTCAATGACATAATCAAAGTGTTGATATTCCACGCTAAAAACTTAAAAAAAGAAAATAGCAACTAGACTTGAAAAACCTATTTTCCTGAAAAATTGTTTCAAGAGAATGATTTTATAAATTCCAACCAACAGCAGTACAACCTGCTTGGTCAATGAATTACCAAATGTTTCCATGTACGGAAACGGCTGATATTACCATTCTGGAAAATCACATCTTTGGTGCCTTCATTTGTAAAGAAATTGTCCAGCATTTCTTGACATTTTCTTATGATTTATTATATTTTGAAATTCATTGGTTGTAAACAAGACAATATAAATTATTGGCTCAATATTACTTTTGGTCAGTGCATTCAGGATTTAAACTTGGTACAGGGAGTAATTTATTTTTGAGAAGCATAGTTTTTCTATTTAAGAAAATCAATGTTAGAATGAGTGTAATGAGATTAATTTTACAAGGAGGAAATGTAACTAATTTGAATATGTGAAAGGAAAGGTTATGATTTAACTTCTTACGGGTCATTTAATTTTCTGGGGAGCTTTGAAGTAATAAAACTGTTATTCTGCTTTCAAAATGGAACACATGGTAGATGATACTCATCTTTTGTGCATATAGCTGCTTGTGTCAACAGTTACTAGTGGCCGTGATGAGTGTGTTTTATGCTGTGGTTAAATTTTGGAATACAGTTTAAGAAATTGTTGGATATTATATGGATTAGTGTAGGAAAGTTTTCCTGTTGGTTGATTTTATTTAGTGGCATATCAACCTCTATGGGTTATTTAATGCCAAAATCTAAATATTTTGAGTTCATTCAACTACAGATAAAATACATTGCTGGCAATTTTACTATAGATGCTGTTGGTAAATTTTTTTTTTCATATATAGAAATGTATTGCTGATATTTTTAATATAATATTGCAATTGTTTGCACCGTTCGGGCTCTTGTCCTCTTTATTGCCAAATTCCCAATGTTTTTGCTGTTGTACACTCCAACTTTCTTTAGGTGATTGGAATTTTGGAACCATTTATTTCAATCATTGACATAGATTGTTCTCATTCTATGAGTCATGCTACTTCAAGATGTCTTAGTTATCTCTATTTAACTCAATTCAAAGTTTTTGTTCACCACTGCTGTAACCAACTCACAGTTCTTTGAGTCAGGACATTAGATCTAACCAATGCTTTTATAAACTGGGCCATGTGTTCATGTTTTTTGTTGGGGGGTACTATCTGCCCATAGCTGGGACCCAAAAGGTGCTACTGCTTCAGGTCAAGTTGAACCTGGGAATAACAGCAATTAAGAAGTGGTTCCATGCTCCTCAAAACTGCCAATCTCCCAGGTAGAGGCCTTGCTGCTGGATGGAGTTTATCGTCATACCCAGGACTAGAAAGGTTATGCATCCTTAATTGTAACTTATTTGAAAATAGTGTTTTGAATGGCAGTAGAAAGCATTACACATAGTAAGCAAATAGGTATAAAAAATAGCTTTTATATATATATATATATATATATATATATATATATATATATATAGGGGTAGAATCGCTGACTGACGCCAATTCGGTCAGGTTTTCAATCCTGGGTTAGGAAGTGTCCGGGGTCTAAGCTGTACTGATTCGCTGTAATACAGCGAAACAGATCTGTCTGCAGATGACTATAGTATATATATATATATATATATAATCTAATTTTAAGGTGTGCTATTGGATAACGTGTTCAATATCAGAGATAGTAAATATAAGAGTGAACATTGAAGTCAACCCTCAGGGGCTGAGTGTTGACTTCAATGTTCACTCTTTTTCATTTATTTATATATATATATATATATATATATATATATATATATATATATGTGTGTGTGTGTGTGTGTTGTACAAACTGTCTAAAGAATGAACACAATTATCATACTAAATGATTACTTGGGAAACATGTTTATGGGATAAATAGGTTAATCATTTTATCAAGACTTGCCCAATAGAATGTTTGTTAAATTACCACCTGAAGTTGAACAAACAGCAAATCTATTCTTCTATAAGAAACATAGAAAAATAATTTTCCTTGTCATTCTATATGCATATGTGAACTGATGTTATTTCTTTAACAAGTAGAAATTCACAGAAGTTACTATTTTGATGTTATTTCAGGAATGTTTTTTGTTGGTGTGATTTTCCGAAATGTCCCCCATCTGGATATTGCTCAACACATACTTCCATTTTGGTCATTCACTCTCAGGTAAGTTAACTCATTGATTGCATTTAATATTTCCAAAAGAAAGTAGTTTCTTATCTGACATCAGTTCTTATTGTGTTTCATCTTTTCAAGTAAGTTTGAGATTTTCCAAGATTTTCCAAATGGAAACTGAAAAAAAAAATAAAAGAAGGTATTTGTGTTAGCTAATTGGCTGATGTGTGTAGTGGTCCAGTGGATATTGGCTCGGAACGAGAAATCAGGGAGCCGAGTTCGAATTCCAGTTGAATTCATTGCATTCACTTACATGCAAATACCCTTGGGAAAGGTATTAATCCGTCTCTTCCTTCCAGTTATAGGTTAAATAACAGGACAGATTGGGTTCTATAGCCTTGGCTGGCAACCAGTCTACCGCAAAATCTTCTGCCCAGTCAGTCATGTCTCTTTTGAGACATGATCGCCCAAGCGTGTTTCACGTATGGCACTTAACTGACTGTATTGGCTGATGATCAATAGTTGTCATTCTAGCAATTGGGCATTAATTAGTCACCAGATTTTTTTTTTACTCTCTCCCTAATTAATCATTGTCATAATCTGTCACCTATTTCTTTATAAAAAAAAAAAATCATCTGATTTAAAATGTTTTTTATGACATATCTATTACTATTTCTGTGTTATTTAAAGATAAAATGTTTTGAATTGTAAGAATTTTTTTTTCTTGGAAGTGAATAATATTGTGATAGCAGTTTTTGAGAATAATGATTTTTTTTCCAGATACTAATGACATTACTTAACTCATAATTTGGGGAAGGAAGTGGTCCCTAATTTAACTCTCTTCAGTTATCTTGGACATATATTGAATGTAAACAATATTCAGTGCTGGTAAAGTATTTGGCCAAAGAAATTCTGTCACTGTTATAGTATGTGACCTATCTTAAAAAACATAAGTATTACAACTGTCTATTAAGGGTTAAGGAAAAAAATTAGATTCATTAAATAGTCAAATCCTTTTAGCAAGATAGGACGAATTCTATATCAGAATCAAAGAGCTAGACCACATACTATACTGGCACCCAATATTCTGATGGTTTTCCATTGATTCATCCCTGCAGAGTTTCAGAATAATTGTCAACCGATTAACTAGTGAAATCTTAGTTTATCTAAACCATTTTTACTATAACTTTTGTATTTAGTACGTTTACATCTGTGCCTATTTTTTTATTTAAACAATGAAATTAATTTACTTAGAACTGTCAATCTCTGTCAGTAGACATTAATTTCACAGTTTCTGAAAAAATTCTATACAGACATGTATACTCACTAAATATAACATAGATGTAAGAAACATTCTTGGATTAAAAAATATTTCTTAGTGAGTGTATACTTGCTGTCAAAATATATGGATAATTATTATATACTAGCAGTATAGCTTGGCATTGCTCGGGTGTAATGAAAGCTTTAAAACTAATCAATGGTCCTGGAGCTCAGACTCTTTGGAAGTTGGCATGAAAGACTAAAAAGCAATAGTTGTTTCCAGTTAAAGCGAAACCATAGACTGAAAGAAAAATGAATGCATGTAAGTCAAATTTTGATTTCCTGGTATCGATATCAAATAAGTTTTTTTTTTTTCGTAAACTGAATTTTGAAGACTAAATAAGTCCTGAGTAAATGGTATCATGACTGAGACTAAGAACTACAATTATACCTACTTAGAGCCAAACCCGAAGCAAAAACTAAAATAAAAGGGCTGAAAAAAAATACAGGCAGACAAACAAACCCACACAAACATCTTGTCTTATATATATATATATATATATATATATATATATATATATAATCGATTTTCTGCACTATTGTAAGAACTGCAACCTTAAAACTTCTGAATATCATTTCTTATGTCTTTGTCTATGAGTGTATCAAATTTGATTAAAATTGGACCACGCCTTCTATAACCCGATTTTTTTTTTATTATCGATTTTCGATATTTATCGAAGGGTACCTTGATACAAAACCTAGCTAAGAACACTCGAAGCTTAGAGTACAACTGTGTAAAATTTCAAGAAAATCGGTCAAGCCGTTTCGGAGTCTATAGGTAACGGACACAGACAACGTTCCATTTATAAATAAGTTTAGATATATATATATATATATATATATATATATATACACACACACACACATATGCATACAGTCATGGGGAGAGAGAGAGAGATAGACAATAGTGAGACAGCACCAATTCACTTCATTCTCCATACTATCAGTTATGAAATCTCTTGCTGCATGTTTGCTCTTTAACAGTGCCTTATTTTATTTCTTTACAATAATTATATAGTTGAGTAGTGAAGAAAATATATATATATATATATATATATATATATATATATATAAGCTTATGGTCATATCATGTTGAATACACCGGTTCTCACTCGATCACCAAAGTTAAGCAACGTTGAGCCTGGTCAGTACTTAGATGGGTGACCACTTGGGAATACCAGGTGCTGTAAGCGTTATTCACAGGTGGTACAGTAGATGTCGGCTCGGAGGGGAAAATCGGTGAGCCGAGTTCCAATTCCAGTCAAACACTTTGCATTCACTTACACACTGTTACCCTTGGGAAAGGTATTAATCCGTCCCTTCCCTCCAGTTATTTTTTTTTTTTTATAAGCGTTTCACCCCGAGCAAGGCATGTCACTGCCACTACTGCGCAGGGGGCTACGTAGAGTGGAGAAAGGATGATTAAATATAGGAAATGTCAGAGGGTGGGTGATAGGTGGGTAAGGATACTGAGAATGAGGGTTGGGTAGATGAGAGTGTTCTGAAAATAGTTGGGAGTTAGCGTGATAGGAGGTGTCTATTGACCCTACATTTAAAAACCTGGAGATTGTAACTGTCGGGAAAGCAGACTTGTGGAAGGGAGTTCCACAGGCAGGAAGCGCAAGAAAAGAAGCTGTTGGAGTAGAATTTACGGTTACATCTTATTTGTTTAACTGTAAAAGGGTGGGACCTAGTTGCTAATCTAGTATCTCGTGTAAATTCGTGCTTAGGTGGCACCAGTGAACTAAGCTCATCGGAGCAGAAGCCATGAAAGTACTTGTAGAAGAGGCACAGGGAAGCCACATCACGCCGGTGAGAGAGCGGCTGCAGCCGGTCTGCCAAGTCAGTATCAACCACGTTACAGATCCTCCTTTGTATTTTGTCAAGAAGCCCAAGGAGAGCAGCAGGGGCACCCGACCAGATATGGCAGCAATATTCAATACACGGGCTGATGGTAGATTTGTATATGTGCAGAATAGTTTCAGGTGGGAAGAATTTCCGGGCCCTGCACAGGGAGCCGACTTTCATAGCAGCTGATTTGGCAATGGATTCAATATAGTCATTCCATTTGAGGTCCGCCGAGAGTGTAAGGCCAAGGAGGCGTAGTATTTTACTCTCTGGGATGCTAGCCTGTCCCATGCTAATGGGAGGTAGATGCGATTATCTATGGTGGTTAGTTGATAACAGCTTTGTTTTAGAGGCATTGAAATTTACCAGCCATTTCCTACCCCAGGCCACTACGGATTGGAGGTCCCTTTCAAGTACGGCAGCGAGGTTCACTTTGTCGTCCAGACCTGGTTTCTGATCGATGCAAGAGTAGATTGTTGTGTCATCGGCATACATGCCAACTTGGGATCTAATGGTGTCAGGGAGATCATTAATGTAGATCAGAAAGAGCGTGGGACCTAGGATAGAACCTTGAGGGACGCCCGCGTTCGTATGGTAGTTTTGGGAGGCATGCCCATTTAATACCACCTTCAATGTGCGGTTAGAGAGGAAAGACTGGATGAAGTCAAACAGATGTCCAGTTATCCCATAGCTCCGCAATTTGCACAAGAGGACAGCATGCCAGACCCTGTCGAATGCTTTGGAGATATCCAAGGCAACGGTTCGGGCTTCACCATTCTTGTCGAGTGCCTGGTATATGTACTCGGTAATGGTCGTTAGCATATCAGCAGTAGACCTGGTGAAGTGAAACCCGTACTGTTTGTCAGAGAGAAGCCCGTTGGCCATAAGATGCTGAATCACCTCGGCATTGATAATGGCTTCGAAAACTTTGCCAAAGATTGGAAGGAGACTAATAGGATGGTAATTGGCGGGGTCTGAAGGTTCGCCAGAATTCTTAAATATAGGAACTATGCAGGAGGACTTCCAACAGGCAGGAAAGCAGGAAGCAGATAGGCAGAGGTTATAGAGTTTAGAGAGGACAGAGGAGTTCTGGGGCACATTTCTTCAGTACTATGACTGGGATTCTGTCACTGCCGCTCGCTTTGTGTGGGTCAAGTTGCGCAATTATCTTGGCGACCAGCGAGGGTGTAATGTGAATGTTATTTAATTGAGCCTTAGTTCTGGGTGGGAAGTCTGGTGTAGGTATTCCTAATGAGTCCAGTGTCGAATTGGTTGAGAATCTACGGGCAAAGCATTCAGCCTTGTCGGCTGGGGAGGTGAGAACTTCAAATTCATTGATTAGTGGAGGTATTGAAGTCTTGTTCCTGCTGAGCACGCTTTTGCAGAGACGCCAGTAATCTTTGGAGCCAAACTTAGAGGATGCTATGCGTTGCCTAATTCTGGTAGCAAACACCCTCTTGGCTTCGTTCAGTACTTTTTTACACTTGTTCCGTGCTGAGGTGAAAAGGCGCCTGTTTTGGTTTGACGAGCAGCTTCGATAGAGCCGGAAGAAATGGTTCCAGTGGGCAATAGCGGCCGAGCAAGCGGGTGAGAACCAGGGGGACGAATTTGGTTTTAGTTGGAATTTCCTGGCCGGGATAAAAGCATCGATGCCAGCCTTAACCCAAGAGGAGACTTCGGAGGCACAGTCTTCAACAGGAAGATCAAAGACGTTGTTCCAGGGGACGTCGCAGAGGAAGTCCCTGAACAAGTCCCAGTTGGCTCTTTGGTAGCAGTATGATATTCTGCTGGTCTGGTTTTCTTGGGTAGAGTTAGTGCGGATTGATATGTTTACGGTGACTACGGCATAGTCAGAGTTTCCAAGGGGGCAGAGTTGCCTGGTAGTGCAGGAGTCTGGGATGGAGGTAAAGCAAAGGTCGAGTAAAGAGTCCCTTCCGTTAGGGATTTTTAGAGAAACGCGTGGGGAAGTCCACCACTTGCGTTAGAGCTTGGGCTATTGAAAAGTGCATGGTGCGGATCCCAGCAAGGTCGGTGGCTGAGTTTTCAAGCCACTTGGTGTGGTGGGTGTTAAAATCGCCAAACACAAATATATGGGTAGATGGGTGAGAAGAAATGGCCCTGTCGATATTAGTAGAGATGCAATCAAGTACCGTACAGTCGGAGGAGGGGGAGCGGTAGAGGAAGAAGAGATAGCTAACCGAGCTTAGAAGTGAGAGACAGAAGCACATGAAGGAATGATCAAGGGATTCAAGAGATGTGACCCTGGCTAGGGGGAGTTGTTCGCTGACATATACACCAAGCCCATGCATATGGACATTGGAGTCCTTCCTGAAGAGAGGAAGGTAACCAGGAACGAACAGCTCTGAAGAGGGGATAGAAGGGTCAAGGTTAGTCTCACATATAGCTAAGATATCGGGTGAGTTAGTTAGAAGGAAAGATTCTACACTATTAAAGTTACTGCGAATACCTCGTATATTTGTGAAGGTAACGCAGATAGGTTTGGGCGATTTACGACTAGCTGGTTTAGGCTTGCTATTTTGTTTGTTTAATTTCATGCTGGTTATAGTTGTGGATAGAGAGAGGTCTAGAGTAGGGTCAGATGGTCGTTAATTGCAGCAGGTGAAGGATGGTGAATGGCGCCGCCTGCAGCATAATGTGGCCTCGGGGTTGCCCATCGGAAATTCATGCAGGGACGCCCGTCCATGCGCGAAATGGCACTACAGGAACCCCGATATTATTCAACTGTTAATCAGAGCAGCCTCTCAAGACGCTACGTAAGAGTTCGGGCTCCTAACTACCAGTTGGAAGCAGCAACCAGGAAACTGCCAACCCAGTACCCTCAGAATGAAGAGACATTGCCACCATACTCACCAACTGCAAAAAGCTTCCAGCCGAACCGACATAAAGACCGAAAAAGAGAGAGATGAACTGGGAACCCCTTCCTAAACAAGAAACAAGGCGATCACCTCTACTCCTGTCCAAAAGAAGTGGGTGGAGTGTGAGACTGGGCGATAGAAGGTATTATTTACTCCAATTAAAAAAAAAAAGAATAAATGTGTGCCTGAAGTTGACTAAGTATTAACTTAGTATAAGTCAAACCTAAATTTGATAATTAAGAACAATTTACACAAACATAGTCGCAGTGCATTACGAGAGCGACAAGTAGAAAACTTAGGTTAGTAACAAAACAGGAACAAAAATTAGGCAGAAAAGATAAGAACCAAAGGAAAAAAAAAAAAAAATTAAAAAAAATTAAAAAAAATAAATAAATAAATAATTCAAAAAATAAGATCACACTGGCTAAAACTTACCAGTTGCAGGCTGACTGACAGAAAAAAGTTAAGAAAATTTCAAAATTTATCTTCATTTTGTTTCTTCTATTCAGTTCTGGAAAGTTTAATTTACCTTTAAGTAAGCAGTAACAGACAGTAGTGTGAGCGGAGGATCACCTCAAAGCCATGTGTCCAGTTAGCAAGGGAGGGAGAGAGAGAACAATAAAATAAAAAAAACAAACATGGCCGGTCTTAGAATTCCTACATATAACCAAAACCCTAATATACCAAACCTAAATTTGATAATTAAGAACAATTTACACAAACATAGTCGCAGTGCATTACAAGAGCGACAAGTAGAAAACTTAGGTTAGTAACAAAACAGGAACAGTTATGGGTTAAATGCGATCTGTGGCAGACATCTGCACCAATTGTTTGTTCTCAGCAGTTTCCAAAAAGTGTGGATGGTGCTACACAAGCCTTCACCACTTTAAAAAATTCTTTGTGTGGTTGTCTAACTGTGTTAGACGCTCATACGTCGAAACTGACGGGAGAGTCCATTATATATATATATATATATATATATATATATATATATATATATATTGTAATAGTTGTTACAATGGTTTCTAAATTCATAGTATCATTGGATATTGGCTCGGAATGAGAAATCGGGAAGCTGAGTTCGAATTCCAGCTGAATTCATTGCATTCACTTACACGCAAATACCCTTGGGAAGTATTAATCCACCTATTCCTTCCAGTTATGGGTTAAATAACAGGACAAATTGGGTTCTATAGCCTTGGTTGGCAACCAGTCTACCGCAGAAAGCAATGGCAACCTACTGCGGGATAATCTTCTGCCCAGTCAGTCATGTATCTTTCGAGACATGATCACCCAAGCGTGTATCACGTATGGCACTCAACTGACTGATCACTTTACAAAAATTTTCAAGTTTCGAAGCTGACCATGTGTTTTGGTCGCCTCTTCTTCGGGTGATCAAGTTGGTATGAAAATTATCTAGTGAAAAAGGCCGTTTATTTGTGGTGGATTTTTTTATTTTTTTTATTTTTATTTTTTTTAGGTAAAAGTGGGGTTAGGATGTGATTTGGATTCTATTGACCTTATAAAGGTTTTCCTATTTATATAGTTTGCTACTGTTGGGGTACTATAGAATGTGTAGCTTTTCACTTAAACATAAAAGGCAGATGTCAAGTGAGTTGCAAGTTCTAGTTTTTTCTAGGATTTTCCATTTTACTTTGGGTTTCTGTTTTGAATCCTTTAGCTTCCAAAAGTATGTAGAAATGGATGTTTGGTTTCGGTATAAGCTGTTTTTGAATGAAGTTAATTGCATGTACCAGCGCTGCTTAAAAGTGTTCTTAGTTGATCCGATATACACTTTATTTATAGTTGGATTTCCAATAGATGTTATGTTGCATTGATAGATTATTGAGTTTATTTTACATTCATTTTGTAGCGGGCAGTTACTAGGGTTTCTACATTTGCACATGTTTTCATTGTTGTGTTTGATTGTATTTTGGTTGTTGGTTTTATTTTGATCTGCATGTTGATTTAGGATATATTTGTTATCAAAAAGTCCAGCTACCTGAAAATAGTAGAAAAATAAAAGAAAATATTGACACTACAAAAAACAAAAAGACACATACCCCAATACAAAATAACCAAAATTAAATGAAGAAGTGACCAGCCCAAAAACAAAACAACACATACCCACCCCTAAACCAAATAACAACACCTACAAAACCACCAGGCTACATCCAGACAAGATAAATAGGAAAACCTATCCTGAACTAAGCCACCATCCTCACAAACACCTAACCCTAAGACTTTAATAAGGTCAACAGAATCCAAATCACATCCCAACCCCACTTTCACCTAAAGAAAAAAAAATCCACCACAAATAAATGGTCTTTTTCACCAGATAATTTTCATACCAACTTGATCACCCGAAGAAGAGGTGACCAAAACATATGGTCAGCTCCGAAATGCGAAAATTTTTGTAAAGTGATACTATGAATTTATAAACCATTGTAACAACTATTACAATATAACGCTCTACATTTGTATCAAGCACTCTTTATAAAAGTAAATGCATGAACAACAGGTTAAAAAACCTACAAGTTCTACAACTTTGTTACAATATATATATATATATATTCATTCTTTGTTACTCAACATAATTATTGCAAAAAATATAATGAGGCACTTTTAAAGAGAATTAACTGAGCCGACGCTGCCTTGCTATTGTCTGTCTCTCTCCATGAGCATGACAGAATATATATATATATATTTTTTCAGTTAGATTGGTAGATTGGTGTACTAGATTAGATCGTGTACTATATATATATATATATATATATATATATATATATATATGGTACACAATGGTTTTTATTTCACCTCACCATATACTTACATTTATAACATGAATCTCATTCAGTAACTTTTTACTTTGGCTCTTGAGCCTTGTATTGAATGGACACCACTAGTTACTCCTTACATTTTTGGTATGAAAATAAATTTAACAGATATAGACTTCCAAAAGTCCAAATGAGAGATTTGTATTTCTTAAAAGTGTACTTGAGTTTTGCTTTACTGTCGTGACTTTCTGTGGCCTAATAGTAAAGCCAACTTACCTTAAGTGGTTTCTCTGATAGAAAAGAGGAATACAGGTTTGGTTCCTGTTGGAATTATACATTTATATATACAAGATGAGAAATAAGCAAAAACCTGGGTTTCAACAACATTCTTAAAAATTGTCAGTCCCACTTTTTTATTCCTTGTCTTTTTGAAAAAAAAGACATGCTTCAGTTTAATCAAAAGGCTAATATGTAATATCAATCTTACTGCCAATATTGATGTAATTTTTTGTTTATTTCTCAAATTT
Source organism: Ascarosepion bandense (assembly GCA_037127315.1). Lineage (NCBI taxonomy): Eukaryota > Metazoa > Mollusca > Cephalopoda > Sepiida > Sepiidae > Ascarosepion > Ascarosepion bandense. Next base: position 3,751,297 of record JBBBDQ010000167.1, read on the forward strand.
TATTAACCTGTCTATTTAATCTACATATTATAAGAAACACACATGGGCCATCTTTCCTTTTAATTATATACGCACGATTATTTTAATCATTTCATGCGTAACAAGGCAGTAAACTACTACTAAGATTCAAGGGATTACAGAGTGTGAAAGAGTGAGAACAATAACAAAAGAGTAACCAAGAAAACACAAGATAATGATTGACATTGCATTAAAATTTTTGAAGATCAAAGTTGACTGTAAAACAAGAAGCTGGGAGAGTTTCACAAGGGAGAAGTGCAAGAGAAGAAGAAACTAACATAGAACTAACCAATTTAACAATAAATTGATGAGATCTTGTTGCCCATCTCGTACTTGTTGTTAATCAGTGTATTCCTCCCATGTTTCAGTAGATACCGGTAATTACACCACTCACTCTTTTAGTAGGTTTGAAGCCATCGTCCAACTTCCAGACAAAAATAAGCAGTCGAAACTTAATACGAACCTCTGTAACAGTACACGTTACCACGGCCCCAACTGCACTGCCAGCCAATGTCCTAGACTGTTTTTATTGACCAAAAATACTGTCGATGCACCAATCATTGCTGTTAACCTTGCTCTCAGTTCCCACTCGTGCCAATTAGCATAAAATAACAAATGTCCAAGAATGTACTTTTCTTGGACCAAACTTGCGAGAGGAGAGGATGCAGCTGATGAAATGACGAACTGTCAAGCATGGGTTTATGCTATATGCATAAACTCATGCTTATCGTCACAGTACTGTACTTAAATTTATGTCTAATTACCAAAGAGGAAAGTTCATCAGAGCAATTAGCATGAAACTAAACTAAGTTCCATTCAGTTGGAGTATAAACCATATATTCACTCTATAGTTATTTGTTATATCCCGAGAGGGGATAAACAGAGAAAGAATAGTGCAAGAAATTATTCCTAACACTGAGGATATAGGAATAGATTTATTATACCTCAGTACAATAAACCAGTAGATACGTACACCAACGAACAGTTAACAGGTATAACCCTCAAGAAGACAATGTCTCTTTATAGGACGAATGCGTCCGTCTGGTAAAGAATGCTTCCGTCTAGTGACATCTAACTCTCGTCTGATGACGATGGCTCTCGACTAAGGTCGATGACTCTCATATAATCACGAAGACTGTCCAGTTTGTTCTAGTCTAGGTCTTTTATAACCCGGGTCATACCCATTCCTGGGTAGGACAGGATATTTCATGACAACAGTATTAAACATGAACAAATGTTCATGAGCAGGTGCCTGCAAGAATGATTAGCTAGCTGCCCTTGTGGACAGGCATGCTTGAAAAAAGTGTATCCAGCAAAACACACACACACACACAATTCAGCACCTGAAGATTGTGTTGCACATGAAATCCTAGAGTCATTCTGCTTGTGAGGAAAAGCATTTATATTAATATATAATTTATAGCTTTGTGATATTACATTGAGATATATATAAAATTAATGAGGATAAGTTTTTCACTTCACTGAGCAGAGTAATGCCAACTTCAATGTTTTGCAAAGGCATTAATGCCTTCACAAAACTTCCAAGTCTGTTCAGCTAAATGACAATCCTCTCCACATTAATTCTCTTAACACACTCTATATATCAAGCACTTTGACAATAAGCTTGCCAAAAATGCTTCTCTACCAGTAAACTACTGAAAAAACAGCAATGTTGATATTAAGCATCATCACAATCTAACTGTGTGTGTGTGTATATATATATATATATATATATATATATATAACATAGTGATGATCCACGTATACTGTCTTATTAATATGTATAGGAAAAACTACTAAAAAGTTGTAAGCTTAAAAATATATTTTTTTTGACAGTATTTATTTATTTCTATTATTATATTTGATATTTCAGACTGTCCTCAGCCTTTCATCAGAAACAATTCCCCCATAGCCCAACACTTCAATCAACCGGGACACACATTAGAAAACTGCAAACGTTTACTAATAGATTCTGATTTTAGTTCTACATACTCACGCAGAAAGAAAGAAAAATACTGAATTTTAAAATTAAATACATACAGGCTAGAGTTAAATAGGGACTTAGGTGTTTTGAATCTTTATAAATATTTCAATAGTTAAACATTTTTTAGATACACTTAAAAAAAGTTTCTTTAAAACAACATTTATAAGTATTATTAAAGATAGGTTTACGTTTACAAATATTAAAAAAATCTGTCGCTTTCTGTGTCACGTGATGTAAACAATCTCTCCACGAACGATCATCGCAAAAACATTTCTAATTGAAATTTTAAAATCATTTGTTTCTGATGAAAGGCTGAGGACGGTCTGAAATATCAAATTTAATAACAGAAATAAATAAATACTGTCAAAAAAATACATTTTTAAACTTACAACTTTTTAGTAGTTTTTCCTATATATATATATATATATATATATATATATATACAAGAAGGAAAAAAGTGTCTTTAATCTAACATGTTTCATTTATAACAAGCTTCTTCAGAGATTTATTAAAGATGAATGATTTAAAAATCTGAGAGAGAGCATGTTGATTTTTAAATCATTCATCTTTAATAAATCTCTGAAGAAGCTTGTTATAAATGAAACATGTTAGATTAAAGACACTTTTTTTCCTACTTGTTCTTTACTTATTCTATTCATCTTGTTGGATTCCAGCCCATATATGCAACTCATATATATAAGTAAATAACTAACCTAGAGAGCCAACGAACCTACCAAGGTTTCACCAAATTTGATCTTCAGGGAAAAGTATACATTTGCTCTACTTGAGTATTGAGAATTTTTTTGTTTTAAGTTACTCGTCACAGGTTTTTTTCTTTGGGCTACATACTTTGACTGATGTTCGGGTGCTTAGCTCGGCTCATTCTTTTTTTTATTACCATTTTTTTCTTCCGCATATGTACTCGGAGGGTTTTTGAAATGAGTATAACGAAAATTACAAATGAAGAAAGACTTGTACCTATGCTTCATTGATTACGCGAAAGCATTCGACAAAATACGACACAAAGAATTGATGGAAATGATAGGCAACCTCGACATTTTCGGCAAAGATATAAGAATAATCAAGAATCTCTACTGGCAGCAAACGGCCTGCATACGGACAGGTAACGACCTCAGTAGATACACAAAGATAGAAAAAGGCGTAAGACAAGGATGTGTCTTTTCACCGGATTTGTTCAACCTATACAGCGAGAATATTTTGAGGACCCTAGATGACATACCAGGATTTATTATTGGAGGCCACAACCTGAACAACATAAGATACACGGACGATACAGTACTGATTGCGGACATGGAAAGGAAACTGCAAGATCTCATACAGAAAGTATCAGTGGAGAGTGACAAGAAGGGACTACAAATAAACTTTAAGAAAACTGAGTGCATGGTCATCAGCAAAAGATACAACCCAAAATGCCAAATACAGGTTGGGGATAACAGAATCAAACAAGTCCAAGAATTTAAGTACCTAGGAAGTGTTCTAACAGGAGATGGAAAGTGCGACACGGAGATCCGAAGGCGAATTGGCATGGCAAAGGACGCGTTCCAGAAGATGAGCAAAATACTAACACACAGGAAAATCTCAATAGAAACGAAGAAAAGAGTGCTAGACTGTTACGTGATGTCAGTTCTTCAATACGGCTGTGAATGCTGGACAATATCATCGAAAATGAGGACAAAACTGGAAGCGGCCGAAATGTGGTTCTACAGAAGGATGCTACGGATATCGTGGACTGAGCATACAAGCAATGACAAAGTGTTAGAAAGAATGGCAACAAAAGGAAATTGATGCTGAGCATCAGGAAGAGACAACTGAAGTTCCTGGGACATGCAATGAGGAAGGAGAGCCTGGAGAACCTGATACTGACTGGTCAGATAGAAGGAAGGAGAGACAGAGGAAGGCAGCGGATAACATATCTGCAGAGTCTGATCAGGTGGATGACGGAACGGGGGTTGCCAGGAGCAACAGGAGCAAACATACTAAGAGCCACAAGGGATAGGGAGACGTGGAGATCCATGATCGCCTACGTCCTGAAGGGACAGGGCACATAGAAGAAGAAGATAACGAAAAGTTTACATTTTTATATATATATATATATATATATATATATATATATATAAATAAAATAGTATCCAAAATCAAAGACTTGTTTTGCTGAAAGAAAAGCTTATGTCCTGCTTGGTGTCTTCTACTTGACTAAAGAAGCAAAACAAAAATGTTGGGAGAGTGTCTTAAGATCTCTGAGTATAAGTTGCTCATTATAAATCACATTAATTAATCTAGCTTATCACATTCCGCCTTGACAGTAGAAAAGTTTGTATGTCTCCGTTTGTTTTTCTCATCTGTGTGTTTTTATCTGTTTCAGAGGCATATGGTGAAATTGAATGAAATGTACTGTTTGTGAATCTCAACAAAAACTGTTAGTGATAACTTCAATATTAAATACTGTGAGGATTTGAACACACATTGTGTTGCACAAAAAATTCTAGTCTTATATAACAAATATAACCTATCCAAGATTATAGGTACTACCTGCCTTAGCCAGAGTGCTTTTTTAATCAAGGATTTTTAAAACTATACTGCAAAGAAATCTGTATGTGGCGTAAGAAGAAAACAGCTATTATTAGCCTTACTGATTGTTAAAGCAACCAACATTTGGTCCTACAGAAGGATGCTGAGGATATCATGGACTGAACATGTGAGCAATGATGAAGTTCTGGAGAGTTTGGAAACAAAAAAAAAATACTTAACATCAAGAAAAGACAGCTGAAGTTCTTGGAACATGTACTGAGGAAGGAGGGTTTGAAGAATCTGATACTCACAGGTCAGATAGAGGGAAAGAGACAGGAGAAAGCAACACATTACATACTTGATAAGCTTGAGCAAATGGATGTCAGAGTGGGGTTTGGAAGGGGTAACAGGAGAAAGTGTGTTAAGAGCTACTAGGGATAGGGAGATAGGGGAGGCCATGATTGCCTACATCCATAGAAGATTTTTATTGCAATTTATCACAATTTAAGAGTTAGCCTTATCAAATGTGATTTTTCTTTTTTGGTACTATTAATTTGATAACGTGTTAAGTATAATTTTGAAGTTGACCACTAGATTTATTCTTGTTACACAGGTGTGCATCATTTGTTGAAAATGGAGTTAGTGATCATCTTGCAGGATTAAAAGAATTATGTTGAATCTAATTTGCTTAAAACTTATCAGATGCTTAAATTAAGTTTCATCATTTCTGTTGAAACTTGTGTAGAAAAATGTATCTAGGAAAATGTCTAGTCACTAAATAATCAATTTAAGGTATTAACTCTTGGTTACTTTATTTAGAGGTATTTTTTAAAATTATTACAATTTCATTCAATTTTATCTTTAATTTTTTATCTAACTTCTTACCCAAATAGTGTGTGTATGAAAGTAAGTTATATAATATACATTAGAAAATATGGAATATTTTCTAAAATTTAACCACTTGAGGTTGGAATATTTGTATGATCTAAACTTATTTATAAATGGAACTTTGTGTGTGTGTATCCGTTACCTATAGACTCTGAAACTGCTGAACCAATTTTCTTGAAAATTTACACATTGTACTATAAGCGTCCGCAAGTGTTCTTAGCTAGGTTTTGTGTCGAAGTACCCCCGATAAATATCGATAATCGAAAAAATTGGGTTATAGATGGAGTGGTCTGATTTTAATCAAATTTGATACACTCATAGAAAAAGACATAAATGATATTCAGAAGTTTCAAGGTTGCAGTTCTTACAATAGTGCAGAAAATTTGATATCAATACCAGGAAATCAAAATTTGACTTACATCCATTCATTTTTCTTTCAGTCTACGGTTTCGCTTAAACTGGAAACAACTATTGCTTTTTAGTCATTCATGCCAACATCCAAAGAATCTGAGCTCCAGGACTATGGATTAGTTTTAAAGCTTTCATTACACCCGAGCAACGCCAGGCTATACTGCTAGTGTTGTATAATGAAAATATTAGCCAATCAGGACAATGATTATTTTCACTGCTTTGAAGATCTCGCTTATTTATCAAGTTGATTTATCCCAAGTAGTAGTTTTCTTTTTATTCAGTTCTTGGAGCTTTCTTAAATTTTCTTATTTTGGATATAAACCCTTTTATCTTGGGAGTTTTTTTTTTTTTGTTTTTGTTTTTTTTTTTTGCCACATTTAAATTTTTGATTTTGTTTTTTTTAACTTTGATTAGTTTTTATTTTAATCAACTCTTTTATTTTCTATTATCTTTTTATGAATAAACATTATAAGCCTATTTTTTATTTTATCTTTTAAATCTTTGTAGATATTTTTGTTTTGTTTTTTTTCCTTCCCTTCTCGTCTCAGTTCTTTTCTCATTTTCCTCATTCTTCTTCTTTACATTCTCTTTTCATCATCTTTGCAATTTTATTTTCCGAGTTGACTTTTGTGATTATTCATCAGCTTTCAATGAAATCTTGATTTGCAATGTAATTGCCTCTGTTTCTATTGCATTTGCTAGTAAAACGTATTGAAGTAGTTTATCATGATCCAATTTACTAGAATCTACTTTTGGCTATATTCTTTCTGAATCTATTAACTGGCATTAGAATGGTCTGTATTGCTCATTGAGGAAATAAATTATATCTTCTGAAAATTCATGACCACTTTTATTCATAGTTTTGTTTAAACACTTCCTTTTTCATATTAAACATATTAAATATAATTCTTTACGAAACTTGGTTCAATGCAAAAATTATAGATACATTAAAGTGTCTATTTTCTTGATGACTAGACAGAAATTTCTGAATAATATTCAAAAACTTTTTTTTTATTATTAATGATTCAAATGTAATGTTCTGATATATCAAAGATGTTGATAAATATGATACAGAGAATTGAATTATATGCGTAATCCCACACCTCATAGTAGTTGTTTTGGTATGGAGTAATGTTTAACATGACTAATCCAGTTGACCATTAGATCAGAGTAATGAGTTCAATTCTTACTGAGCACACCATACAAAATTTAACATTAAATAACCTAACAAGAATTGAAATTATTTAGTGGGACTAATATCCTTATCTTTGTTATTATCACATTGTTTTAGCCATTGTGTTATTTGACCATCTTTAGGTATCTGCTAGTCCAGGTAATCTTCAAGTTAACTGAGGACACAAAAGTGAGATCCAAGGGCTCATGAGGATGGCCATAGATGCATTCCAAAAACTAAGAGTATTAAGAGACAGAAAAATTTCATTAGAAACAAAAATAAGAGTACTGAACTGTTATATTTCTCCTCAAAGGTGAAAACTTGAAGCTACAGAAATGTGGTTCTACAGAAAGATGCTGAAGACACCATGGACCAAACATATTAGCAACAACATGGTTTTGGAGGAAATGGAAACAAAAAGAAAGCTTATACTTAACATCAGAAAGAGGTATTTGAAATTTCTGGAGCATGTAATAAGGAAGGAGGGCTTGGAAAAACTGATACTCACAGGACAGGTTTTGGGAAAGAGACAGGAAAGCAGCATGAAATATACTTGATGAGCTTGAATAAATGAATGGTAGAACAGGGTTTTAACAAAGATAAAATTTAAGAGCTATAAGGGACAGGAAGATGTGGAGAGCCATGATAGTCTGTCTTGAAGGGACATGACACATAGAAGATTAAATCTATATGGTAGAATGTTCTCATTCTTTCTGTATATTGAATAGAGTTTTGTTAATTTCTTTGAAGATTACTTCAACACAGACACCTGAAATAGGTTGGAGGTCACAATATAACAACAACAAAAATGAGGATATTAAACTTTGAACAATGTACTCATCTTAGAAATTTTGACAGAAAAGAGTTATGTCATAAAATCAACCAGCTTATCCTCTCCTAGCACTGATTTCATTTGAAATTTTAAGGATAATAGAGGCAATTAAAGTTTGTAGGACATGTACTGAGGAAAGTAGGCTTGAAGAATTTGACACTCACATATTGAAGGCAAGAGAGATAGGAAAACAGTGTAGCCTATGTAACAAGCTTGTGTAAATGGATGGCAGAATAGAAAGTGGGAGAGATAAAGAAAAACAAAAGATGAGAAATTGTAGAGAGCCATGGCCACCCTGAAGGAACATCACACACAAAAAAAGTTTAATATCTCATGGTAAAATCTTATCAACTAATTAGGGCAACCATTATGTTAACAATGTTTGTCTATGAAAAGGTTTGAATTGCCATCCAGTTTCACTGTCAGTTAAAAAAAAAAAAAAATAAACACACACACACTTTCAAGAGAAAGAAATCACTTGTGACATATTTTATAAGCAAATGGTTAACTCTTTTCAGGCTTTTTTAAAATCATTTTCACAGCAGTAAATCCAATAAGACAAGTGTGTAGAAGAATTGGGAACAGAAACATTAATAAAAAAAAAAAGCATAATCAGGAGAACAGTAGAAAGCAGTTAATATTGCATTTTAATATTTTTGCAGATTAAAGTTGGCTGGAAATTATGGAGCCAGAAGGGTTTCACAAGTGAGAAGTGCAAGAGAAGAAACTGTTGGCATAGAATTTACAGGTACATCTCACCAGTTCAGCTGTAAATTGATGAGATCTCAAGGATTTTTACCTGTTTTACCATAACTCAAATTTTAAATTTCTCATATATCCCCCAAAGTTAATGTCTTGGCACTAAATACAATTTGATCAGATTGTGATTAGACCGCAAGGTAAATGCATTTTAATCCATGAATATCTGCTATGGAGCATTTACAGGGAAATGGAAAAGGGAATTGCTAAAAAAAATTCAGTGCATTATAAATATGACCTGGAGCATGTTCTTGGCTCTTTCACTTGACTTATTGCAGGAGCTGTTGTGACCCAAGTCATTATTGAAGCTAAATTCATCTACCTCATCCCTGTGCAACTTCAAATTCATTATCAGAATCAAGAAAGGGTTTCAATGCCTCTTGGCCATTCAAAAGCCTGTTTATTATCGTGTTAAAATTCAATCCTCTCACAAATAAAAATCACAAAATTGCTAATTTCAAAGCCTGCTACTGTGAAATGGAATCTGTTATATTGCTTGGGCTGTTTTGATTGTGTACACCCCCCCCTCTATTGCCAGTAGATATCCTTAGATCTAATTATAAATTCAGCTGGTTGGTCAGCCAGAATAGGCTAGTCCAACTAAAAAGTGTTCATGGAAATTTAGCAATACAAATTTGTATAGTGGATTTTTTTTTTGTTGTTAGGCTTATGATTTGGGAAATAGTGAAAAACTTGATGCATTCCTGTAAGTAAACTTCTTTTTTTTTTTTTTTTTTTTAAAAAGTAATTTTCTTTATGTATTGCTGCTGCTAAAAATGATTTTGTTCAGTGAGTATTTGGCATAAGATATTTTAGGCAATACCACTTTTTATAAATTACTTTTGACAGCATGACAAAAATGTTTTTTTCTCAAAGTGCATTAAAGCTTAAACTGGCAATGCATTCACTTTTTTAAAAAAAACTACAGTCTCATTTATGACCAAAAGGAAAAAACATTTTAAAATCTTTTGTCACTAAAATCAAAAATGTCAAATCACCAAATAGCATTATCCATTTCTTCTCTTCAGTGTTTAAGGGATAACATATTTAAAATTTTTTCTCCAGGCACATTGTTACATTTACTTATATTTTATATCTTATGACATGATGCTTTTATGATTTCTCTTAAAATTAATGAGCTGATAAAAGGTCAGGCTTATTCAGTGAATAGTAGCTGTAAGCTTTATTCTTAACACTGCATACTTAAGTACTGTATACTAATGATTAGTGAGTGATGATGGGGTAATTTTGCGCAATTAACATTGTTCAGACTATTGTCCTCATCTTTATTGCCATGTTTATGATGTTTCGACTGATGTACACTTCAGCCTTCTTCAGGTGCTAGGAATTTCAAACTGAACTCTAGCATCAGAAGAAGGCCGGAGCATACATTGGCCAAAATGTTATAAACATGGCAATAAAGATGAGGACAATAGTCTGAACAATGTAAATACTACCTCATCTCAGGAATATGGACAAATACTGGGTAATTTTGATAAGTCAACAAAAATTTACATTTAAGACATAATAGTAAGAAAAAAAATATCATTGGGAAAGGTATTAATCCATCTCTTCCCTTCAGCTATGGACTATCACTAAGCCATTATCTCCAGAAAGAAAAGTTTTTACAATGTAAAAATACTTTATACTTTAAATAACCCTCAGAGAGCTGATAAACTATAAAAAATGAGTGAATTCATCAATCCTAAATGAGACCATTAGTTACATGAGGACTATTACCCTCATTTTTGATAACATATATGGATTTGGTTCCAAATTCCGAGGCCAGAGAATACAAAGGCCAGAACACTGAATATGATTTTGATGATCCAAATAGAAAATAATAAAAAAAAATGTATAACAAACAATGTTTTGTTTATATTTTTAAGATAAGGCATTGTAAATATTTACATAATTTAGATTTTGCAAATTGTTGTCCTCCTCTTTATTGCCATATTCATGACCAATTGTTAGCTGCCAAGACTCTGTGTTTCATCCTTTCAGTTACCTCCTGGTGGATATAGCTGACCCATTAATAGGAGAGTTGCCAAATGTCCAAATATGTCCAAAGTTCTGTCCATTACATGGAACTAATAATTAAAAAAAAAATTCTCCCATCCAAACCAACCAGATAATGAGCCTGTATGTAGTGAGTTAGTGCATCCTCCGTGGATACCTTCATGAACAATCTGTAGTTAGAAACAGACTGGCCTCACTCATTTCTAGAACATACCAGTATACCAATAGATAACCTGATGGAGATGCTGGCTTTCTATACACAAACAACATGCTTTGAAGGATGAAGGCTTGGTGATGGGCTCACCTTTATCACCAGCAATGGCTAATGTGTACATGAAATACTTTGAGGAAATGGCATTAGAATCAACATCACTAAAGCCAACCCTATGACTGATATACGTAGATGACACCTACCTTATGTGACCCCATCAGGGAGATGTCTAGCTACTACTGGACCGTGTGAAGTCAATAAGAATATGGGTACAAATCACAATAAAGATGAAGACAACAGTCTGAACAATGTAAATAGTATAAACAATAGTTTATCAAATACAGTCAAATAATATTACATCTACAGTGTAAAGAAAGTATAGCATGTTGATATTTAGAAGATAGGTAACATAGCTATATTTGGACAACTCTTGCCTGCTGACCTCTCTTGCTTAAATTGATATGGCAGTTGCCATGGAAAGGCAGAACCTGAAAGATAAAGGATGCATGTCTTGGTGGGTGCTTATTCATTATTTCTGATGAATACTATTGTAGAATAACGATTTTGGAATTGTAATAAAAAAAATAACAAATTAAAATTAAAGAAATACAGGGTTACTTATTGGTAAAAAAAAGTACACATTTCTAAAATGTGTGAACAGCTTGATGAGTTTATTCAGTAAATTGAATGTTATTCATATGCATGTCAAAGAAATAAGTAGAACTCTTAAAATAATCTGACATTGCAAATTATTAATGGTTTGGGGCTGCTATTTAAAATATTTTGCTATTATACAATGGCATCTATTTTTTTCTGCTGGCTTGAATTAAAAATTGTGTTATATAATGTCTGTTACTTAGACATCTAGGTTGTAATGAATTGCTCTCAGCATGGTTTGGACATGACATTACATATAAACATAGATGTGCAAATGGTGTACAGGATAGTCGCTCGGAACGAGGAATCGGAGAGCCGAGTTCAAATTCCAGCCAAGTTTGTTTCATTCATTATTCCCCAAATATCTATGGGAAAGGCATTGATCTCCTCCCCCAAGCTATGGGTTAAATAGTAAAACCAGGATTTGGAAAAATTCTTCATGTAAGATTCACTTGTTAAAAATAAAAAATAAAAATTCCTACAGTCCAAAAATGCTTTCTCTTTAAATAACCCAAAAAGGGTTGATGGAAAAATTAACTCAATAGATCATCTCAAACATGTGTATCAGATTGATACAATAAAACTTGTTAAATATTGAAAACAAATTGAGGAAAAAGTGTTAAGTGTTCTCCAGGTAAATTGTTTTGCTATTCCTGAGGAATTTAGAGAGTTTATATTGTCTCCCATATTTGAGCTCATTTCCTAATTAAAATTATTTTTTGGGTGTAGGAACAACCAATATCAACAAAGGTTGGTTAACCTTCAATTTCTCCTATTCTATATATAATTTTTACACATTCCCAAACTTAAGATAAAATTATAATGTGTAATTTCCTTTGTCATCAGTTGGTGTATTTCCTAATGTCTGCTGATAAATGAGAAGGCCAGAAGCTTAACCATTTCCTTTTTGTTTTTTCTTAAATATCCATGTTATATGACTTAATGGTTTTGACACATAATCTTACTTTTTTTTTCCAGAAATTTTACACTGGCGGTTCTGCTGTTGCAGGCTGGAATGAGCTTGACTCCAATTCCTTTCAGTTTCAATTCTATCTTATATCGACTTCACCTGATGCCATTTGTGTTGGAGTTCATTTCTTGTTCTTTGGTTTACAAATTCCTCTTGGGTTTATCTTGGTCTTGGAGTCTGTCCTTGGGGTAAGTAACTTTTGGTTTCAGTTTACAAGATAAGTCTGAATGCAATCCCAAAAATAAATGAACATTTTTTTTATTTACTTTTTAGAAGAGATTTAATGTAGAATACAGCTAATTTTTTTCTTTTTTGCATTGTTTTATTTCGGGTGGAGAGCTTTTCTTAAAATATAATTCTTTTTTTTAGTTTTGTATACACACACACACACACACACACACACTCTCTCTCTCTCTTTCTTTCTTTCTTTCAAAAAAAAAAGATATAACCTTACCAAGTTACCTCTTCAATGGCTAAAACTACAGTTGTTATATCTTTTTAGGATATTTGCAAATATGGCTTTATGGACAAGACTAAACTATCGCCCGGTTCACACTCCACCCATGTCTATTGAACAGATGAAGAGGCTCATCCTTTGTTCCTTGTTTAGGATGTGGTTTCCGGCTTTCTCTTTTCCAATCTTTTCATTCCTACGTAGCCCCCTGTGCTTCAGTGGCATTACCGCCTTGCTCGGGGTGATATGATTAAAAAAAAAAAAGTTATTGAGGAGATAAAAATCTACTGGAATTGGTCTGTTTCAGTAGTCTTTTTCTTATAGTTGATTCAGCCAAGAAGGAAGAAAAAAATATAGAGAGAGGGAGACTTTGTAAACAGTAGCTACTCAGGCATTTACGCACCGCTCATTCGATAATGAATTGGAGCACTCTAGCTATTGGGCGTGTTTATATGCACTAAAAAGCCTGCCTTCTTCTACCAGACACTTGTGGCCTAGGGGTAGAATCACCGACTGACACCGATTCGGTCAGGTTTCAATCCTGGGTTAGGAAGTGTACTGATGAGCTGTAATACAGTGAAACAGATCTGTCTGTGGATGACTATAGTATATATATATATATATATATATATATATATATATATATATATATATATTCACACACATACACTCTCTCTCTCTCTCTCACACACACACAAATCCACAGATTTGCTAAAAACGAGCATATATGAATAAATGCCCCAAACTCAATAAAAATGAAGTTTTGTCAAAACCTTTATTATTAAGAGACAAGATCAAAGGATATTTTGATAATTAAATTGATTTTTAATCCCTGTTAGAACCTTCAATATTCTGGTTATATTTTTTTCTTGCATTAGCAGGTAACCATAAATTAGTATAGGAAAAATAGTAATTTTTGGCAGATTGATTTGGAAATTCCTTCAAAATCCAAATGTCAGATTTTAATGAAACTTTCAGAACTTATTCACCAACAAATTATTTTAGAATGCTTCTTTTTTTTTTTTTTTTTTTTTAAATCTTGGTTTAAAAAATTTTCTTATCTGTTACCCACACATTTAATTTTTATGAAATTTCAAGAAATTCATTTTTGTAGCTCTTAATGTTTATATTAATTATAAGCTCATGTCCTTAGAAAATTTAAATCATCAGTTTTCATTTCTAAAGCAGGATCCAGTTACAGAAAATCTACTCTGAATGCAACAAAATTAAAACACTTTTTAATTGGAAAAATGTTTTAATTGCTTATCATCATCTAACTGGTACAAATTAATACAGAATTTAAAAAAGAGAACTTAATATTCTAATTTTTAAAAAAATAAAGGAATTCTTGTAAAAATTCATTATTCATAAAATTTTTAAGACAATAATGTGTATAATATATCTTATTCATAAAGAATAAGATATATTATACACACTATTGTCTTAAAAATTTTATGAATAATGAATTTTTACAAGAATTCCTTTATTTTTTAAAAATTAGAATATTAAGTTCTCTTTTTTAAATTCTGTATTAATTTGTACCAGTTAGATGATAAGTAAAAACTATGTTTGCTAATCATAAATGGAAAAACTTACTACAATCAGTGCCCTTCACCCTGAATATTTTCAAAAGAATTTTGAACAATTTTTGTTTGTATAACTATTCCTATTTTTGTAAATACAGATGTTCATACATATTATTAGAAACTAAAAGCAGTAACTACTGTAAATTTAAAGCCAAAGTCCCTAAAATTCAATAAAACATTAGGAAAATATTCAAAGATTTGAAGGCGAATTGGCATTGTGAAGAACATATTCCAGAAGCTGAGTAAAGTATTAAGACATGGGAAACTTTCACTAAAAACAAAAAAAAGTGTTAGATTGCTATGTGATGTCAGTTCTTCACTATGGCATATCATCAAAGATGAAGGAAAAACTTGAAGCAACTGAAATGTGGTTCTACAGAAGGATGTTGCAGATATCATATTGAACATCAGGAAGAGACAACTGAAGTTCCTGGTACATGCAATGAGGAAGGAGGGCTTGGAGAATCTGATACTAACAGGCCAGATAGAGGGAAAAAGAGACAGAGGAAAGCAGCAGATAACATATTGGAAGGGCCTGAGCAGGTGGATGACAAAACGGGGGTTGCAAGATGTTACAGGAGAAAGTGTGCTAAGAGCCACCAGGGATAGGAAGATGTGGAAGGCCATGATCACCTACATTCTGAAAGGACAAGGCACATAGAAGAAGTAGTAGAATTTTTTAAAAAAATATGTAAAAAAGGAGACACATATTTGTCAAGTAATTTTTACAGAAAAAATTTCCAAACATAAGCCTATCATGATAGCTGGCCACATTAAAAAACACCTGCTTCCATGTTAAAAGAAACAAAAAAAAGAAAACGCTTTTCTGTGATATTTTAAAATAAAGTAATTCAAATAAAAAAAATTACATTATGTTGATAGAAGGCTAAAAATGAATAAAATCAGTGATTTGTAGTGATTTTAAAAAGCAAAATAATTCATTCCAATCAATTTAAATTGGTTTTGAAATATAGCAAAGCATTCTGGTTGTTGGAAATATCAAATTTAATCTATTAGCTTGAAATTGAATAAAAGCTTCAAGATAAATTTTTCATAAGTCTCTAAACATTAAGTACCACCTTTCTTTGGATGTGTGTGTGTGTGTGTATATATATATATATATATATAGTGATGATCATCCACGTATACTGTCTTAATATGTATAGGAAAGAATATTAATAAAAAGTTTTGAATTTAAAAACGTACTTTTTTAAACAGTATTTGTTTATTTTTATTTTTATTAAATACAATAAAAATACAATAAAATTACAATAAAAATAAACAAATACTGTTTAAAAAAGTACGTTTTTAAATTCAAAACTTTTTATTAATATTCTTTCCTATATATATATATAGATATATATATATATATATATACACACACACACACACGTGTGTGTGTATAATTATACTACAGCTCTTTCTTCAAACATGTTTTACTAAACTGTATAGTATGGATGTTAAACTTGTGGGTTTTGTGTGTATTTTATGTTTACTATATTGAAACAAAGTTGATTGTCTCTTGAGTATATTCATGTTCCTGTTGGGTTCAGAAATCATTTATAGGAAGTAAAGATAAGAACAGGTAAAGATGGTGAAGCTCAAGTCAGCATTGTGGTAAGTTGGAATGGTCAAATTTCTATATCATAAGTAGGGCTGCTGAAAACATGTCTGAACAATCTTGTTCAAAGGAAGAAAAAGAGAAAAAAATTTATTTTTTGAAAGTTGAGTCATAAAGTCATACATGTGATCAGAAAACCTTTCCAGTTTATAACTTTTATCATAGGAAAATGAATTTGTTTTTTATTCTTATTCTTTAATTTTATTAATTTTATTTCTTTTTACCACAATGGACATTGTGTCTGAGTTTGTCTATAAACCTCTCCAAATTTTTAAAAGCCTTTACAAAAACAGCAGTTGTAGATGTAAAAAAAACTTTGCGAAACTTTTGATGTCTGTGTCATTAGGTATATAGTAGCTTTATTTAATTTCTTAAATATTTTGTTTTTTAAGATGGGCCATGTAAAAGTTAGAATATAAGGGACCTAAAGGGTTGTCCATATCAACACCATTGGTCTGAGTATAAATATCACCTTGATAATCATTAAATGGAAAATTTGTTGTGTAAGCTACTGAAAGTTTATATACACAAACTTTCTATATACTATGGAGAACGAGAGAAAGAGGAGAGAAATGGTCTGAATAAGACAATTGCGAAAATTTTTCTTTACAATTCTGAAATAAGTTCTGGATTTATAAGCATTTAATTGTGGTGAGTTTTCTTCTGAGATTATATATATGAATTGTAGTTATTTTTTAAATGTGGGTGATAATAATGATGATAAATATTTAATATCCATTGTTTTATAAACAGAGGATATTTAAGTTTTAATATTTTTTAGAAAGATATGGTATGATTAATTAGTTTAAAGTTTTAGCTAATTGGTATGTAGGTGTGGGGCAAAGGTGGACTGAGTTACCTGGTTTATGGATTTTAATATTACTGTATATGCAGCTGCCATATTTACCCATGACTTCTTTTTCATCTCAGTTCTTTTTCAAGGTGTACACGTCTCACATTATTCAGTACTAATTTTGTAAGAATAGTGGCTAAATTGAAATAGACTTGTCATATATGTCATACAAGAATTCTAGATTATGGTACTTCCGCTGATTCTTTGAGTAATTTTCATTTATTTTCTGTTCTTGCTAAATAAGTACTGAAACATGGGATAAGTAAACCATGGAAAAAGTAAAAAACTGTTGATATTAGTATTTGTCTATACTTTTATTGAAATTCCAAGCACCCGAAGAAGGCCGAAATGTCATGAATATGGCAATAAAGATGAGGACAACAGTCCACCCAATGTAAATAATGGAGTTGATATTAGTTAAAATCTAAAAAAAAGTTGAAGAACAAATTAAGCAGATACTTGAATGGTTTTGCCTTTCTATTGTAAATATTGTTCTTGCAAAATAAAATGCTTTTCTAATGTCACATTCATCTTTAAAACTTGTCAAAATAAATCTTGAATTTTTTTTTATTAATTTATCATTCCATCAGGTTCAGCTCCAAGTTTACACAATGTATTCTATATGTTGTGCTCTGTCAGGACCTTGGCGATCATGGCACTCTACAATTTTCTGTCCTTTGTAGCTCTTAATATATTTTGTCTCTTTGTTATTTTTCCTAAACCTCTCTCTGCCATTCATTTACTCAAGCTTGCTAGGTATGTGATGTGTTGTTTTTTTTTTCTATCATTCTTGCTTTTTTTCCAAATCCTCATATCCCTAAGAAATCTCTTTCTGATGTATCTTTTTTTGTTTCCATAAACAAATAAAGAATTTGTTTTTCATTTATAGTTCATAAACCTGTTACATATATTTTCTTTGTAAAACAGATTAAAATACAGGATCCATTTTGATATCATTAATTGAAAAATTCCTTGAAATGAAATTATGATTAATTTCTTTGCAGAATTAAAGGATTTGAATTTTCAAAATAAGGGTTCATGACTCTAATCTGCCCAAACTTTAAAAAAATAGAGATATAGTTTGAATTGAAGCATTTCCTGTTTTAATCTTGATGTTTTAACATTTAGCTACAAAGATGGAGGAAAAGAAAATAATAGAACCTGGTGAAATGTAAAGGATTTAATGTTCTTAGAATAGGACTGATCCAATTCTTTGTTTTAGATCTTAATAATATTCTTTCAACTTATTTCCTTCCTTCAATTATGGTCATTCTCTCTTGTATTGATTCTCATTTATCATATGATGGATTTCTCAAACCTAAATCATGGGAAAGGGAGAACCAACTGCTAGAAGCTGATCACAACAAGGCCCAGATAACACTCTCTCTGTTTACACAGTGAAGGTCTTCAAGATCTTATATAAACAGACTCTAGCCTTTTCAAATGAAAAAGTAAATGTGAATTGGACATTACAAAAAACCAATCTACATTAAATTTCATGGCACACTTTCCACAGCCACAATTATATTTGTAAATTACAGAATTTATTTAATGAGGAGGCAGAACATCCTTATTACTTGAAGCTAAAACAGTTTTAGTACCAAATGCAACACACATCTCGGCAGAAAAATAATATTTCTGCACATCAGAAGAAATTTTCCGAGTTAGATTTTCACCCTTCTCTTCAATCCACAGAAATCTTAAACATATCAGGCATTTTGAATAACTAGTGGCTTAATCTTTCTGAAGTCAGTGATCGTGTTATAAATCACCGAATTAACAGTCAGTGGATATTAAGAAAGGAGTGAAATTGATCAGACTCAGCTTCATCTAATCTAAATCTAAACTTATTTATAAATGGAACTTTGTCTGTGTGTGTGTGTGTGTGTGTCCGTCCATTACCTATAGACTCTGAAACGGCTGAACCGATTTTCTTGAAAATTTACAGTTGTACTATAATCGTCTGTGAGTGTTCATAGCTAGGTTTTGTGTTGAGGTACCCCCGATAAATATTGAAAATCGAAAAAAATCGGTTTATAGAAGGAGTGGTCTGATTTTAATCAAATTTGATACACTCACAGACAAAGACAAGAAACAATATTCAGAAGTTTCAAAGTTGCAGTTCTTACAATAATGCAGAAAAGTGATTTTTTTTAATATATATATATATATATATATATATATAAAAGGCAAGATGTTTGTGTGTGTCTGTTTATCTGCCTGTATGTTTGTATATTTTTCAGCCCTTTTATTTTAGTTTTTGCTTTGGGTTTGACTCTAAGTAGGTATAATTGTAGTTCTTAGTCTCAGTCATGATACCATTTACTCAGAGGGCTTATTTAGCCTTCAAAATTCAGTTTACGGTGAAAAAAACTTATTTGATATCAATACCAGGAAATCAAAATTTGTCTTACATTTATTCATTTTTCTTTCAGTTTACGGTTTTGCTTTAACTGGAAACAACTATTGCTTTTAGTTTTTTGTGCCAACGTCCAAAGAGTCTGAGCTCCAGGACCATGGATTAGTTGTAAAGCTTTCATTACACCCGAGCAACACCGGGCTATACTGCTAGTCATTAAATAAGCAAAATGTATCATCAACATAATGATACAAAGAGGGGCACAATGGATCATTAAGTAATTTCTTCTCATAAAACCCAACAAAAATGTTAGCCAACACAGGACCCAAATGGGAGCCAATGGCTATACCACCAATGTTAGGTAACTTTGCAAAGTAACACCACCATTTCCAGATTTCTCGTCAGAGTGATGTGGCCTACATACAGCCGTGATCATTGGTCCAGGGGACGCAGGCAAGGCACTCAGGATAGGTGTCTTGATTACCAGTGCTTCAATCTTCCTGAGTGGGGAGATGTAGAAGTCAAATAACTTCCCTTCTAACATGGCTACTTTCTCCTGAAAGCAGGCTAACTAATCTACCTCATTTATAGGAGAGTACCTAATGCAGCATGTGGGTTAGACAGTTTGCTTATGTCAATACAGGTGGCCTTGCTAAAAAATAGCTTATTGATCTTATTGCGGATAGACAGTGCCTGTTTTGTTGACATTTGTCTAACAGTAAAATGAACAGGAAGCCATCTATGGCTTATAAGAGTTGAGCCCCCAACTGCACGAATAACTTTTTTGGATGGGATCAAGTTACTTTTCTTGAGACTCATGCAATATAGATGCTTGCGTCCTCCTAGGCAGATAGTGGCACCAGTATCTGGGAAGATCTTCAATCAAGTGCTTTGATTACCTGGAATGTCTGCTGGATTTCTGGGGTCTGGCTTTGGAGAAAATATGACTAGTGTTGCTTCTATCCACAACACTATTTTTGTTAGAAGATGCACGTAAGCCTTTCTCTTGGTCAAACTGTACATGTGCAATTAAACTGTCCATGTTAGCTTCATAATCTTGAAGGCCTCTCACTTCACTGGGGTGACTTCTTGATCTGGACTGGCAAACATTTGAAAAATGACCTTGGATGCTGCACAAGTTACATGTCTGATCCCATGCGGGACATGCCTGTTGGCGGGTGCTAGTTCCCGGAATGCCATGCTTGTGACGTGACTACCACATCCACTACAGCGCAAATTGCTCTTTTTCTTTTTTTTTTTTTTTTTACTGATTCCTGGGTCATTCGGGTTGCAGGAAATTGTTTTTGACTTATGTTTTTCTTTGCCATAGGTTGATACACACAATACCACCATTTCAAATATCCCTACCATCTGTTCTTGGTCATGCAGTGCTGTCTCAAATGCTTCAGCGTGGTTGATATTTTACTCAAGGGTTTTTAACAAGCTGGCCTTTGCTAGTAGATCTGCTTGAAGGGCATAATTTGTTATACCTCTGACCAGCTGGTCTTTAATATAGATATCAGATAGGTCATAATTGCAAATGGAGTATGTAAAGTCACAATCCTGCGCTGCACCTTTGAGGCGTATGACAAATTGCTGGACCGATTCCCCTTGGCCTTGAGAAATTGAGGCAAAAGACAATCTATGAACCATGGGGTTTGATTTTTGCATGACTAATGCTTCCAACATGTCCAGGAATCTATTTGGTTTTTCAGAGAAAAATTTGGGGTATGTGTTTATGATTGGGGCTTGGACGGTTCCATCGGAACAGTTGTATAATTGAAGGTTGGTCTGTGTAAGAAGCATGTTTGTCACTTGTACAAATACCTCCCAGTCAATCCTGAACTTTTGGAATTGTTGAGATGTCATGTCTGAAGCTGGGGAAGTTTAACAAGTAGAGGTCTTTCTATAGCTATCTAATGTCAAAGGCTGCTCTTTTGCTAGTTTTAAGATGCCCAAGGTATGCCCCATAGTTGTGATACCCAACTCTTTGCAGATTTATTGGTCTATCATAGAGAGGCTATCTTTGGTGATGCTTTCTTTCACAAAAATTTCAGCATAAGTCCTGGCAGAGTCAGCTGGAATACCAATTTTGATAAGCTCTTGCCAATCATAAGATCCTGTCTACAGCACTATGTTGAATCTTGGTTAATTGTAGTTGATTTGACACACAAGTAGATTGGTGTAATCACTTTACATGGGAAAAAAACCTACTGAGTGATTTAATGGAGAGATATACAATCTGAATAAAATACACTCATGAAAATGTGTTGGGTGTAGTAAAGTGGAATCACCCACTTGCTGCATTAGGTCAGTCATTTAAGTGCCATAGGTGATACATGCTTGGGCGATCATGTCTC
The DNA here is from genome assembly GCA_037127315.1 of Ascarosepion bandense. Classification (NCBI taxonomy): domain Eukaryota; kingdom Metazoa; phylum Mollusca; class Cephalopoda; order Sepiida; family Sepiidae; genus Ascarosepion; species Ascarosepion bandense. Next base: position 3,772,982 of record JBBBDQ010000167.1, read on the forward strand.
GAAAGAGACATGACTGACTGGGCAGAAGATTATCCTACAGTAGGTTGCCATTGCTTTCTGCGATAGACTGGTTGCTGACCAAGGCTATAGAACCCAATCTGCCCTGTTATTTAACCCATAACTGGAAGGACTAGACAGATTAATACCTTTCCCAAGGGTATTTGTGCATAAGTGAATGCAATGAATTCAGCTGCATTAGGTACTCTCCGATAAATGAGGTAGATTAGCTAGCCTGCTTTCATGAGGACACAGATGGCTGTGAAGGTAAAGTATTTGACTTCTACAGGTACATGTTACTGGAACTACATTCAACAGATGTGTTCATATGATGTATGCTCCTTTATTGTGTTCCCCTCATGGAAACAATATTTGCAGTGATTTTCTATATTGCAGTTCTTTGTCTCCTCCTGATGTTCCCTGAAGAAATTTTCATGGAATTAATGAAGTTTGCCATTTCATCTGAAGCTGTGGCTGATAAGTTTCTCTCCTTCCTTAATAATCCCCATCCCTCTTTGAGGTTTACTATTGAGAAAGAGGTTAATTCCAAACTTGCTTTCATTGGTGCATTGTGCACTAACATCTTTTTGTACCTTGTAAATCTACTTTTTCTGATTTATAGATGCTTTAGGACTCCCTTTGCCATAAAAAGTGCAAAATAAACCTCATAAAAACTTTAACGCATAGAGCATTGATAATCTTTTGAGTTCTTTGATAGTGAAATTAATTTTATAAAGAGAACTTTGTGCAATAGTGGGTATCCACCCACTATTGTCAATTCAGTGATTTGTAACAAGATCGCTGATTTCAGAAAGATTAAGCCACTAGTTATTTCTAAGTACTTGGTGTATTTAAGGCTTCTGTGAATTGGAGAGAAGGTTGAAAACCTAACTAGGCAAATTTCTTCTGATGTGCAGTTGTGTTATTTTTCTGCCAAGATGTGTGTTCATTTGATACTAAAACTTTTAGTTTCAAGTCGTAAGGACGCTCTGCCACCTCATCAAATAAATTCTGTTATTTACAAATATAATTGTAGCTGTGGTGCCAGTTACATAGGTAGAACCAATCAACAGCTTGACAGTGGAATCAAACAGCACATTCCACTGAAAATCAGGAACCATACCTGGCAAGAAAAGGAACTTGTCAACAATATGTACTGTTCCTCAAATTGTGAAAAATAGAAAGTGTGCCATGGAGTTTAATGTGGATTAGTTTTCCGTATTGTCCAATTCACATTCACTTTTTCATTTGAAGGTGCGAGAGTCTGTTTACATCAGGTCTTGAAGACCTTCACTGTGTAAACAGCGAGAGTGTTAGCTGAGTCTTGTTGTGATCAGTCTCTAGCAGTTCATTCTCCCTTTCTCATCATTGACCATTTTTTACAACTCTTACATTTTACGTTAAAAAGCTTTGACAAGCGGGAGCGAAACTGGTTGTTTTCTTTTTTATATTTCATCCTCATTATGCCCTCTAACATAAAAGTTATGACTCTTAAAGCAATGCTCAAGTTCTGTACCACAGAAAATCTGTTTTTTATATATATACATACACACACACACACACACACATATATATACTTACCTCCCTCTCACTCACACACACACACACACACACACACACACACACACACACACACATATATATATATATATATATATATATATACACACACACACACACGCACACTTACCTCTCACATATATATATATATATATATATAAAAACACACATAGACTAAACTAATTGGAGTAGATAGACTAAACTATTGCCTGGTTCACACTCCACCCACATCTATTGAACAGGTGAAGAGGCTCATCCCTTGTTTCCTGTTTAGGATGTGGTTTCCGGTTTTCTCTTTTCTAATCTTCTCACTCTTATGTAGCCCCCTGCACATCAGTGGCGTTACCGCCTTACTTGGGGTGATATGATTAAAAAAAAAAATATATACTTACCTATCACACAATTTGCCAATATAAGGTAAAGAATTTTCCATATCCCTTCACACTACCTGATGAGACATTGTCCTTTCAATGTCGAAACAAAATGGACACTTTGTAGTAGATGATAATGTGTACATGTTTGAAACTATAATATATGCATATGATTTGTATTTGAAAAGTAAATGAGTATTGGCCAAGGTTGGTGCATTTGCATTTCTTGTTTTAGGTCAATAGTTAACAAGCTAGCCTTGTGTACTATTAATACAGTAATGTTTGATAGTTATGGAGTATTACTCTCTTGTGACCTCATGCCAGGTAAAGCTTAGTAAATATCTAATGTTTCTATCATCTTAACTTTTATTTGAGATGTTTTTATGTCATGTCCGAAGTATGACATGGCATGTGATATTTACCTGATGTAATCAATGATTCCATCAAATATTGGGGATTAATAAATATCAGGGGCAAGAAAATAAAATATGCAGAAATTTCTCCATTTTTAAACCAGGCTCTGAAACATGTAAAACTAAAAATATCTTCATTTTTCATTTATTTCATCTTTTATGTCAGTTTTTGCAATTACAATATACTTTTCTGACAGCTATGGGTATGTCTTAACTACCATCCAATACTCATTAGGATAATGCAATAAACTTTACTATCCATAATGCACCATTGATCAGCATATATAAATAATCAAGCCAAAACACAATACGCATGGCCTGAAGATTCAAAATATAGATAAGCCCTCAGTAAAACTTGCCTGCTTTTGACCATTAACAATTCCCAAACCATTTCAAACAAATTTTACGTAAAAATTAGAAAATTTGCAATTTAAATATTAATCTTACTCTTATTATCACAAGAATATTTAGTTTGCAAGTGCAGAATATGACTGAAGTTAAATAAAGGAGAAGTAGTTAGGTAGTAGGTATCAGTATAAAAAATCAAAATCTTTTTTGTATGCCAGTTTCAAGTGAAGAAGATGCTAAAACACCAAGATGATTTTTTTCCAATTTTCCCACTCCCACCAGAATTTTCTGTGTTGCTATATATGAAATGATTGTACCTCCTGGCATCAAAAATGATGAGAAAATATTTAAGATTATATATATATATTAATAATAGTCATCCGCAGACAGTTTTTAGTCATCCTGTTTAGATATATCATAGCTCATCTGTACAGTTAGACATCCGATTGCTTCAGGCTTGAAACCAAAACAAATTGACATCAGTCAGCAATTCTACATCTAAGCTATGGTGCTGGGTGGAGGGAGGCAGATTTTAGCATGTTATATACAAAATATAAACACCCTCCAATAGCCAAGAGTGTTTAATTTCATTACTGAATGAACAATGTCTAAATAGCAGTGAGTAGCTACTGTTTTGAAACTCTACCATTTCTCCACAGTGCTCAATTGGTAGGGGAGAATCATATATATATATATATAATTTTTTTTTTCACTATTCAACAGTTATTACAAAAAATAAAATAAGCCACTGTTAAAGAACACATTTGGCAAGATCTTTCATAACTGGTAATAACGTGTAATAACTGGTAGTAAAGAGAATAAACTGAGGTGATGCTGCCTTGCTATTGTCTCTTTCTCTCTCTCCATGATAGTGATAGCAGGGATATATATATATATATATATATATATATATATACACATACACACACACATACCCTTTTACACTTTGATTGAGCACTCTGGAAGAATGGTAGACTTTGAAAAACAGTAGCTACTCTGGTATTTACGCATCATTCATTCAGCAATGAATTAGAACACTTCCAGCTATTGGGCGTGTATAATGATAATATACACACTAAAAAGTCTACCTCCTTCTACTGAGAGCCTATAGCTCAGAGGTAGAATCGCCGACTGATGCCAATTTGGTTGGGTTTCAATCTTGGCCAAAAAGCAATCGGCTGTGTAACCATACTGATGAGCTGTGATACAGCGAAACAGATCTGTCTGCAGATGACTATATATATCTATATATATATATATATATATATATATATATATATATATTAATTATTACATTAAATCATGTGAAAAACGAATGTAGTAATAATAAATATTCATTATATCACACATTTTGATTTGTAAATAAACTTCATCAGACTAAAGTAATTTTCTTATTTGTGAACTAGCAGTATAGCCCAGTGTTTCTCGGGTGTAATGAAAGCTTTAAAACTAATCCATGGTCCTGGAGCTCAGACTCTTTGAACATTGGCACAAAAGACTAAAAAGCAATAGCTGTTTTCAGTTAAAGCAAAACCGTAGACTGAAAGAAAAATGAATGGATGTAAGTCAAATTTTGATTTCCTGATATCGATATCAAATAAGTTTTTTCATCATAAACTGAATTTTGAAGGCTAAATAAGTCCTCTGAGTAAATGGTATCATGGCTGAGACTAAGAACTACAATCATACCTACTTAGAACCAAACCCGAAGCAAAAAACTAAAATAAAAGGGCTGAAAAAGAATACACTTACAGGCAAATAAACAGACACACACTCAAACATCTTGCCTTTTATATATATATAATCGATTTTCTGCACTATTGTAAGAACTGCAACCTTGAAACTTCTGAATATCATTTCTTATGTCTTTGTCTGTGAGTGTATCAAATATAATTAAAATCGGACCACCCCTTCTGTAACCCAATTTTTTTGATTATAGATTTTTAATATTTATCAGGGGTACCTCAACACAAAACCAAGCTAAGAACACTCACAGACGCCTATAGTACAACTGTGTAAATTTTCAAGAAAATTGGTTCTGCCGTTTCGGAGTCTATAGGTAACGGACACACACACACACACAGACAAAGTTCCATTTATAAATAAGTTTAGATAATATGTAAGAGAAGGAGAAATGTAAATATGGGTAACAATTATTATATGTATAAATTAAATGAAAGTTTTAACACATTTGCTTAATAAATGCTATCTATGATATCATGGATCATACGAACACTAAAATATTATAATAGAGAGAAAGACTTAGTATAAAATCTCTTTGTAAAGATTAGTTTATTGACTAGAGAAATAAATTTGATTTTCATAATATACTTTATAAAATTTACTCTTGCATAGAAAGTGCCAATATCTGATAGGATTTGGATTTCTTAATGTCTTTGAATATAACCCAGCCCTCTAAGAGGATTAGAGTAGCAACTTAAAGTAATAATCACAAAATCCATTTAAGTGCCTTTTCAAAAATTCTTTGGTGACATAACATACTGTAACATTGTAAATAAAAATAAACATAGCTTTTTCTTTCTCAAATAAAATAAATTTTCATCCACACACCTCAGGCCACCAGCTTGTCAAATTTTTATCATCTTTTAACAGCATGAATAAAATTTTGCAAGTTTTAGAGAGAACAAGACAAACTAAAACCTTATGTAATGTATTTGGGCAGCATTTCTTTATTTGATTAAAAACCATCAAAAGATTTTTTAAAATTCATTTTACTTATATTTTAAAACATTTTCCTAGTTTCTAGTAAGTTTAAATTCACTGCCATATCCCTTGGTAGGTTGGTGATCCTAGCTCTCCACAATTTCCTGTCCTTTGTAGTTCTTAGTAAATTTTGTTTTTTTGCTATTTCTCCTAATCCCTGTTCTACCAATCATTTACACAAGCTCATATTATGTGCTATTTTCCTCTGTCCCTCTTTCCTTCAATCTGCCCTCTCAGTGTCAAATTTACCAAGTCTTCTTTCTTCATATTACCTAGAAATTTCAACTATATCTTTCTGATGTTCAGCATAAGCATTCCTTTTGTTTCTGTTTTCTCTGGAATTTGTCTTTACTAATATGTACAGTCCATGGTATTTTCAACATCCTTCTGTAGAACCACATTTCTGTTGCTTTGTTATTTGTAAGGTGGTTGTCCAACATAGAGGAGGTCTGAGCAATTCAGTTTTATTTTCTTTGTTTCTAAAAGTTTAAACAGTGAAGAAATTTGTTTAAATCCTTAAGCAACTATACAAATATTCATCTATGCCTTAAATATTGTTGCCACATCTAGTCAGGTGGTTCTGCTGTACACCCATAGATTCATGACAAAATCCAAAGAAGAATCTTCAACGTTATGCATTTCGAATTTAGCCGCTTACCCCCAGCTCTAAAGTAGCTCCCTGTGCATTTTCTATAAATAGTTTCATTCCAGTTGTTTGGCTGAGCTTTCCTCTTTGGTCTCTTGAATTCAAATATTCAAGTGCTCTACTGTAACACACATACACAAAGTTGGATTGATAAATTGTTTAAATTATGCAAAAATGAAAATAACACTGACATCTTGATTTAACATATTTTTACCAAAATTACACAAAAATGTCTTGAAATACTAAACAGTAAATTTATTCAATAAAATTACCATTGGCTTCAACCACTGCCTCCAAATGACTTCAGAATCTCCTGCGTCTTTTCTAGACAGTCTCCTTGTTTAAGTTGATGAATGCTGCCATAATCCTTATCTTCAGTTCATCCTTGGTGTTACAAGAAGTTTTATTAGCCTCTTGCTCAACTGTGCCCCCCCACACAATAATCAATAAGGTTGCTGTCTTTAGCCAGAAGTAAGTGATGATGTGGTCGCAGAAGTTGTCTGACTGCCCTGACTAGGTTCTCCTGCTTATGTGACATGCAGTTCTGTTTTTTTTTTTGTTTTTTTTTTTTTAATCATATCACCCCGAGCAAGGCGGTAACGCCACTGATGTGCAGGGGGCTACGTAAGGGTAAAAAGAATGGAAAAGAAAAAGCCGGAAACCACATCCTAAACAGGAAACAAGGGATGAGCCTCTTCACCTGTTCAATAGATGTGGGTGGAGTGTGAACCGGGCGATAGTTTAGTCTATCTACTCCAATTGAAAAAAAAATAAAAAATAAGGAAAAGAGTGAAAAGATTGGAAAAGAGAAAACCGGAAACCGCATCCTAAACAGGAAACAAGGGATGAGCCTCTTCACCTGTTCAATAGATGTGGGTGGAGTGTTGCTAGACATAGTTTTCCAGCAGCCACCCTCTTGACCCAAGGAAGCACCACTTTCTCAAAGCAGTTGCTGTAGGCCTCTGAAGCCTTGTAGGCAGTTGAATGGAGACATAATTTTGCCATCAGGAGTAATCACTCCAAACACCATGATGTTGACTGGATACATGACTGGATACATGATGTTGATATGAAGCAACGCATAGCATGCTCTAAATTCGGCACCAAAGACTACCGGCGACTCTGTAAAAGAGTATTTAACAAGAGCAAGTCCACAATACCCCCGCTAATCAACAAATTTGAGGTCCTCACCTCCCCAGCAGATAAGGCTGAATGCTTTGCTCGGAGATTCTCGAACAATTCGAGTCTGGACTCATCTGGAGTTTTTACACCCGACTTTTCACCTAGAACCAAGGCACAACTGAATGATGTCCACATTACACCTTCGCTTGTCTCTAAGATAATCTTAAAACTTGACCCTCACAAAGCAAGCGGTGGGGACGGAATCCCAACCATAATCTTAAAGAAATGTGCCCCTGAACTCTCCTCTGTCCTTTCTAAGCTCTACAACCTCTGCCTATCTGCTTCCTGCTTTCCTGCCTGTTGGAAATCTTCCTCTGTAGTTCCTATATTTAAAAACACTGGAGAACCCTCGGACCCTGCAAATTACCGCCCTATCAGCCTTCTTCCAATCTTTGGCAAAGTGTTCGAAGCCATTATCAACGCTGAGGTGGCTCAGCATCTCACAGCACACAGGCTCCTCTCGGACAAGCAATATGGTTTCCGCTTCACCAGGTCTACTGCTGATATGCTAACGACCATCACCGAGTACATATACCAGGCACTCGACAGGAAGCCTGAACCATTGCATTGGATATATCTAAGGTGTTCAACAGAGTTTGGCATGCTGGCCTTCTATGTAAACTGCGGAGCTATGGGATAACTGGACATTTGTTTGAACTAATCCAGTCATTCCTCTCTAACTGCACAATGAAGGTGGTATTAAACAGACATGCCTCCCAGAACTACCATACAAACGCAGGTGTCTCCCAAGGCTCCATCTTAGGTCCTACACTCTTCCTGATATACATTAATGATCTCCCTGATTCCATAAGAGCCCAAGTAGGTTTGTACGCCGATGACATCACAGTTTACTCTCGCCTCCTACAAAAATCTGGTGTAGGCATCAAAGCTAACCTCGCAGCCGAGATAGAAAAAGACCTCCAATCCATAGTGGACTGGGGTAAGAAATGGCTAGTAAATTTTAATGCTTCTAAAACAAAGCTACTCTCAATTAACCATCATCGACAATCTCACCTACCTCCCATTAGCATGGACCGGGCTTGCCTCCCAGGGAGTAAAACACTACGCCTCCTTGGTCTCACACTTTCAGCGGACCTCAAATGGAATGACTATATCGAATCCATTGCTAAATCCGCTGCTATGAAAGTCGGTTCTCTGTGTAGGGCCCGGAAGTTTTTCCGTCTAAATCTATCCTGCACATATATAAATCTACCATCCGCCCGTGCATTGAATACTGCTGCCATATCTGGTTGGGTGCCCCTGCTATTCTCCTCGGGCTTCTCGATAAGGTTCAGAGGAGGGTCTGTAATGTGATAGATACCGACTTGGCAGACCGCCTGCAGTCTCTCTCCCACCGGTGCGACGTGCCTTCCCTGTGTCTCTTCTATAAATACTTTCACGGCTTCTGTTCCGATGAACTTAGATCACTGGTGTCCCCTAAATACAAATTTGCACGAGATACTAGATTAGCAACTAGATCCCACCCGTTTACAGTGAAACCGATAAAATGCAACCGCAACTTCTACTCCAACAGTTTCTTTCCTCGCACTTCCCGACTGTGAAATTCCCTTCCACACGATTGCTTCCCCGATGGCTACAATCTCCAGGAGTTTAAATGTAAGGTCAATAGACACCTCCTAACTCACTAACCAGCTCCCATTATATCAAACACTCTTCCCATCTGCCCATCCCTCATCCTCGGTATCCTTACTCATCTGTCACCTTCCTCCTGACATTCCCTATGTCTAACCACTCCTTCTCTTTACCTTCCTCTATGTAGCCCCATGCGCAATAGTGGCAGTGGAATGCCTTGCTTGGGGTGAAATGATTAAAAAAAAAAAAACTTCATCCAACTCATTCTGAATCCTCTGCACTGTCTTTAGATTGACATCAAAACAATCTTAAATGTTTGTATTAGAGCTTTCAGTGCAAAAGTTAAGCAGTAAATCATGGCGTTTCTAAATTTTTGGTGGAATGAATTGCAACATGGTTTTTTTTTTTTTTTTTCGCAGATGGTTCCCAACTGACCCTGTTATACAGTGCAGTTGATAAAATAACAAAAACAAATGCAGCTGCATTAAATTAAAAATATAAAATGGCAACCTATCACATCTTGTGTGTGTGTATGTATATACACACACAAGCATAGCGATAAGTTTACATTTAGATAAATATATATGTGTGTGTGTGTGTATATACACATTTACATATATATATATATATATATAAATGTAAACTTATCGCTATGCTCGATTCAAAAAACCCTCTGAGTACATATGCGGAAGGAAAAAATGGTAATAAAAAAGAACGAGCTAAGCACTCGAACATCAAAGTACATAGCCCAAAGAAAAAAAACCTGAAATGAATAACCTAAAACAAAAAGTGCTCAATATGTAAGTAGAGCAAACAAAGTAAATCTTTTAGTTTACTTTGGTTTACTTATCTCTCTCTCTCTATATATATATATATATATATATATATATATATATAAGTAATCCAATGTCAGTAGCATGACATGAGTTTCATGCACTTACACAATCATCAGGTATACATTACAAACTGTCTATTTAAGATATTAGAATTTAACTTCACTTGATATTCATAGAATTAAAACTTTCAATGTTAAGGTACTATTTTTTTATTTACTTGGTTCACCTGCTTGATAAGTTACCCTGCTGCTAATGATAGTGATGCTTCTAAAAATAACTGCAACTATCAAAAAGACCTGTCCATTGTATGGCTAGTGCATGTTTGAAAGTATTATTTATAGAGCTCGCACCCATTCAGATGATAATATTAAATTTTATTTTGGAGCCACAGCAAATAAATGGAAATATTGTTTCAATAACCATATGTTGTCTTTAAACAGTAGTAAATGCAATAAAAGCACTGCTTTATCTATATATTATTGACAATTAAAAAACAATAACAATCCAATTATTACCTGGAATGTTGTTGCTAAAACTAAAACTTATAATAAAAAAGGAGATAGATGTAACTTATGTCTTTTAGAAAAACTTGTCATCTTAAATCAAATAACCATAATTTATTGAACAAAAAAAATGAATTGATGACCACATGGTACTAAAGAAAAAAATATACTTACTCAAATACTTAGACCAAGATTGACACAAATTCCTCTATGCATTTGCTTGTTTCTTTCTCATTTCCTTGTTTTTTCCTTTCTTTTCTCCACAAATATTTATTATTAATAATGATTATGAATTACCCCCACCTTATAATTCATCTCCCAGAATTTTGATTTTTTTCAAATTTTATTTTTAATTATTTTTATCTACATGTAATTTTTGTCTCTTGATATTATGCCCTTGATAAATTAAAAAATAGTACCCTAACACTGTAAGATTTAACTTCCATGAACAGAGTGAACTTAAATTCAAATCTCTTAAATGATCAGTTTGTAATATACACCTGATGATTGTATAGTGCATGAAACTCCAAGTTGTACCACTGATGTAGGGTAATATGTATATTTATTAATATATAATTAATAGCTCTTTTTATTCTACACTGAGCACTATTTTATTAATACCTGAATAATAATTTTACATGTGTGCATATACTTGAGTCTATACCCATATTTATATTCTCACACACACAGGCTTTGTGTGCATATTTATAATTAATAACTGTGAAAGTAACTATGCAATGGCTGACAAACATTCAAATTCTTTGGTCCTGTGAGATAGATATATATATATATATATATATATATATATATATATATATGCTTGCCTTTCATGCCTGAGTAACCACTGACACATTTTTTTAATTCTCAATACACAACCTATAGATTAAATACCATAAATTGCTCAAATAATTTTAATTCCAAGATAGTGTTGGGTTTTTGTTCCTTCCACTTCTCTGCGAATGAAAAGAAGAATTTTATTCATTCATGCAGAAAATGACTTTAAGTAAAATACAGACAACATAGGAGTTAACAGTCAAGCCGTTAGGCAGCAATAAGAATGGCTGAGATCTTACCAATATTCATCAGGTTCAAATGCATCGATTATTGTTCCATTACTTTTGCTGCAAGAATTTGCATCTAATCAATAAAAGAAATATTGGTTACTTAAACAGCTTGTTATAACTTAGTTCTTATGTTCAATGATTTGATATTATGATTACTTATGAAAATGACGATTACTTGTGTTAGATGAGGTAAAATGGTGATTACTTGTTCTATAAGTGAAAATTATAGATACCATTTTATACAATTAAGTTTGTTTCCAGTATTTTTTTATAGTTTAATCAGTTAATAGAAGTTTCAATGTATTTAATAATTCTGCTCATTTTATCAATGGTTGTATATACAATTAATATGTAAGGTATCCATTATAGTAGTGTTTAGCAAGTTTTTCTCTCAAATCGTTTTGCCATTGTAGTGAATTTGATTCTTAATAAGTGTACCATTACTGGTCTTTTTTGTCTGAACTCACATATATTTCAATGCTGGATATCAGTTGTATGCAATCACTTCCTCAGATCAACGATTAAAAATAACTTTGAACAAATGAAGTGTGTACGTCTTGGATAGGACCATTCTTCTTCAAAACATGTGAACCAACACTACAGAATTACAAAGAGCTTTACCAAATAACAGAAACCACAGCACTTGAGGACTATCAACAGCAAAAACAACAAAATCGGGTAGCGCATGTAATTCAAAGAAAATAATGACATAACTCGTTCCACATTACTTCAAACAAAAGGTAAGGAAGGAAACCCCCATACCTAAAAGTGCAATAAGAGTGTACTTGAGACTTATTTTCTTGAAAAATAAAATTGTTTTAATTCTGACTTTGCATCTTGACTAGTCACTTTTCCACTGCAATAATGTAGCTTACCTCTGCTTTTTTTTTTTTTTTTTTTTCCTCTATAAGTACTTTCATGGTAATTGTTCAGGTGAACTTTCGTCTGTGGTATTCACCATTTTACAGTTGAAATGGCAAGATATATCCATGAGTTCTGTGCTAAATTTTTCTTGCACTTCTTACTTATGAAACTCTCAACTGGCTACTTGCTTTCCAGTTAACTTTGATCTTGAAAACTTAAATAAAATATCAACCATTATCTTCTTAGTTTCTGTTCATTTAGTGCCCTTGCTCCTTAGTAATAATAATCTTTCTTATATTCTTTCACACTAAGAAACACTTGTACTGCATTTACATTTTTGAAGATTGTAGTTATCAGTGAAACAAGAAATTTAGTGTTTCACAGGTGTGAAATGTAAGAAAGAAAAACCGTCATAGAAGTGGCAGTTCCATCTTGCTAGTTAAACATAAAAAGGTGAGACCTAGTTGCTAATTTAGTAGCATGTTTAAATTCATGTAGTTGGGACATCAGCAGGGGAAGCTCATTAGAGCAGTTGCCATGAAAATATTTGTAGAAAAGAGAGGAAAGCCATATCATAATAGTGAGAAAGTGACTGAAGACAATGTCATTTCTTGCCTCAGTTAATTGATTGGATGTCCTTTTCAAAAGCAGTTGCCAGATTTACTTTGTCAGATCTGCACTTAGTACTAAGAAAGGAGTAAATGGTTGTCTCATTTGAATAAATACTTAGTTTGGAATTGATGACATTGGGAAGAGCAGAAACAGCTGGAGTCCAAGGATAGAACCCTATGATAAATGGTCTGGAGGTGAACCCATTCAATATTACTCTCATTACATAATTTATGAATTACTAGCAGTATAGCCTGGTGTTGCATGGGCGTAATGAAAGCTTTAAAACTAATCCATGGTCCTGGAGCTCAGACTCTTTGAACATTGGCACAAAAGACTAAAAAGCAATAGTTCTTTCCAGTTAAAGCAAAACTGTAGACTGAAAGAAAAACGAATGGGTGTAAGTCAAATTTTGATTTCCTGGTATCGATATCAAATAAGTTTATTTTCATCGTAAACTGAATTTTGAAGGCTAACTAAGTCCTCTGAGTAAATGGTATCATGGCTGAGACTAAGAACTACAATTATACCTACTTAAAGCCAAACCCAAAGCAAAAACTAAAATAAAAGAGCTGAAAAAAAATACTGACATACAGACAGATAAGCAGACACACACATACATCTTGCCTTATATATATATATATATATATGATTTTCCGCATTATTGTAAGAACTGCAACCTTGAAACTTCTGAATATTGTTTCTTATGTCTTTGTTTATGAGTGTATCAAATTTGATTAAAATCGGACCACTCCTTCTATAACCTGATTTTTTCGATTATCGATTTTCGATATTTATCAGAGGTACCTTGACACAAAACCTAGCTAAGAACACTTGCAGATGCTTATAGTACAACTGTATAAATTTTCAAGAAAATCGATTCAGCCGTTTCAGAGTCTATAGGTAATGGGGACACACACACACACACACACACACAAAGTTCCATTTATAAATAAGTTTTGATTAGATTGAGCCAAATGTTCACTATGTAATACCATGGCCCTTGAACTTGCATAGAAAGCCAGCATGCCAAACCCTGTTGAACACCTTCAAGATGCACAGAGCCACAGCCTGACCTTTGCCATACTTATCTAGAGCTTAGACAAATTAAGTGATGGCCATTAAAACATAAGTCATAGACCAGGCAAAATGGAAGCCATATTGTTTGTCTGAAAAGAGGTTGTACAAAGTAAGATACTTAACCAATTCAGCATTGACCAGAAGCTCAAGTACTTTGCCAAACATAATAAAGAAATGAAATCTGTGGAGAACCAGGGTTGCCTGCAGACTGATGGCATTTCAAAAAAAAAATCACATTGTTGACTGCATTGCTTATATAAAAATGCTAAGAATAAAGTGCAGTATTATAGTATGGGGGGTTGCCGGGTGCCGTACTGTAGCACAGGGGATTGCCGGGTGCCATATTGTAGAAGATTGCTGAGTGCAGTACTTACCTTGATCAGTTTTGACTGTCTTTTTAATGAAATGTCTCGGAGATCACCATACAAGGGAGTATTCTGTTTATACATTTATTTTATCAGTTTTTACCAAGTTAAACTTTTTACCAATGTGTTTTTATGCAGCAAATTATGCTGCACTCATTACAATTAATTGCATTATTTGGAACAATTACTTCACTACTTATTTAATTGTAAAATGTCCTAGCAATAGTATGTGACAAATATCTATCAAAAGGCAGTGTCAATTATTTATTTACAGTGTTAGCTGCTTGTGGTAAGTCAACTGGGATTCAGTCCATTTTTCAGTCTGTTTTTGTGAAATTTCTTGGAAATTATTTTATTTATTTATTTTTCGTCTTTTGGCCGTCTTTGTTTTTTTTTCTTTTTTCGTCACTTAATTTGTGTAAATAATTTTGCTATTCCAGGGTATTTTCGACTAATGATAAATAGCATCACGGTTCAATTATTTCCATTAGTTTTGTCTTGTAGAAGATTTAAATTTCTGTCTTCGAGAGATTGAATTCTTAACGGTTTGGCAAGCGAACGCAAGCAACATAACTCGACTATATTCTGTAAAAAACGGTTTAATTTCTATTTTTGTCTTCAGAAATTGAATTAAATCAACTTTACAGTGTTAGCTGCTTGTGGTAAGTCAACTGGGATTCAGTCCATTTTTCAGTCTGTTTTTGTGAAATTTCTTGGAAATTATTTTATTTATTTTTTGTCTTTTGGCCGTCTTTGTTTTTTTTTACTTTTTTCGTCACTTAATTTGTGTAAATAATTTTGCTATTCCAGGGTATTTTCGACTTTTACTAAGTTAAAACTTTGTAAGCCTCAGTCACTTTTTCCTTGTTTTTTTTTTTTTTTTTTTAATTGGAGTAGATAGTTTCTACTATCGCCCGGTCTCACACTCCACCCCCTTCTTTTGAATGAGTTTAGAGGTGATCTCCTTGTTTCTTGTTTAGGAAGGGGTTCCCGGTTCATCCCCTTTCTCTGGTCTTGGTGTTAGTTCAGCTGGAAGCTCTTTGCAGTTACGGAGTATGGTGGCAACGTCTTTACATTCTGAGGGTACCGGGTTGGCAGTTTCCTGGTTGCTGCTTCCGACTGGTAGTTACGAGCCCGAACTCTTGCGTAGCGTCTTGAGAGGCTGCTCTGATCAACAGTTGAATAATACCGGGGTTCTTGTAGTGCCATATCGCGCATGGACGGGCGTCCCTGCATGAACGTTCGGTGGGCAACCCCGAGGCCACATTATGTTGTAGGCCGCGCCAGTCTCCATCCTTCACAAGTTGCAAATGATTGACCGACTGATTCTATTCTAAGACCACTCCTTAACTGAATTACTATGGAAAAAAGCAAACATAATAACAAAACTAAACCAGCTCATTTGAAAACGCCCAAACCTGTCTGCATCTCTTTCACTAACATACGCGGCATCCGCACCAACTTCCCTAGCGTAGATTCTTTCCTCCATAATAACTCACCTGATATATTAGCCCTATGTGAAACTAATCTTAACCCTTCTATCCCCTCATCTGAGTTCTGCGTTCCTGGCTACCTTCCCCTCTTCAGGAAGGACTCCAATGTTCATATGCATGGGCTTGGTGTCTATGTCAGCGAACACCTTCCCTTAGCTAGGGTGTCATCTTTTGAATCCCCAGATCATTCTTTCATGTGCTTCCGCCTCTCACTTCTCAGCTCGATTAGCTATCTCTTCTTTCTGTACCGCTCTCCTTCCTCCCCTGACTGTTCGTTACTTGACATCATTTCTGACAATATTGACAAAGCCATTTCTACCCATCCCTCTGCCCATGTATTCGTGTTTGGTGACTTTAACGCCCACCACACCAAGTGGCTGAAGAACGCTGTCACTGACCCTGCTGGTGTCCACACCATGAACTTTTCAATCACCCAATCCCTTACGCAAGTAGTGGACTTCCCCACGCGTTTCTCCGACAACCCTAACGGAAGGAACTCACTTCTAGACCTCTGCTTCACTTCCATCCCAGACTCTTGCACTACCAGACAACTCTGCCCACTTGGGAACTCTGACCACACTGTAGTGTCCGTCAATATTTCACTCCACTCCCGCCCGACCCATGAAACACAGACAAGTAGAATATCATACTGCTATCAAAGAGCAGACTGGGATTCGTTCCGAGACTTCCTCTGTGACATCCCTTGGAACAACGTCTTTAGTCTTCCCATCGAAGAATGTGCATCCGAGGTCTCCTCCTGGGTTAAGGCTGGCATTGATGCCTTCATCCCTGCTAGGAAATTCCAGCTTAAATCTCATTCGTCTCCATGGTTCTCACCCGCTTGTTCGGCTGCCATTGCCCACCGGAATCATTTCTTCCGACTTTATCGTAACTATGCGTCGGAACAAAACAGGCGCCTTTTCACTTCAGCTCGTAATAAGTGTAAAAGGGTACTTAACGAAGCTAAGATGTTGTTTGCTGCCAGAATGAAGCAACGCATAGCATGCTCTAAATTCGGCTCTAAAGACTACTGGCGACTCTGTAAAAGAGTACTTAACAAGAGCAAGTCCACAATACCCCCGCTAATCAACAAATTTGAGGTCCTCACCTCCCCAGCAGATAAGGCTGAATGTTTTGCCCGCAGATTCTCGAACAATTCGAGTCTGGACTCGTCTGGAGTTTTTACACCCGACTTCTCACCTAGAACCGAGGCACAACTAAATGATGTCCACATTACACCTTCGCTTGTCTCTAAGATAATCTTAAAACTTGACCCTCACAAAGCGAGCGGTGGTGACGGAATCCCAACCATAGTCTTAAAGAAATGTGCCCCTGAACTCTCCTCTATCCTTTCTAAGCTCTACAACCTCTGCCTATCTGCTTCCTGCTTTCCTGCCTGTTGGAAATCTTCCTCTATAGTTCCTATATTTAAAAACACTGGAGAACCCTCTGACCCTGCAAATTACCGCCCTATCAGCCTTCTTCCGATCTTTGGCAAAGTGTTCGAAGCCATTATCAACGCCGAGGTGGTTCAGCATCTCACAGCACACAGGCTCCTCTCGGACAAGCAATATGGTTTCCGCTTAACCAGGTCTACTGCTGATATGCTAACGACCATCACCGAGTACGTATACCAGGCACTCGACAGGAATGGCGAAGCTCGAACCGTTGCATTGGATATATCTAAGGCGTTCGACAGAGTTTGGCATGCTGGCCTTCTATGTAAACTGCGGAGCTATGGTATAACTGGACATTTGTTTGAACTAATCCAGTCATTCCTCTCTAACCGCACAATGAAAGTGGTATTAAACGGACATGCCTCTCAGAACTACCATACAAACGCAGGTGTCCCCCAAGGCTCTATCTTAGGTCCTACACTCTTCCTGATATATATTAATGATCTCCCTGATTCCATAAGAACCCAAATAGGTTTGTACGCCGATGACACCACAGTTTACTCTCGCCTCCAACAAAAATCTTGTGTAGGCGTCAAAGCTAAACTTGCAGCCGAGATTGAAAAAGACCTCCAATCCATATTGGAATGGGGTAAGAAATGGCTAGTAAATTTTAATGCTTCTAAAACGAAGCTACTGTCAATTAACCATCATCGACAATCTCACCTACCTCCCATTAGCATGGACCAGGCTTGCCTCCCAGAGAGTAAAACACTACGCCTCCTTGGTCTCACACTTTCAGCGGACCTCAAATGGAATGACTATATCGAATCCATTGCTAAATCCGCTGCTATGAAAGTTGGTTCTCTGTGTAGGGCCCGGAAGTTTTTTCCGTCTAAATCTATCCTGCACATTTACAAATCTACCATCCGCCCGTGCATTGAATACTGCTGCCATATCTGGTCGGGTGCCCCTGCTGTTCTCCTCGGGCTTCTCGATAAGGTTCAGAGGAGGGTCTGTAATGTGGTAGATACCGACTTGGCAGACCGCCTGCAGTCTCTCTCCCACCGGCGAGACGTGGCTTCGCTGTGTCTCTTCTATAAATACTTTCACGGCTTCTGCTCCGATGAACTTAGATCACTGGTGCCCCCTAAATACGAATTTGCACGAGATACTAGATTAGCAACTAGATCCCACCCTTTTACAGTGAAATCGATAAAATGCAGCCGTAACTTCTACTCCAACAGTTTCTTTCCTCGCACTTCCCGACTGTGGAATTCTCTTCCAAACGATTGCTTCCCCGACGGCTACAATCTCCAGGAGTTTAAATGTAAGGTCAATAGACACCTCCTAACACACTAACCTGCTCCCATTCTATCAAACACTCTTCCCATCTGCCCGACCCTCATCCTCGCTATCCTTACTCATCTATCACCTTTCTCCTGACATTCCCTATGTCTATCCACTCCTTCTCTTTACCTTCCCCTATGTAGCCCCATGCACAATAGTGGCAGTGGAATGCCTTGCTTGGGGTGAGATGATTAAAAAAAAAAAAAAAAAAAATTTATGGCTAATTTATTAAATTACTGCCACACAATGCATGTTTGCATTGTGTGGCAGTAATTAAGTAAAATGATGCACCAAACTAATCATTTTAAATTCTCTGAATATTGATATATTTCTATATAATTTTATTAAAATTAAAACCGCTTTCTAAGGATAAGAGATACATGTTTAAAAACACTTTAGTCCATGTTACTTTTAATTTTTATTTCTGTTAAAACTGTGGTTAATTGTAAAATTCTTATTGAATCTTTCCAAGATTGACTATTTTGCTGCTGTTGCCTAGTTAGTCAAGGTCATTGTGGATTAGTAGAATATTATCTAAATGCTCCCTTATCTACTCTTTTTGTTATTTGTTCAAATGCGACAAGGATGAGAAATTTTTATCTAAATATCTAGAAAGGAGGGGCAGAATCTCAAATGATGCATTTCCTCAAGGGCATAAATAAGAAAACAATCAGCACCTTCACTGGATATTCAAACCTTATACACCAGTTGTTTCCAGTATTCGTGATATGTCACTTGGTACCTTTTGTAGATTAAATAAAATTTTAGAAGTAATCTAATCAATTCACCCTTAAGCAAGGGGATAATGACACTAAGATACAAAGGGCTACTGGGAGTGAAAGAGAATGAGAAAACTTTGGAAGGTACTGGAAACCCAATTCTGAGTAAACTGGATAAATCTTGACTTCTGTTTGAAAGTCTGGGGAGGCTTGTGAACTGGGTGATAGGTGAACCCATCTACTCCTGTTAAATAATTAGCAATATACTCATGTCAATTTTGATAGATAGAATACCAGTATTGTTAAGATAATCTTCCAGAATGACTGAGGCTACAGAAGAAACTAATAATTATTTACTTCACCAATGAAGTAAACAATCATGGCTCTCTATAACTTTTACTTTATTATGTGAATTGCCATGATCTATTGGAAAAGATAGTTGTTGTCTGTTACCTTCTCAATTGTATTGAATAGATTGGTTATCACCCAAAAGCTAGAGAGCCCAGATTACCCTGCTATTTAACCCATAGCAGAGAAAAAAAAATGGATTTATGCCTTACTCTAAAGATTTGTGTAAAAGTAAATGCAGCACACTATACCCAAACTGTGCAAACTTTAAAAGGTTTAAACCTATCCTGTTATTTGTTATGAAATTTTCAAAACAGGTGAATTGATATTTTGATGAGCATTTATATATTTGGAATTTTTTTACCATTGCAAGTTGCAGTGGAATGTCAATCAATAAAACATGTCAAAGGCAAATAAATTTGGCACTACAATATCAATAGAATGGATTTCTTTAAATATTAATTTCTAATACACGATCATTAATACCTCACTGTAGAATAACACTTAGTCATTTAGCCCATCACAACATAATTACTATATTATTATATTGTAAATTCACTCTTCCTTGAGTTTTGAATTCATAGTGAGCAAAAATTAAGCTAAACTTACATTAAACCGTGCTTTACCATGTAGTAATGGTTAGCAAATTCATTTTGAGGCATCATTCCTATTCTCACTAAGTACCAAACATTTGAGAATTTGAACTAGAAAAATATTCCTCAAAATTTTGGTAAATTATCTAAAATTGGATAAACTATGATTGTTTTCTTTTCTTTGAGCAAAGATGCATCATGATATAGACAAAAATTTTCCTAAGAATTAAAAAGTTCTGTAGAGTTCTCATATATGATAACCAAAGTTAAGCAACATCAAGCCTGGTCAGCACCTAGACAGGCAATTGTTTGTGTAAACTTGGATGTATGGGTAGTATAATATACAACAGCTCAAAAATAGAAATTGTAGAACTGAATTCCAATTCCACTTAGGTTCATTATATTCACTCAAGTGCAAAAAACCCTTGGGAAAAGTATGAATCTGTCTCGCCCCTTCCTCGCTATAGGGTAATTAGTAAGACTTGTATCAGTAAATTATTCTTACAACCTAAAAATATTTTCTGGTTTTAAATAACCTGCAAAATTTACACTACTGGCCAAAATTTTATGACTAATGAAAAATAAAGAAAAAATATTTTTTTTTTTACATTGTTAAACTCAATCACTTATTTGAGTAGAGCTTCAAAAAGTGAAAATAAAAGGAAAATTTTTAACATTTAAAAGGGAAAATTTGAATACTGGAAAATTAGGCTAAATACTAGCTGGTCAAAAGTTGAAGACCATACTTCAAAGAAATCCTAAATAGTGTAGAAGATGTTCAAGAAGATTTTTCGGTAAGTTACACTGCCATTATTGTGAATAACTTCAAAAATTCATTTTAGCATAGTCGATATAAGCATCTGCAGAATGCTGGCTAGAATGTTTCTTCCAAGTGGTGAAGATGACTTCACAAAGATCATGAACTGTTTAGAATTGATGCCCATTTCTATAAACTTCCCTTGTCATTCACCCATAAACAGTCTCAATGATGTTCAGGTCAGATAAACACACTGGATGGTTCAAAATAATTAGATTATTCACCACAAAAAAAAAGCCCTTTGTCCTGTGAGCATTATGGATTGCGGCATTGTCCTGCTGAAAAATCCAGCCTTTTCCATACAAGTAAAGGTCTTCATTCAATAAGGATATTCTCTCCAACATGACGCACGCTGTATAACCTGAAGCTTCATTGCTTCTTAGAATTAGATAGCAGTCCAGATCATGATGAAACCTCCATGTCCTGTAGAAAATGTCTCTGGTGTGATATCCTTATGCCAGGAATGTTAAAAACCATCTGGGCTATCCAGATTAATTTTTTTTTTTTTTTTTCATCAAACAACAAAACCTTCTTCCACTTTTCCATGGCCGATGTTTGGTGCTGTGGAAGATGTGGACATTGTTTAGGGTTTTTAAAGCCTTTCTCTTGGAAATGCCATCTTATTGTTCTTGAGCTGCATTCTGAGTCTATAAGGGCCTTAATCAGGATCTGCTGGTGTCTTATCAGACAACTCTTCAAATCTTCATGCTCAATGCCAGCAAGATTTTCTTGAGCCAACCACTTGAAATTCTCATTCTGTATCCTTTCAGGGGCTTATAAAAAATTTACAACAGCAGTTTTACTAGTGATGGTGCATTGAAAAAGAGAGAGAGAGACTTTGCTTTTGCTGTGCTACAATTCTGCCATATTTAAACTGTCAACTTTTAGTCTTTATCCTTTTTTTTTTTTTACCTAATGTAACTTGGGGAATATTAACTAAACCAATTCTTGAACACTGACTAAATTTTATTGCATATCTGCCAATTAAAACTCCATTTAAATATAATCATAAATTTGTTGGTTATCCAACTTAGCTTTGCCAATAGCACTTGCTATGAGGTGTTCTTTAAGCATATAAAAAAGCAGTCACATTCTCTTTCTTTCTCTTTTTAGCTATGGCTTTCAGGTGTAATTTCATAATAGGAATGCTGCTACTCAGGCTCAATTAGTTCTTTCTTTCTTTGTTAACTTTTGAACTTTCACACACATGCGGATACATCCATGTCTCACACATGCTTGTGAGAGAGACACACACGCACACTCTCTCTCATATAACTAGTTTTAATTTTTTTTTTCCTTTTATTACAATGGATGTTCACTGTGGGGCAATGGATATCAGCTTGGAATGAGAAATTTTGAATTTGTTGCCTTCATTTACATGCAAATACCCTTGGGAAAGTTATGAATCCATCTCTTTTTCCAGCTATGGGTCCAATAGCAGGGCAGCTTGGATTCTACAGCCTTGATTGACAACTAATCTACTGCAGGAAAATTTTCTACTTAATCATAGATTGAAAGAGACATGATTGCCCAAGTGTGTATCATGCATTGTACTTAACTGATTGACACCTGTAATTCCTTTTGTTAATAACATGCATTGACATTTATTAGTATTCATGGTTTTGTTTTTTTATTTTTATCTAGACTAACATTGTGTCTTCCAGTATTGTTTGCAGGATAAATTTTCCAGGAGCCCATAAATATTTAATATCCAAAGAGTTGATTTCCATAGTATGATGACTAATATTTACCCAAACATACTAGTATCCCACAACAACTTTTTACTATCTAGTATTTAGCCTAGATTTCAACTCAAATTTTCTTTGTTAACTGCTAAAAAAGCTTTTAATCTATATTATCGCTTGAGTGGAAATGACTAGATCTTTCAACTGGACAACACTGCAGTCCATAATGTTCACAGGACAGAAAACATTTTCATGGCGAATAATATGATTATTTTGAACCATTTAGTGTGTTCATTTGACCTGAACCCCATTGAAAACATTTGTTGGTTTTTGAGACTACTCACATAAGTGATTGAGTCTAACAATGCAAAATGGTATATTTTTTCATTTTTCACTGGTCTTAAGATTTTGACCTGCAGTGTACATATATGCATGCACAAAAATTTTGAAAAGAACTAAAAAATAAATGCTTGTTGGTAATCAATGTTAGGTTTAAGAAACCAAGTGATTTATTATTGCCTTTTTATTATAATCCTTGGATTTTATATTCTATCAATGTTAAGCACTAAATGTTGCAAAAAAATAAGGAAAGTGTTTCATCTAAGAAATTAGGACAATACAAGGCTATTATATCTACCAGGTATAAAGAAAATGGGATTGAGAGAATAAAACTAGCTTTGTATGACTCAACTTGAATTTTGACTACTGAAAGTGCTATAACTATCACAGATTTCAAATATTGTCAGAGGCTATGTAATTTTTTATCTAAGTATGAGTTTCACAACTGAATAAAATGCTCAAAGTATTCAAATGAAAATTTATAGTTTTTGCTTATCCTCGTTCAAGACACCATTGTACATCACATTTTATAGGAGCATTTAAATGAAAGTGACTATCTAAAAGAAAATAATAAAGGACATACAGAAAGGCGAATGTTTTTGGCAGCAGGCCAATTCTGAGACAGGTTTCAAAATGGAATCACTACCAATGAAAGAAAGAAAGAAACCCATTCCAACATCATAAATTTTGGAATATATGGTTTATCACAGAACTTAGCAATCTTTTCTCAATAGCTGCTGGCATTAGTCTGATGACTATTTCAAGTGTATTCTTAAATACATGCTGAACTCCTGAATACTCATCAGGTGATGTTATAAAATTTGCATTATATATGCACACTTTTTGCATTACAAATGGCCGCCTACATACAAAGGACACAAAACATTATGCTCATTCAATGTTACACTATCTTCAGAATCTTTACTTTTTATCTATCATATGACCATAGATGTTAAACAAATATAGCAATGAAAAGCAACAAGAAAAATGCCAAAAATTGATAAAATGCTCTATAGTATTCAAATAAGAATTTATGGGTTAATTTTAGACAAAAATATTCATAAGTTCGAAGTCATAATTCCAAGGATAGAAAATTACAAGTACAATAAGAAAATATCTATTCAACTGGTCCGTACTTAGATGGATGACCACTTGGGAATACCAGGCATTGTAAACTTCAGGTTCGACTGTCTGCTACTGGTACCACGTAGTCCAATAATACCTGCCACTAATTGGGTTGTTGGCGACGAAACCTGCACCCCGCTGGGTGCAAGCTTGGTGAGGAGGGTAGTGGAGGCACCTTGCAGAACTAATAACAAAATCTGTCAAAGGGCAGAAGAGCTCATATGAGCCAACAGCCAGCCACACAAGCAACCAGCTATGGTTTGAATAGTCTTCGTCAACCTGCATTGCCAAACGTGGCGAGTATGGCACATTCCCTGAAATGACGGACATGAAAACAAAGAAAGTCATCCAGGAAGGGGTTCTTCAAACGAGAGTGAAAAAAAATAAAGAATTTAGACAAGTAGCCTAATGTACATAATAGTATTTTCTTTCTCACTTTTATTACAAGATTCCAATATGCTGCCATGAGCTTTGGCTGAGTATGGTTGCAATGAAATAATCTTCTCTCCTTAGATCTTTCATAAAATTTTTTTAAATATACATGAGTGCATGGCTGAGTGGTTAGAATGTTTGCTTTCTTCCCATGAAGCCTGGGTTCAAATATTATGGTTGATTTGTGAGGAAGATGACTTCTCGATGTTATCAGTCTGCAAGAGGCAATCCCAGCATGTGACACCTTTTAGAAAGTGCCTGAAAAACCATACCATGGGTTGACCCAAGACTTGTGAATGAAATTGGGAAGATGGCTTGCTTTGAGGAGCTGTCGATGGTTGTGCTAGATCAGTCACAAGTTATCGTGACCGAGGGTTTAAGCGTCCTGGCATTATTCAGACTGTTGATCATGCTAAATAACATGCTCTCTCCCAGAAACTGTAACTAAGGTCCACTCAGCATAGTTGCAGTATAAACCATAGGTCAGCTTTGTGGGTTTTAAACAAACACAAGTATGCCTGGGTAAGTATTTATGATGTGGATAAGCTAGCCACCCTCATAGACAATCATCTTTAGATACAAGTGGTCCACTCTCTCTATAAGTGTGTGTGTGTGTGTGACCTTTCTAGATTAATTTCTGAAGACAACTTTGAAAAGATTCCTTTTATTTTTATTACTTTCCATTTCCGAATTCAATTTAGCAACAAAATTTTTCAGGGGTTATAACATTTCAAAAGCATTAGTTGAAGATTTATTTATGGGCCATGCACCAAGCACATTTTGTAATGTTTCTGTGCACAAATGTTGATTAATATTCAAATATTAATGAGGCAGGAATTTTTTTAACTTTGAAAAAACACACACACAATTATCCAATAAGGAATGGTTCTGCAACCTTATTGTTAGCTAGCAGTATAGCCCGGCGTTGCTCGGGTGTAATGAAAGCTTTAAAACTAATCCATGGTCCTGGAGCTCAGACTCTTTGGACGTTGGCACGAAAGACTAAAAAGCAATAGTTGTTTCCAGTTAAAGCAAAACCGTAGACTGAAAGAAAAATGAATGGATGTAAGTCAAATTTTGATTTCCTGGTACTGATATCAAATAAGTTTTTTCCGTCATAAACTAAATTTTGAAGGCTAAATAAGTCCTCTGAGTAAATAGTATCATGGCTGAGACTAAGAACTACAATTAGACCTACTTAGAGCCAAACTCAAAGCAAAACCTAAAATAAAAGGGCTGAAAAAAAAATACAGATAAACAGACACACACTCAAACATCTTACCTTTTATTTATTTATATATATATATATATATATAATCGATTTTCTGCACTATTGTAAGAACTGCAACCTTGAGATTTCTGAATATCATTTTTTATGTCTTTGTCTATGACCACCCCTTCTATAACCCGATTTTTTTGATTATCGATTTTTGATATTTATTGAGGGTAAAACTGGTTCAGCCGTTTCGGAGTCTATAGGTAATGGACACACACACAGACAAAGTTCCATTTATAAATAAGTTTAGATTAGATTTAATGATCAGTTAATACTCTCGACTTGAATTAATGGTTGATTTGTTTATTTACCATCATCTTCAAACATAAAAGTCTGTTTTGGAAATACAGTCACTTCATTATTTTAAAAACTGGGTGTGGTTGTAATAGATTGGTGAGATTATGGTAAATTATTCGGCTGATCTTCCCAACTTATATATACACACATTGTTACAAATCAGGAGTGAAATCTATGTCACCTGGGGAAAGAAATCCAATTTATCTTCAAACCAGGGTTGCATCTTTTGCATTTTTTGTTTGGACACGTGAACACGTAATAAAAGATAGGGAAGAGAATGTGACTGGATATGATTTCAGATTCACAGGCTCAAAATGTTGTCCCAGGATAAAAATTCACACCAGTATCAGGGACAGAAAATGAAAACACTTTTAAAGATTTGAAACAGTTCTGTTTTATTCCCACAAACCAGAACAAAATGAAGGAATAAAACATACACATATATATATATATATATATATATATATACATACATAAAGAAATGGGTTGTGGATGAAACAGTCAAAAACCACCAAAAGGTATGGAATTACTATCAGTATCAAAAAGACTGAGATTCTATTTCAACTGACCTCAAGATCCTCAAGAAAAGAATCCTGTATACTTACTGATGGCCTAAGGCTGAACAATGTTGAACATTTCATATACCTTGGGAATTGTCTCAGCTAACTGCAGTTTGGACAAAGTTAAATCACATCGCTAAGGCCAGTTCTTCTTTTGTTCATTTGCAAAAGAAAGTGTGACATGAGAACAGGCCTGGCACTGTCTATGAAAACAGCCATGTAAATGGAGGAGTTGTCTGAAAACTTAAATTGGAAGAAAAAAAAGCCAACATAACTATCTATCAACAATACAAATCATCCAGAACATGGCTGAGACTAGAACATAATGTGGCCTTAGGGTTGCCCATTAGAAATGCATCAGTAAATGACATCACTACAAATACCCTAACATTATGCAACTGTTGATTAAAGCAGTCTTTCTAAGCACTACCAAAGATTTTGAGTTCCTTATAACCAGTTGGATGCAGCAGCCAGCAAACTGCCAACTTTGTATCCTAATCAGGGAAAGTTGCTGCCACTGATTAGTCTGTTCACCAAAAAAGTTAAGATTGTTAAATCATTGTAGCCATTTGATTTTTATAATGGTGAAAGCTTGTGTAGAATTAATTTCACTTGTTGAAAGAGCTGAATATAAAAAAAAAAAATAGTGCATGTAGTGAATCACAAGGTCCTCAAACAACCCTCCTCAGGTTTTGAATTTAGAGCTGTTTACCCAAGGCTATGGGACTCAGTCTTCCTTGTTATTTGCCCATAACTGAAGAAGATAGATGGATTTATACCTTTCCCCAAGGGTTATTAGCATGTGAGTGAGTGTAATAAACTTGACTGCAGTTCACTCTGCTTTTTCAATCCAACCTACTATCCATTATGCCTCACACACATATACACACACACGTGCGTGCATATGTGTATAAAATAAATGTGAACAATATAATTAAGACTTTTATATTTGTATCTCTTTCATTTTAATTATTCACTGCTGTCTAACATGCATATTCAAAATGGTTGTCTACTTCCTGGATAGACCACATACAAGGTTTTATTAAATCTTACTCATGATATCATGGGTTGTACAAACAGCAGGTAATTCATAAAAAATTTAGTTCCTGTCTGTGCTATATATACGCACATTACTTCAAAGCTCTTTGTAGCTAAATATAAAGGAAAAAGATGATGCAACTCTGGTTGTATTTGAAATTGGTGTTTATTGAATTCCTATGTCCTGCAGCATATTATGCAAGTGTCTATGGAAACAGCAGGCTTTTGTTTTATTGAGAAAGAAATGCCATAGGTGATCATTCATTTGACTATTTTTATTTTTTGTTTCTTTCTTACCTTGTCTCCTTGCTTGGCAGTGACTGCTTCTGATGCTTCTTGATCACCTGTCTACAGTGACATATAAGACAGCTAGCTTGACTGTATGACATTAAACTCTTATCCATACTTGTATAAATATACGCAGATAGAGCTTGGCTTAGTACTATAGACAGAATTATTTCCTACTAGCAGTATAACCTGGCATTGCTCGGGTGTAATGAAAGCTTTAAAACTAATCCATGCTCCTGGAGCTCAAACTCCTAGGATGTTGGCACGAAAGACTAAAAAGCAATAGTTGTTTCCAGTTAAAGCAAAACCATAGACTGAAAGAAAAATGAATAGATGTAAGTCAAATTTTGATTTCCTGGTATCGATATCAAATAAGGTTTTTTTTCGTCGTAAACTGAATTTTGAAGGCTAAATAATTCCTCTGAGTAAATGGTATCATGGCTGAGACTAAGAACTACAATTATAACTACTTAGAGCCAAAAACTAAAATAAAAGGGCTGAAAAAAATACATACAGGCAGATAAACAGACACACACACACAAACATCTTGCCTTTTATTTATATATATATATATATATATATATATATTATCGATTTTCTGCACTATTGTAAGAGCTGCAACTTTGAAACTTCTGAATATTGTTTCTGATGTCTTTGTCTATGAGTGTATCAAATTTGATTAAAATCAGCAGACCTCTCCTTCTATAACCCAATTTTTTTCGATAATCGATTTTCAATATTTATCGGGGGTACCTCAACACAAAACCTAGCTAAGAACACTCGCAGACGGTTATAGTACAACTGTGTAAATTTTCAAGAAAATCGGTTCAGCCGTTTCGGAGTCTATAAGTAATGGATACACACACACACACACACACAGACAAAGTTCCATTTATAAATAAGTTTAGATAGATTTAGATTAGATGTATTTATTGACTGATACAGCATATGTTAAAGTACTTTCATGGTAATTGTTTGAATGAGATCTTTGCTATGGTACCTAAACATTAAAATTAAGCACAGTATCAAATTGATGGCAAGGTCTCATCAATTTACAGTTGAGATGGATAGAGGTAACTCAGTTTTATGCTCACAGTCCAAGAGAGTGACTCCTCGTGACTTCTCAGGCTAACATACTCAGCTGACATGAACTAGAAAAACTAAACTATCCATTGCTAAGTTAGCTGCTAAGAAGTTGGTTCACTGGGTCGTACTAGACCATTTTTCTCTACAGAATCTTACTTATATAACTACCATTATGCCATGCTTGTCTACGGCTATCCCATCTGATCCCTGAAGTTAAGCAACATCAAGCCTGGTCAGTACTTAAATGGGTAACCATTTGGAAATACCAGGTGCTGTAAACGTAAGAACCTAGAATGGTCCACCGGTCCTCCAGGTTTGGGGGTTGGGTGCAGGTCTAACAACCTTGCCTCGTAAAAAACAGTTTGTTACAGAAGCAGCAACAAAAAGTTGCTACCCTCTATGCACCATCTGGGTGTGATGGATAAATGATGATGATGATGACCCCATGCTTAGAATCTTGCTGCCACATATGGTCTGGTGTCCCTGCTATATATTTGCTGCTTTTTGATAAAATCCAACGAATCAGCAGTATTATTTGTCCGTACCTGGCATTTCAGCTTCAGCTACTTTACCACTGTAAAGTCGCTTCTCTATGCCTTTTCCATAAATACTTTTATGGTAATTGTTTAGATGAGTTCTTTGTTATAGCACCTAGACTTTATGAATTTAATTACAGTACTAAATTAGCAACTAGGTCTCAATAATTTACAAGTGAATTGGTTAGATGTAACTAACAGTTTCTTTTCTTGCTTGTGGAACTCTCTTCTGGTTCCCTGATTTCCAGTTAACTTTGATCTTCAAAAATTTAAATGCAATATCAAATGTTATTTACTGATTACTCTTCTGTTGTTCTTGCTCGTTAGTAATGTTTTTGTTTTCTTTCACACCCTTTTGTCTTTACTGCCTTTCCTTAGGGTAAATTTGATTTTTAAAAAAAAAATAAATCTCATGCATGGTGTCCATTTAAATGGTCTCCCTACTAGAGTTGTTATTAAAGCCTAGCATGTTTGATGTTTCTTTCAATCGCCTTATTCTCACTATTATCTTTACTACTTGTTCCTCTATATATGATCAGCTATACATGACTTCATAATCCAACCACAGCATTTTGATGTTCTTGTCTTCTCTGCCACAGTTTCCTAAACTTTGATTATGAAATTCTAAAAACAATACTGAATATAACGAGCATCCTGAACAAATTCAGAAGTTATAATATCTATCTGGATTCAGTCAGTTAAGTGCCATATGTGATACACGCTTGGGCAGTCAGGTCTCGGATGAGACATGACTGACTGGGCAGAAGATTATCCCGCAGTAGGTTGCCATTACTTTCTGCAGTAGATTGGTTGCCAGCCAAGGCTATAGAACCCAATCTGTCCTGATATTTAACCCATAACTGGAGGGAAGAGATGGATTAATACCTTTCCCAAGGGTATTTGTGTGTATGTAAATGCAAAGAATTCAACTGGAACTCTACTCCCTGATTTCTCGTTCCAAGTCTATATCCACTGCTCCACAGCGCACATCCTACCTGGATTACTGAAACTAAAAATACTAAAATGAGAACAATTCTAATAAATCAGTATAATAACAATTTCTCATCTCAGAAATTCAGACAACTTGTTCTAAAATCAAATTATAGCAAAAACTATGTACAGTATTAATACCCAATCTTCTTGAAGGTGCAAATAAATTTTGGATATGTTTTGATTCGAGTTTAACATGAGAAACCAGTTTGAACAATAATCCAGATTCCAAGAAATGTCTGCCATAATGTACACAATAATTATATAATTTAACTTTTTAAAAATTTCTCTCCTTTTTTGCCCTTCTTTTTTTTCATTTCTTTGTTATAAATGGACATTGTTTTCTTATCCATTTGATCATTTTTCAAAGCGATATGAGAAAGACCAATGCATGGAATCAAAAACAAATATTGACAGTCCTTTGATTCACTAATTAGTTATTGTCAGTGTTGAGAAAGCAATTTTTACTTTTAAAATTAATTCTTCCTATTGGAAAGACAAAACCAAACTGGCAACTAGTCAATATTACAGTTCAGTGATGGGAAGGGACATCACAGTGGACAAGAGCTTTATTTTTCTCATAATTGCTTTGATGTACAGGTTGAATAGATCCGGTGAGAAAATACATCCTTGTCTTGTGCCTCTTTCTATTTTTGTATACCTGCTGAGTTCACTTTCTCTCCATACACAAGTTGTCCTGGGTATGATGGTAAACTGTATCTGGCAGCAAGGCCTCTGATTAGGAGGTTGTGGGGAGCATGGAGCCACCTCTTAATTGTTGCTGTTTCCCAGGTCTACCCTGACCCAGAGTGGTAGCACCTGTTAGGGTCCCATCTATGGGCAAATAGTTAATTCCCAAACTAGGGTCAAAACACTATGAAAGTATAAAAATAGACTTTTATAGAAAAACTAGCATCATTGTCCGGCCTTGCCTGTGCAACTCAGAACATTTTAGTAGGAGAAGATGCTAATGAGAGGAGTCTTGTGATGCAATAATGTTTATAATATTAAATGGATAAATTTCTTTAAAAGTTGGTTATATAAAAAAAATAATTATATAAAAAGTTGTTGTTTCAAAATTGTTTAAAAATTTCATTAAAAAATATATTTTCTTTCATTTTGTGTAAATGTGATTTGATGTTTCGTGTGACATAGTAAACAACATTGGTTTGTTTCAAAATTACGGGGGAAAATATTTACATTTTTTGTTGACTAAATGAATTTAACGTAAAAATTTATTTTGTTTTACTGAAATTAGAAATATAAAAACTATTACGCTCTCAGTTAAGAAATTTTTGAAGAATATTTAAAAATGTAGACATTTAATTTTAAAGGAAAAAGTTGCATTAATGTCACACAAATTACAGACAGTTGATTTCTTGCATGAAATATTTAGCAAAAAAAAGCTTATTTTTTTTTTTTTAATTTTATTTTCTGAAGTATGAAATATTAAATCTGAAAAACAAAAAAAAGACTTAAATAATTAAATTAACCATTGGCACTTTTTAATATTTTTTTTTGTTTCAAAATTACAGGGAAAAATATTCACATTTTTTTTGTTGACCAAATGAATTTTTAAAATGTCAGAATTAAAATTAATTATAAAGGCTCATTTTTTTTTTCATTTTTTTTATTTTTTAATAAAAAATGTTTTAGTCGCATTTGACATGTGGGAATTTGATTTCTGCGACGTAATTTAGCAACCATCTTCGATGTTTTACAGAGAAAATGTAAACAATTGGCTTCATTGGCCAAAAAGTGCAAAAGGGAAAATTGCTCAACTTAAACTCAAAAAGTATGTGTTGACCTGGCTTCCCTGTAGATATGTGTCCCTAGAAAGTTTGAATGGCATAGCTTAACAAATGTAGGTGCGCATAGGGAACAGTCACACACACACTCACAGATTGCCTTTTATATATATATATATATATATAGATATACATTTTTGAAGGAAAAATATTACCAACAACACATTTTTGAAGGAAAAAATTATCGGCAATACATTTTTATTACAAAACTAAAAGGCATCTTTAGTTTTCTAAAATAAAATAAAAAAGTTTTAAATTTTCATCAAAATCTGACTAAATCAACCTTCTCACTGGAACAAAACATTAAAAAATACCTTAAAACCCCACCATTTTGACACTAAATAACCCACAGAGGTTGATATGCCGTTAAACAAAACTCAAACTCCATACACCATGGTTTGCTGCCAATATAGATTCTTGATTATCTGAATGTTTTTTTTTTCATAAATGTCGAGGTTTTTGAGCATCTCTATCAAGTATTTTTGGCTTACTTTGTCAAATTTTAAATGAAACTAAATTCCCTTAATTGTAAAAAAAAGGCATATGGAAAATTGCATGGACGTTCTTAGAGTTTCAGTGTCATGTTTTTCTTTGATTTCTGTCAGTAATGTATTATTTCTGTCTGTT
The DNA here is from genome assembly GCA_037127315.1 of Ascarosepion bandense. Lineage (NCBI taxonomy): Eukaryota > Metazoa > Mollusca > Cephalopoda > Sepiida > Sepiidae > Ascarosepion > Ascarosepion bandense. Next base: position 3,805,938 of record JBBBDQ010000167.1, read on the forward strand.
TCTTTGGTTTTTGGTTTTTTATAACTGTTTTTGGAGTTATCCAAGATGCTAAGATTTTTCTATTACAAAAGGTAACAACTTTGTTATCAATTTGTCTTCTATTGGTTCTATTACTATGAATTTCAAAAATTTTTCTTTTGATATTGTGTCACTTTCTCTGTCTATATTAACATGTAGACTCTTAAGCATTTTTTGGTATTCGTATTTATTATTCCACATAACCAAAACAAACAGGTAAATAGACTGGAAAAAAGAAACAGCTCGCCCAAAAACAACAGAATTTCAAAGAAACTCAACAAATCACTACACTCGCAAATTTCAAAAATATGAAAACATTATAGAACAAAGAAAACTTAGATTCACTTCAAACAATAATGAATACAATATTCTCATTACTATGACACAACTTAAAGAATCCATGAATAAAAGTAAAAAAAAAACTCTGCAACTGGTCCAGATGAAAAGAAATTAACAATATTCAAAACACTTACCAGGCAAGTCTTTTTTAATACTACTACAGCTCTTCAATGATATGTAGTATTCAAAAAAATTTCCAAAATTTTGGCTTGTATCTGTCATTGTTCCAATTCTTAAACCCAACAAAGTCCATTCCAGCCCAACTAATGTGGTACCTGGAGAGAAACAATCTCTTATCTAACTACCAAAGTGGATTCTAGAAAACCCAAGGAACCAATGATCAACATGTACAGTTAGAATCCTTTATTTGTTATGCATTTTTTTAAGGTCATCATGTGGTATCAATATACTTTGATCTTGAAAAAGCCTATGACACCATATGGAAGTATAGTATCCTGAAAGACTTGCACAAGATGGGAATAAAAGCAAGAATGGCTATATTCATTAAAATTTTTTTATCAAAACAAACATTCTAAGTATGAAATGGAAACACATCAGATACACATGCAAGCAGGAGTATCTTTTTTTCTCAGTTACATTATTCATTCTCAAAATAGTATTAAAACAGGAATTGAAAAATCCCTATACATAGATGATTTCTCAATATCATACACATCACTAAACATGCCTTCCCTTGAAAGATAGGTACACATGTTTAAACAAGATAAAAAAAATAGACAAATGAAAAGGAATTCCATTTCTGCAAAACAAAAACTACAAAAAATGAGCCTGCCATCTCAATCCAGAATTAAAATTGGACACTTAATTCTCATAGTCCAACAAATGCAATATCTAGGAATCGTACTAGATAACAAACTTCACTTCAAGGTGCACATTGATTACCTTAACAAAAATGTCAAAACAGTTTGAAGCTTCTAAAAGTAATAGCAAAACTGAATTGGGGTTCTGACCAAAATGTAATGCTCAGAATATATAGGATGAGATCAAAATTAGACTATGGATGCATTATTTACAATGCCATATTTCAAAAACTACTAAAACATACCAAATCAAGAACTGAGATTTTAGACCTCACCCATGCAAAGTCTCTATATAGAAATCCATGAACTACATATATCTCTGAGATGGGAAAAACAATCTCTCCAGTATGCACTAAAACTATAAACCAATCCAAATAATTTAGCATACCAAAAACATGAACTTCAATATATCCAGTTCTATAGAAATCAACAAACAGCCATCCTTTTACTTGGACTTCAAATTAATGAAGCACTATAACAAATAAACAGAGATCCTGTTAATGTAACACCAATCACAATAAATAAGATAGCTCTGTGAACAATCTCCGAACCTCACAAAGATATAACATTGTTTCTATTTTTCTTTGTATCAATCAACAAAAGTACATATGGAGAATTAAGAAACAAATATAGTGACTATAAACGAATCTACACAGATGGATTAATAATCTTAGAATAGGTGCAGCAGCCACAAACAAGAATTCATAAACAAATCAGGCTACCAAATAATGCATCCATCTATACAGCTTAACTACAAGCCATTAAAATGGTATTTAAAATGATAGAAAATTTAAGATACGAAGTTTATAATATTTTCGGACTCTCTGTTCAGTTTAACAGCAATTAAAGAAAATTATACAAATCATCTCCATATTTAAGAAATCCTAGAAACTTGTCATCAGTTAATAAGGCACAAATCAATAATATTGGCTTAGATTCAAGGAAAATCATGAAGCCAACACATTCGCAAAAGAGGCAACAAAAATGAAAATAACGAACATCAAACTTCCATGTACAGATTAGAAAAACAAAAACACACCATACATCAAAAGAAAATGGCAAATAATTTGGGACATGTTCCCAAACAATAAACTATATGAACATCAGCTGACAATAAAGGAGAATATAGAGCCATTGGCTGACCATACACAAGACATTGCTCAAGAGAAAGAATTGGACACACTCACCTGAGAGAGAGAGAGACAAACACAGAAAGTACACCATGGTGTACTCACTACAAGAAACACAAAAAATTACGTAACTATTACCAAGCACAAAATCTTAATATGCACTTCAAAAATGCATCTACTGCCTAAATATTAGGATATCTGAAGAAAATAAAATACTTCTATAGAAAATAAAGCTTGGACTTTGAACCATACAACTTGGATATTGAAATACTCACAAACTCTACAATTTGTGATATTTTAAAAACAATTTTCAGAAAACTTCACAACTTAAAAAGATTTGAAACATTCCTGAATAATAATAATAATAAATCCAGTTTCAGCATTAAATGACCTACAGAGGTTGATATGCTAGTAAAATAATCATCTTTATTGCCATATTCACACTGCTTTGGTCATTGTGCAGAAAGTCTTCAGGTGATATATTTTGGAATTTCAAATCTATCTCTTTATTTCACAAGCACAAATTGTTGTAATTCCAAGTGCATTGTTGTGTTTTTTGTTTTTGTTTTTTTAATGAAAGTTTCAGTTAATTAATGTGTTCAATTGAAATTCCAACATATGACACCTGAAGATGTCCAGAGAGTACTACAGCTAAAATGTGAATATAGCAATAAAGATGAGGACAACAGTCTAAATAATGTAAATAGTTATAATAGCTTGAAATATAGACAGATATCACTGGGTATATTGGAGGCAAGAGAGATAGAGGAAGGCGCGGGCCACCGACCTGATATTGGAAATAAGGAAGGTGGAAGGCTTGTTAAATGGGGAAACAATGCTAAGCACTACAAAGGATAGGTAGTAATTGAGACATAATCACCCACATCCTGAAGGGACATGACATTTAGAAGGTAAGAGTGATGACTAAAGATAAAAAAATCTCCTGTCTCTTCATTTATTCTGTAGATTAATTCTTAACTACTGTTGGCTTTAATATATATGTGTATATATATATAATGGATGTGTGGCCGAGTGGTTATAATGTTTACTATCTGACCATGAAGCCTAGGTTCAAATCTCACCATGGTTGATTTGTCAGGAAGGTGACTTCTTGATATTATCAGTCTGGAGGAGGCGACTCCAGTATTAGGCACCTTTTGGAAAGTGCCTGAAAACCATACCATGGGTTGACCCAAGCCTTGTGAGTTAAATTAGATAGACAGCTCTCTTTGAGGATGGTTGAACTGTCGATGGTTGGGCTAGCTCAAAGTTATTGTGACCGAGGCTTTGTTCAGACTGCTGTTCATGCTAAATAATGCACTCTTTCCCAGAAATTGTAACTAAGGTTCGTTCAGCATAGTTGCAGTATAAACCACAGGTGGGCTCTGTGGGTGTTGAACAAAAGCACAAGTGTGCCTGAGCAAGTGTCTACAATAGGGATTAGCTAGCCACCCTGGTAGATGGGTATCCTTGAATATGAGTAGCCAGCCATTATATATATATATATATATATATATATATATATATTAGAGAGAATTTTTTTTTCTCATTTATTTCCATAATGATTGCTTTATACTCATGAAATCTAAATCTCTGACTGCCAAGTCTTACTTAAAACTTCCCTCCATGCAATTATCGAGCAGTTCATATGTATGTGTACCTGGCCTTACTCAATAATACTATTTATTTTGAGAAATAATGTAACTGAGAAAATGCTACTTTGAGGTACTCCTGCTTGTGTGTATCTGATGTGTTTCCATTTCATACTTAGAATGTTTGGTTTGATAAGAAGTTTTGGATGAATATAGCCATTCCCATTCTTGCTTTTATTTCCATTTTGTGCATGTCTTTCAGAATACCATACTTCCATGTAGTGTCATAGGCTTTTTATAAGATCAAAGTATATTGATATCACATGATGATCTTGAACAAAGGCATCACAAATCTTGTGTATTCAACACCCATAGCACAGTGCCCATCCGTGCTTTATATTGCAACTATGCTGAGTGGGCATTACAGTTTCTAGGATAGAGTACATTATCTGGGGTGATTAACAGTCTGAACAAGGCTAGCACACTCAAAGCTTTGGTCATGATGACTTTTGGCTTTGTGCAAGCACCACCATTGATGACCTTCAAATAGTTCACAAGGCTTAGGTCAAGCTTACCAAAGGTGCTGCAGACTGGGATCACATCTCCAATTGACGTCCTGACTAATTGTGAAATTCAAGCCTGGTTCTTCAGGTTGGAAAGCAAATATCCTAAACACTCAACCTCGTGCCCACATATTTTTTCATACATAATCCAAAATTTGGTGAATATCAACGATATTTGATAACTTTATTACATAAAGTGATCCGATATTTGATCATCTGATAACTTAGTGTCAAACTAACCAAGAAGCCTTTTCAAAATCAATTTTTAAAATTCTATTTTGTCAATTTTTTTTTTCTTAATTCAGTCAGGATGAGTGTTTCGTTCTCCTTTTACATAACAATTATGTAACAATTTGTTCACTGAACTCTTACTCTCAACATAATGTACCAATTCTACTTGAATTATCTTAAAACATTTAAATCTTCAATTTGTATCAATATCTTCAATTTAGTTTGAAGAGCTAACCAGACAAGGAAAGTTCTATGGGTGTAAACTGTCTGAAAGCTTAAAGAATACACTAACATGCTGAATAATTGTCCATCCCTGTTCAACTATTGCCTCTCATTTGTAAGTAGGAACATATGCTCTGAATCTTTCTTCATCCCACTTGTCCATGGCAGAGTTATCGATACTCTTGCATGAATTGAAATTTGTGTGTGTGTCCCCGCATATTAAACAAGAAGAAATTTATTCAGAGTTTGAAGTTTTGTTTGCCCATTTGTCTAGACTTCAGCCTGATTCAGCCAGCAAAGTTACTGATTTTAAAGCTAAACTTAATGACATAGCACATTCTTATGCAGACACTCCTATTCCTTTAGTGAGTGAAATGAAACAGCAATATAAAGTTATCAATTCACTTTGGCATAGTAAGTCTTTGGTTATTATGAGACCTAATAAAGGATCGGGTGTCATTATTCTTGATTATCAAGATTTTTAACAACATGACTATCCTTAAGGTTGCTTCTAAATTTGTTTGGTTACACTTAATAGACAAATGACTCTACAATATCTATTGAGGCCAACTTCCAAAAACACCTACTTAAATGAATTAAAAGTAGGATTTTACCCACTGCAATTTCTAATAAAATTAGACCCACAGGTTCTATTTGTCCCTGTATCTATGGTTTACCCAAAATACATAAGGATGGTGTTTCATTGAGACCTATTTTATCTATGATAGGGTCTTCCCAACATGGCATGGCTAGATGGCTTATGACCATAATTACAGCTTGTTTTGGAACAGTATAACAAATTCTGTATTAAAGATTTGAGTTTTTCGACTTTATACAGCATTATCCATCAACCAACAAATTTATGTATTCTTATGACATTTCCAGCTTCTTTATGTGCCCCTTTAGCTGAGACTATTGATATATGTGCAGATGCCTTGTATTGTAGTCAGTTGTCACCTGTTATTCCTGACTAGATACTTGTTAAATTGATGCAGTTGGGCCACAATGTTCATTGAATTTGGTTTTGACGGTGTCATGTATAGGCAAATTGATAGTGTTTCAATGGGTTCTCACTTGGAACCCATTTTAGCAAACATCTTTGTTGGATTTCATGAGGAGAGTGTGTTATCTAAATCTAATAAACCTGATGCCTATTTTTATTATGTAGATGATACTTTTTGTCTCTATAATGATATAATTGAAGTGGACCATTTTCTTTCATCCCTCAATAATATGCATCCAGCTTTAAAATTTACACAAAAAAAGATTTATTCTTTCCTTCCCTTTTGATGTTTTGGTGAGCAGATCTTCCTCTGGTTTTCTCTCTTCGGTTGACTGAAAACTGACATTTACTGCTTTGTATACCAGGTGGGATTCTTTTTGTCCCCAAAAACATAAAATTAAACTAATCGAGATCTTTACTCATAGGGCCTTGATGATTTGCTTTAAAACCAAGTTGGATGATGAACATAAGTTTATTACCCCTCTCTGCAACAATGCCTGTCCATTGGATATTGTCCAGTTGGTAATTAGGAATAAGGTATTGAAGTTCAATAAAGTTAAACCAACTATTTTTTTATATATTGTCTATTTTTTTACTGATAATTGTATTCTTTATTAAGCTCGATTTAGCTCTGTTGAGTGAGGTTTGAAAACAGCTAGCCCATTTTGCAATTTTATTTTTTAAATATTATCATCATGAGTGGTAATAAAAATAAAATTTTTTGTCTATTTATGGTGATTATAAAGTTTTGTATCACCAACCATATTTAAAAAAAAAACAATATATATATATGATTAATGTGGAGAAGTTTGTCACTTAACTGAGCAGTCATGTTGACTTTAAAGTTTCATGAAAGCACAACTATGATATCCTCACTCATCAGGGCTTTATATATAATTTTTTTTTCAGACTTTAGGTTCAGGTTTCTCACACTAAAACAACGACAATTCATATAAACATAATTCTGCAAATTCTTTTTTTAATTATTAAACTTAGTTTAAAATAGACACTGTTAAATGTACACTCTAAGATAGAATAAAAAAAATAATTATACAAACTTGTAGAGTAGATTCCTGATACCAAAACAAGGTGAAATGTCCATATAAACAGATATCCAAGAGGCCATCATTGTACCTGAACATAGCAGCAAATGCTTAAAATTTCCCTTGCTTACTTCTACTTATGTACCCATCAGCTCATTGATAAATCCTTTTAAATACTCCCACACAGTATCAAATGGTTTTGCAGGCCCCCTTGACATGTTGAAAAAGCATCTTGACATTATTAATGTCTGCTAAAGAAACAAATTGTGTAGGTGGCCTCACAGATAAAATACAAAGGATTGGGATTATAGAAAAGTGCAGGCTGCAGAATCAGTCCTTCCCTACCTATCCATCTTTCATGGTAGATGTCAGCTAGTGCATTGTAAACAACATTACTAAAATGTGCGGAAGCCTCATTATGCATAAACCACATGTTTTAAAAGGGGTACATCCTTTAGCAGGTTTGGAAGTTTATTTAAAATAAAGTCCTGTAAACGTCTTTTGTAAGATGTGCTGGAGGAATATATAGACCTACCAGACAATCACCAACAATTCCAGCCCACATATTAATTTTAAACTGATGCTGGTGTCTAGCCTGTGTAGAGATTCCAATCTGCCTACAAATGTTGGTAGTGTAATTTTTATTATTCCATCTCTTCCAAATGTTGCTTCATCCATGAAGAAGACTGAAGAGACAAACAATAGATTAATGGATTAGCGGTTTGTGCAAGACACCATTCACAAAAGTTCTCCTGTGGCGAGTAATCAGAAGGCAAAAGCCTCTGCACATCTTCCAAATGATATGAATACAGGAGATGCATTTAAAGTAGCCTTCATGCGGTACTATGAGATTTGACATGCTTGGGTCATTTGATGTGTGTTGATAATTGGATTGTGTTCTTTGTGGCCAGTTCTATGAGCAGATCTTGGTTCTCAACAATTTCTGGTGCCATGGATCCTGTCTCAGTAACATGATGATTAATAGCAAAAGTTGGAGGACTCGGCTGCCTTCAGGCTGAAAATACAATCTGATACAGCCATGCAGCCTCCTGTCCATTACCATCCGTGTGATTGTGTATTAGAATCATAACTGACTGCTCATGATATGAATATTCATATATATATAAATGGCAGGATATTCATTTTCACTTCTTGGTTAATTCAATACAACACGTGTTAAATGATGTTGACAGACGAGCCACAACTGTACATGAATCACAAATGCAACCTAGCAACACAGCTCTATCTATTGTAAATTTTCTTTAAACTTAACTCGAAAATGAAGGGTTTGCCAATATGTTTATGTGGACTCTTGTCTTTGTTTTGGTGTGAGAAACCAGGTCCCATAATTTGTACAAGTATTTTTGATACACACTGTATATACAATATGAGAGGGGGTAAATTTTTGCCATTTTATATTTTTTCTGCATGCACATTTGTTTTTGATTTTTTTTTTTTTTTCAACTGCACAGTATAGTGGGGTCAGTTAGGCACCTGTGAGAAAAAGAGCACCATTACACAATTCACTGTCAGAAATTTGGAAGTAACATGCTGTCCTGCTTGGCATTCATGCCAAAAGCTCCAATACAAACATTTCTAAGTGTTTGGGTGTTAATCTGAAGACAGTGCAGAAGATTTGGAAAGAGTTGGAGGAATGTAATAGTGATTATGAAGGTATGTATGGCAGCTCAGAAAATTTGCACTAATTGTTCTGAAAAGAAAAAAGAAATCCCAAATTTGTTGGTGAGGTCCTCAGACTTAAGAGGCTTATATCAAATGTCTTTTCTCTATACACACAAACTCAACATTTCTCACTATCTCTGAACAGGCTATCAACACATGCTCCAACAAATTTTGGCTCCTTTTCCAGCCTATAATAGTAACATTTATCTTTTAGCACTCAACAAAAATTTGAGTTAAGAATTGTTAAAATGGTCTCGGGATTTACAAGGCAAATGAATGTACATTCTCTGGAAGAAATACCATAGATTTATATGGAACTCCATGGCAGGACCCATTACAAAGAACAAGGAAGATAGGCCAATCCAACAACAACATAAAGCATTAGTTTCTATTAACTAGTGGTTGTGAGTTCAATTCCTGTCCTGAGTAACACAAGTATGTGGAAAATAACAATATAACCACAGTTACTTGTATTTTTCTAATTATCTGGACACTCATTGCACACATCTATAAAAAAAAAAACATACAAGAAAGAATAAGCTAAGTGTATATAGTGTTCTGTTGAATTCTGATCCATATTTGATCTCCATTTGATTCCAAACTCACAATTTTATACAGTACTAGCAGTATAGCCCAGCGTTGCTCGGGTGTAATGAAAGCTTTAAAATTAATCCATGGTCCTGGAGCTCAGACTCAGTCTAAAGAATATTTGTGTAAAGTTTGGTGAGAATCGGATAAAAATTGTGGATTTGTATAAAGGACATACAGACAGATAAACAGACACACACACAAACATTGCCTTTATATATACATATACATATACATATATATATATATATATATATATATTATTGATTTTCTGCACTATTGTAAGAACTGAAACCTTGAAACTTCTGAATATCGTTTGTCTTTGTCTATAAGTATATCAAATTTGATTAAAATCAAACCACTCCTTCTATAACCCAACATTTTCGATATTTATCAGGTGTACCTTGACACAAAACCTAGCTAAGAACACTCGCAGACACTTATAGTACAACTGTGTAAATTTTCAAGAAAATCGGTTCAGCCGTTTCGGAGTCTATAGGTAACGGAGACACACACACACACACACACAGAGACAAAGTTCCATTTATAAATAAGTTTAGATTATTGTCTCTTGTGTATCCAGCACCATATAACAAGATAAGTAATACTTGTTTTGTTGTTTCCACATCTTGCTGTTTCACATTTTCTATTGATATTTTTATATATATATATATATATATATATATATATATATTATGGATGTGCATTGTGGTGCAGTGAATATCGGCTCAGAAAGAAAAATCAAAGCTGAGTTCAAATTCCAGTTGAATTTGTTGGATTCATGTATATGCAAATAACCCTGGGAAAAGATATTAACCTTTCCCTTCTCCCTCCAGCTATGAGCTAAATAGCAGGAAAACTCAGTCAGTCATATCTCTTTTGAGACATGATCACCCAAGTATGTATCATATATTGCCCTTAACTGGAATGCTAGGGGTTTAATAATTATTTACTTAGTTAACAATCCCTCACAAAAGGAAGTTTTTAGCAGTCATTCTCAATAGATTATAAGTAGCATACTGTAACAATTTATCCAAGTTCAAATATTCCATAATGAATTTCTTTTGAATGGCTATAAAGGCAGAACAACTCATTCTCATCTCCAGGAGATTCCATTTCAGTTGTGATATTGGAGGCTGTCCTTGATCTTGTCTTTTTTTTTTTTTTTTTTTTTTTTTTTTTTTTTTTTTTTTTTATACTGGATTCTCGTAATAAATCCAGTTTTTAATGCCAATAACTATTTTATCCGAAAATTCTATTTTTTTTCCTTCTATATAGAGAAAGAAGTGCTTAAATTCTGGTGCTGTCTCTTACCATGAGTTCATGGAGAACCCATTTTCCTGTTTTTCCTAAGGCTTGTAGCTGACATATTTCTGTTAAGTGATTGCATAAGCAATAAAAAACTGAGTCTTCAATGGAGCATTTAAATTCCACAATTCAATTAACCATTCAATTTTCTGCAGATAAATTAATGTTTTATGGCATATTGACTTATCTAGTGCTAAAGCAATTTTAAAAAATAAATTGAGTCTTTTAATAAGGTATCCATTTTTTAATCTTTGATGTAATGATAACATAGCAGGAGGTTATATCTTCTATATGCCATTACTTTTTGTGGCTCTCCACAGCTTTATATCTTTTGTAGCTATGTCTTTTACTGCCCTTTCTTATACCTATTTTGCCATCTATTTACACAAGCTTTTTTAGGTAGGTTACTCTGTTTTGCATTCACTTACGTGCAAATACCTTTGGGAAAGGTATTAATCTGTCTCTTCCTTCCAGTTATGGGTTAAATAACAGGACAGATTGGGTTCTATAGCCTTGGCTGGCAACCAATCTACTGCAGAAAGCAATGGTAACCTACTGCAGGATAATCTTCTGCCTAGTCAGTCATGTCTCTTTTGAGACATGATTGCCCAAGTGTGTTTCACGTATGGCACTTAACTGACTGACTCTGTTTTATTCTGTGCTTCTTGCCCTCAATATATCCTGTGTTTAATTTTCCAAGCTTTCTTTCCTCATTGTTTCCTAGAAATTTCAACTGTTCTGATTCTAAGCATGTGTTCTTTTTGTTACCATTTTCCTTAAAACTTCCTTGATGATCCATCCATGGTATTCTCAGCATTTCTCCAAAAACTACAATTCTGTTGCATCAAGTCTCTTAAGCTGTGAGAAAATTATCCAGAATTAACTGCCAAATAGACAGATTGATATTGCATAGCATTTAAACATATTTCTTATTTGTTTCTAATCAATTTTCTATTTAATAATCTCAGACACTGTATACTAAAACGTTTTAAAGATTGATCTATAGCTCCAAGGAAGATTGG